>OZ023273.1:31864243-32160641 GCA_964007475.1 Hybos culiciformis | reverse complement strand
ATGTTCCCACATAAACATTCTTCACAAAAAAAAATGTATACATTATTAAAAACTGAAATTTTCCTAGTTTAATCCTCTTGTAATTTTATTTTTGTTCTTATTACCTTTATAATACATATGAAATTAGGTAAAAAAAAAAATAAAAAAAGCTTAGCATATTAAACTTCTTGAAAAATAAAAATTGAGTTATATTTATTTAAACTTCCGGGAAATATATCAAAGTTTTTGTACACATTTCTTTTTAATAATAATATAATAAAATAAAATAAAAAAACTAAGAAATTTCTTTATATTTACTAAAGACTCAGAAATACGTCGGAAGTTCAATTCAAATAATAATTAGATTTCCTACAATTTTTTCTTTTATTTTTTTAAAAAAAAGGTTAATAAATATAATGCCAGCTTATTTTAAATGTATGTAAAAAATAAATAAGTTGAGGTTTATTTTTTCAGGAAAAAAAATAATTTTTTTAACTTTTATTCATATTATTGGTTAATATGTAACCAAAAAAATTTTATAATTCGATAAGTACAAATTTTTGCCGAAGAATTTATTTCTAGGAACTTGAAACCTAGAACTGAAATATGTATAGTATGTATGATCTATTATATTTCACCTCAAATTCCATGGTTTCAGAATTAATAAAAAAATAAATAAATGGTCCTTACGTTGTTTAATTCAAATTAATTGTTGCTACGTATAGAATTTTCTTAGAAAAATTATTTAAATTTATATTCTTGGTAAATTCAATAAATCTTTTTATAATTATTATCTTTTACAAAAATTAAAAAAAAACACACAAGAACCTTCAGGCGGACATCTGTGTATACATTTTTGCAAATAATTTTCTATGAAAATTATTAATTCGGTGAATTCTAGAAACTACTATTTTGCATTTAAACTTTGTAAAATTGTTGTGAGGTGAGAATTGATTTTCTGGAAATTATAATTCCGGATATCAAATAGACTTATGAAAAATATATATATTAATTTATTAATAATGTATGCAATTCAAAATAAATAATATTGCATATTTAATAAATAAAATTTTTAATTAAAAAAACTATATGTATTAAGTTAAAAAAAGTATCATTATTATTATGGGTTTAATATATACTTTAGTATTATTATAAAAAGTTTGATATTTTTATTTTCTTCAGAAAAAATAACAACTACAAAATTTTATTGTTAAAAACTTTTGAATTTTCTAAAAACCTTTTTCTTATTATTATGTTCTCTCATAATAAAAAAACATAATAAAAATAATCAAAAATAGAATGAAATTAGCATAAATACCATTATTGAAGAAATTGGAGAAATAAATTTATTATATACTATTATTATAATGTTAAAAAAAATAATTAAATGCATATAATTAAAATAACATTATTCGACAGAAAGCAATGCCCACTGAGCATTTAAAAATTATTCATGGTAATATTTTCATAATGATTGACAAAGAAAAGAAAAATTTAAATTTCCATAAAACCATCTAAAAATTAAGAATTACACTTACTACAGACTATCACGGCATACAAATTGATAATAATAGTCTTAAAAAATCTTGAAAGTTGTAATTTTTTTGCTTTAACATAAAAAAAAAAAATAAGAAGAAATAGAAAAAAAAATTGAATGGAGACAAAAAATGAAAGCTTTCTGCAGCATTTTAAAGTCAGTTCATTTTTTAAAATGATCTATGAACTGAATTTATGGTACATTTACGCTTCTATTATGTCACATAAAATATAATTTAATGATTTAATTTTTTTTTTTTTTTATTCTTTTTATTTTCTTATTTTACTAATTGAATTTTATCATCCGTCTCTTTTAAATAGTCGTTTTCAATTTCAAATTTTTTTTTTTTTTTTTTTAATTGAAAATATTTTTTATATTTGGATAAAAGCTAGAGAATGCATTTTATGGTTTACTTTTTTTTTTCTGTACAGAATTTATTCATTTTTCTTTCTTATATTTTTATTTATTTTTGCCACTTTTCGATTATTATCATCACTATGGTTCCAAAATGATATAGGATGAACTTTTGGTATAATATTTTATTTATTTTTTAATTTTATTGAATTTAGCATCATAAAAGTGAAATTCCAAAAAAAAGAACTGGGTTACATCCAGTTTTGTAGTAGGCGCAAATATTCAGGCAATAAATTCTAAAATAACAAGAACTAATTTTATAGAGTTTAAGAGAATAAGATGAATTAACTTAAAAAAAAAATTCTAAGGTATTTTTGAAGTATTTCATTTGCAAGGAAAAGCTTATTTTATTATTTCTATATTTCTGAGAAGTCCAAACTATATACATTAAATATAAAGTTGTTTAAAACCGATATATTATGCCAATTACAATATTATTTCATATACATATTTATAAAATAAAGTGCCTTCAAATTTGTTTTAGCTTCGAATAAAAAAAGTAAATATATAGGTTTGTATGTAATTGGAAATTTAATAATTTTACATACTAGTACGCTACATATTATACGCTTGAAATTTATAGTAATCACTATTGTTTATTATTAAATTCAAAAAAATTGATTTTTTTCATCTATTTTTGAGTGGCCCTTCATTTGAAAAATATTTTTTTGTCGTTATTATTATTATTGGAGAGCCTGCAGCTTGGCACTCGATATTTTCCATTTGCATGCATTTTTATTTCTAATTACATTATAGTGCATATTTAATGGAATTATCAGATAATTAGCCTTGTTGTTTGGTTTAAAAAAATTTTACAGATGACTAATGTGCAGCCAGGGTTACCAACCTTTTCAAATGTTTCCCCCTAAAAAAATAAAATTTCCCCCTAAAAAACCCCTAAATTTTTTTTTATACATATTATAACAGCTATACTTATATACCTATGAGGATTTCAAATAGATGCTTGAAGAAAAATATATAACGCACATCGTAAATTATGTGGTTTAATAAAATTATTTATTTATAATAAAATTAGCAGATAAGGTATCTTATGAAATGCAATCAAAAATATTACAAATGTCATATAAATCTTCGCTTTTAAGATCATACATCATACCCCTAAAAAAACCCCTGAAACAAATTACCCCCTAAAAATCCCTCTGTCAACAAAAAAAACCCCTAAATCTAGGGGGAAAACCCCTAAGTTGGTAACGCTGTGTGCAGCATCTACTGAAAATTTTGAATGTTCTTCAAATATTTATATTGTATTCGTTTATAATATAAAATATTACCAATTTCACAATTTATATTAAATAAAAAGTAAAATTAATTATAAAATTATTTAATCATAGCTTGTTTTTTTCTTTGGAATATCAATTTAACGAAATACCACATAAATGTTTAGCTTAACCCAATTCGGTTAGTACACTGACAAGCAAACATATTTGTGTTAAAATAAAATTTATTTTTTTAATTTAGAGGCAACAGTTTTTGCAATCGCTGCGATACCAGGCGATTAATTTTTTATTTTTTTTATTTTTTTTTTCACTAAATTCCGTTGAATTTTGTTATCCTTTAAAAAGCTTTATACAAAAAAATCCCTGGAAAAAATCTTTGTAAAATTTTTGTTCCACAAAAAAAAAAAAAAAAAAATTAAAATAAAAATGTAAATGAAAAATAATTCATTGAGTTATTAAAAACTTTGTGTATTTTACAAAAATTACGGAAATTAAAAAAAAAAAAAAGAAGAAATTTTCGTAAAAATTTAGAGAATGAAGAATGTGTTCGGAATTTACAGAATTTTAAATTTTTATTATTTTGTTTATGCGCTTTCGGGATTTTTGTGAATAAAAAGAATTAATTTGGTGTGAGAGTAACTATAATTGTATATTATTGTATAATTTTCCATTTTATTGGATTTTTTTTTAATTTTTTATTTTTTGTCATTATATCATTCTATCTAATTTTTTTTCCAAGAAAACTTGAATTTATCTATTTCAGCATTGTTTAATATTTAATTGCTATTTTTATTTTTTAAATTGTGTAAGAATTTTAAAATGAAGTACATGACTGAAAAATACTTTTCTTAATATAATTTTTTTGTACTTATTTTGCTGAAACTAACCAAAAAGTATCTCATTGTAAATGAAAGGGTTAAAGAAAATTAATTGTTCTTAAAATTAATAATATTTAAGATTGTTTTTAAATTCTCTCTCTGTGAGTCTGTTAGACATAGGCTTGCCAGGTGTACGTTATTTAAACGTACCGTACGTTATTTTGGCTTAAAAAATTAGAATGTACGTTATATCCGAAATTTGTAAAAACGTACCCAAAGGTACGTTTTTTACTGATTAATTTTGAAGTCGAAACAAATGTTTTAAAAATTGTTGTAATTTAAGCCTAATGATGTAATAAATACGCGCAAAGCAAAACATGTATTACGAACACAGTTTTGTTTATACTGCTGGCTCGTTTATATTATGCTGCGTTTTTGTTTAAAGGGTAGAATTATCCATTTGATTATTTAAAGGGTGCTATCATGTTTAAACAAAAATTTTGTTTATTTATAAAATGCAATTCAAATAGAAGTATTATTTTTAGAATTTATTTTATAAGCTAAGTCAAAGGAAATTAAATATTTAAATTTTCAGATTTGTTATAATTTTTCCCTATTTAGCAATTTCCAGTTCAACTTTATGAAAGCAACTTTTGTGTATACAAGTATTGTTTTTGAAGTATTTATAAAGATTTTAAAACTAAATCGGCTTTTAATTTTATTTAAGATATAACATGATGGAAAAAGAAATTAATATTGAAAACAGCGAGTACAACACGGAAGATGAAAATCAAAATATTAGTGGAAAATCCAAAATAAAAAGACGACGTCGTGTTAATCATTTTAGCGATGAGTGGCCAAAGTCTTATCAATGGCTGGTCAGAGTAGCAGGAAAACCCAATGTTGCGAAATGCAATAACTGTTGCACAGAATTTAGCATTGCCGTATCTGGAATTCGGGATGTAAAACAACACATGAATACAATAAAACATATAGCTAACTTAAAAGCAGCATCAAGTACCAATAACCTAACTTCATTTTTTCCAGCCTCGTCGTCAACAATAACTTCATTAGAGAAAAAAATTAGCGCTGCAGAGGCTACCTTTGTATATCACAGTGTTCAGCATTCTCATAGCTTCAATTCATCAAATTGTACCAGTTCTTTATTGCATTCTTTGTTTCCAGATTCAAAAATAGCATCCAATTTCACTTGTGGTCGTACTAAATGTTCGAAAATTGTAACGAACGTATTAGCAAAAGAATCCCAAAATTATATTATTGCTAGTATAAAAAACAATAATCTTCCTTATACTATTGCTACAGACGCGTCTAACAAGGGTAATATAAAAATGTTTCCTCTAGTACTACGATATTTTTTGAAAGATGTTGGTGTCCAAACAAAAATTTTAAATTTTTTTGAGAGCTCAAGTGAAACATCACAGCATATTGCTCGTTCTTTAATTAGTTATCTAAATAAAGCAAATTTAGATCCGAAAAGCATAATAAGCTATTGCGGGGATAATGCTAACGTCAATTTTGGTCGGCATCAAAGTGTTTTTACTGAGCTCAGAAAAGTAAATCCAGACATTATAGAAGTAGGATGTTTGTGCCATATGCTGTCAAACGCTGTTAAAAATGCTTCAAATTTACTTAAATTTGACTTAGAATGTATTATTGTTAAAATATATAATGAGTTCAGCTCTCATACCAAAAGGAAGCAGACACTAATGGAATTCTATGATTTTTGCGATATCGAATACACAGAAATGTTACGGCATGTTCCGACAAGGTGGTTATCTCTTGTGCCAGCTATCGATCGCCTTTACAAAAATTTTGAGCCCATAAAATCATATTTTAATTCGAAATCCTCATCACCAGCTTTAGTGATAGATTTTTTAAATAATGAATTATCAGAAGCGTATTTAGGTTTGCTATCAAATGTTGGGTCAGTTATTAAAAACGTAATATTAAAACTAGAAGGTGAAGGTCCTGTAGTAATAGAAGTATTTGACTTGCTTAAGAATTTAAGGAATTCGTTAAAAACGAAGCTACAGCAAAAATTTTATGGCACTATAGCACAACAGGCATTAGAAAAATGCAATAATGATACTGAAAAAAAATTATTTCTCAAAAGAGCTTCTGCATTTTTAGAACAAATGATTCAATACATTGAAAAAAGATTTGATTTCATTAATAATAAGTTCGAAGCTCTTAATGTTTTTAAATTGGTAGAAGTTCCTACTTTTGAAGCTTTTTTAAATGTACTGAAGTTATTTCCTATTAAAAATATTGACGTAGACGGTTTATTTGAAGAGTACATAATACTTAAACAAATTATACCAGATTTACAGAACTTAACATATGAAGAAAAATGGATAAAAATATTTAAAACATTTAATTCTCCAAATATGCTTATAATTATAGAATTTGTTTTTGCGTTACCTCATTCCAACGCGATAAGTGAACGTATGTTTAGCTTAATGTTTCATGCTTGGAGATCTGATAGAAGTCGTCTCCTCATAAAAAATATAGAAGCTGAAATCGTCGTGAAGCATAATTTTAAAATGAATTGCAAAGAGTTTTACAAATATGTCATTCAGAATGACGAATTATTAAAAAAAATTAAAGGGAATGAAAAATATAACTAATAATCAAATTATAATTAAGTGAAGTCATTGTGATTTTTTTAAAGGCAGAATTTAAGTCCTTTTTAGGTGATAGAATTAATTGATTTTGTTAAAGGCAGAACTAAAGTCCTGGTTATTTATTTTTTAAATTATTATAGTAATAACCTAAATATTAATTAGTAAAATTGAAGTGATATAAGGCAGAATTATAGACCTTGTGAATCTTGTGATTTATTTTTAACATTATTTTATTTTTTTAAATATATTTTATTATATAACATATTACATGTATCATTTGTTGATAATTTATAAATAAAACAAAATATATAATATGTACCTATATTTTGATTTCTTTTTTATGGACTTCAATTTTTGTGGGTACGTTTTTTTAGAAATTTTTATCTGGCAAGCCTAGTTAGACAAATATAATGTCTAATTTAAGTAGAATACTTTTTTATTTTACGAATTGAGATAATCGATTATCCTTCAAAAATAAATAGGATATAATAGTATAATTCGATGTTTGAATTACATAAATTGAACTTGTAAATGTGCATTTTAGGCAAAAATTTAGAATTTTTAAAAGAAAACTGCCCCTAGATTAAAATACAATCATATAAAAATTCGAATAATATTTAAAATATAAGACGGGATATGGTCACTTAATAGAAATTAAGTGTTCAATCTATTTTGTTTAATTTTTTTTCCAAAGGTAAGTCAAACTTATCAGAATATCATACTCATTTACCTATCTAATATTAAATGTGGACAGATCTTTTCTTAAATATTGTTGGTCTATGACTATACATAAGAATATGACAATGACATAATATTCATAACATTGACATTTTAAACATTAAAAAGTTTTTAAAACATTATCGATTATTATTTTAAAAAAGTTTTCGATATATTTAAAATATCCCAACTTTTGCATATTCTGCTTCACGGTTGTTAATATTTTTTAAGAATTCCAATAACAATTCTTTTAAATTACATTGCTGCAGTAAAACTATATGTAGCTAAAAAAACAACTTACTAAAATGTTGAAATAAAATAGACGGAAACTTAAAATGACTTTCATTCTTTATAGTTGTTTCTTCTCTATCCGTACAGTTATTCAAGTTTACATTAAAATTTCTGTTTATTTACATAAAGATTATCAACATTTTTTTCTCTCTTTTATCGCTTCATCCTTTAAATATGCAATTACAGAATGAATAAATTTATTGAAAATAAAAAAGAAAAAATTAAATAGATTGTTTTTCCTTTTTTGTTTTATGTTTTTAAGTTAGTTTTTTTTTTATGAACTAATTTTTATAAATTTTTAACGTTTAATTTTTTTTTAACTTTAATATGCTTAATATTATAACTATACTTCTCCATGTAGATACTAGAGATGTTCGATATCAAATGTAGTCTACGAAGAAATACTATACTTTTTTTGTAGATATAGTTCCTATTTATATATGCGGGCGAAGTCGCTAGTAAAAATATAATATTTATCGAACATCCCTAGTAGGTAAGTATAGTAAATATTTATAAATCAATGTTGAATAATGTATCCTGTTGACCGCGATAAAAATTATTTGACCTCGAATAATTTTAATGCATTTTTATTGTTAGGAATTATTCATATTTCAATCAATCATAAAATTTTAATATGCGTACAATAATATAAATCTATAATCTGATATTAAAATATACTATATGAAACATATTATGGATACCTATATATTATGTATATTTACCTATATATTATGTATATTTACATTTATTTACATATATTGTGAATGGATATTTATAAACAAGTACATTTTTTCTATACTTGACCAACATTAAAACAACATAAATAGTAGCCTTGAATTCTATCGTTATTTTTCATGAAATTTTGTTAAATAAAAAAATTGTTTTCAAATGCTTTATTGATATTTATTATTTTGCTAAGATAAGCTAAATAATAATAACAAAATATAGTTTTTAAAAAATATAGCTTCACTATATTTTTTCTCTATTTTTTAAACCTTTGTTAGTTTTTTATAAGTTTTCCTTTAGGGTTTTTATTTCATTGGTTGACAAAAAAAAAACAGAAAAATTTTCCATTTTATGCTTTTTTATGCGACTACAAAGTTTTCGAATGTCCTGGCATAATGTCATACCAACTACTCTAGTAGATTATGCAAGCAAATTTGAGAATTTTATATGTTGTTATCACCATATTTATTAAATTTTTCTTTTTCGTCGTGGGATAGAAAGTATCTGTTTTGGATGATATATTAACTTGAAAACTATCTTTTCATATTTTTTAATTTAATCTTTATTTTTATTTCTACGTTCAAAGTTGTAATTTAAATAGTGTTGCAAAAAATTTCTCTGAATATATTTCAAATTCGGTCTATTTAATATTTTTATTCCAAAAAGAGCATAAAATAGTAAGAAACTCGTTGGCATAAAAAAAAAAAATGTTCACTTTAACTTTATAATGTCAATATTTTCTTAAAGATAAAGAAAAAGAAAAAAATAGTTTTTTCCCTTGTCCAATCTACATGAATAATTTTCCCGGACAATTTGAAGAAAAAAACATAAATTAAATTGAAAAGAGCTGAATAAGTGTCACAAAATTTGTTGTTGTTTTTTTTAGTGATTGTCTGTGATATAAAATAATCTCTTCTTTTTCTTTTTTTTTGTATTATGACAATGAATTATTCTAAGAAATTAAACAATAAAAGTAAATTTGCACTTTCATAAAGTTGAGGACTGATTTTTTTTTGCCATGTTTGCCTATTAGAATGCGATAAAAAATTTTTTTTTTTTTTCAATGAAAAAAGGAAAATTATGAAAATGCAATTCACTTAAGATGACGTTATTATAAGATTTAACCACTCATTTTCACTAACAAGCTATTATGTGATATAAATCCTATTATACAAAATGTGGTTGTAAGGTATATTTAATTATTATAGGCTTATATCTTTGCTAAGGTAAATGATATTTTAGCAAGGATAATTTGTAAGGATTATTATTATTATTTTTTTTTTTTGGAAAAATTGGCTGTAATAATTAGTTTGGGAATATAAAATGTATTTTTTTTGTTTCACATCTGAGTCAGATTAATTATCTTTTCTTTCTCGTAGTACTATATCAATTAAAAAAGTAAGGACTTTTACTTTCGTATAGTTGAAAAAAACGCTATGAGTTGTTTATACTATATACTGACTTTGACGATCAACGCATAGTTAAAATATAATTTCAATTTTGTATTAATATATTAATATTGGGAAATATTTTATTATCTTTGGGTGATAAATAAAAAATATGATATTAATCTACATAATTATGTTATGTCATTAACATGCAGTTTTGGGAATATATGCATGCAAAATTTAAGACAATATATAAACTAAAAATAAACATTAAATTAAAGCATAATTTAACTTTTTTTTTGTAAAGTTCTTTTTAAATGGTTAAAATTATGTTCTATACCGTTTTTTGAAAAGAAAATTAAATTATTATGTCTTAGTTATTATTGGTGTTTTTTTTTCTTTTTTTACAGGAGTTCACAACAATATAGTTGGTAAATTGTGTATGTAACATATCCTTATAACTAGGATATTAATTTATCTTTGTTTTTCTTCTTCTTTCTTTTTTTTTGCGGAATATTATATATTTTCTATTTTTTCACTATACATAATGTATAACCTTAAACACGTATCTGCCTAACTAAGCATGAAGGGCGTATAGGTCTATTTTGATAGTTTTAAGATATTCAAGATATTTAAGACATACTTTTTTTTTTATCATTTATAGTTAGAGTTGCTCAATGTTATTGCATTTTTAAGACCATTAAAGGCATACAATATATTTTTCAGGATACGGTCAAGAATATTTTACACTACATGCAATTAAGTATATCAAAAGTTTACTTTTAAGACTTACGCCCTTCTCGCTAAGTTAGGCAGATACAACAGATATAATATACACATATGTGTTACTAGAAAACATATGACCTAAAAACACCTCTTTAGTAAATTGCCTAAAACAAAAACAAAAAACAAAAAAAGACTGAAACTAAAAAAAAAAGAAAACATACTTTATTACCGCAAGGAAAAAGATGTGAAAAAATTTTTTTTCTTTGTTTTTTAAGTAAAATGTGGTATTTTAGGGTGAAGTTTTCACTTTATTTAATTGAGTAAAATTAAGAAAAAGGAAAAAAAAAATTTTTCTTTTTTTCTTCTTTTTTTTCTAATGTTTTTCTTCTTCTATTTAAAGTGTTTTAATTGCTTTTTCTAGTTATTTTTCTTTTCAAAATATAAAAAAAAAAAAAAATTAAATTAAAAATTAAGAGAAAAATAGTTTGTTTGAATGTTTTTTTTTTTTTTTTACACACACAAAATGTCAAAGTATGAGCAAAATGGATTTTTCTAGTTTTTGTCTTAAATGCATTTTTATTTAATTTTCTTTAGAAATTTATTATAAGTTTTATTTTTTTGTAGATTAAAATAAATAAAAAAGAAAAATTCATATATACACAACATTTGAAGCGAAAATGTAATTTTCCTTAATACTATATAGATATATAGAAATTTAGTTTAATGTTGTGATAGAAAAAAAAAGCTCATTAAGTTTAGCTATTATTATTTATTATTAAGAAATTTTTTGGTTATTATATTTTTTTGTATTTATATTATAAGAATATATTTACTAAATTTTTAATTTTAAAAACTTCTTGCAGTATTATTTCTATTCAGTTGAAAATGACGATAATGTAGGAACAATTCATTCTTAACTAACAGACTTTCAAAATTTAATTGAGTTTTGGTTAGAGTTTTAGATTTTTGTAATGACCAAAATTTAACATAACTAAATAATAAATATATATGGGTTAATATTACATAATGGTACAAAACGATGTCTTCATGAAAAATTTCGTAAAATACATAATTTTTTGATTAATTTTTACTTCATGCATGTGCTTCTATTTTTTTTAGTTCTGTTTTGCTGTTTTAATAGATAAATTTAGACCACAATACCCCAAAATTATTACCCTGGCTGTCTCACATCATTGATTTATGTGAAATTTTTATTCTCCAGCTTAATTTTTTGTGTAAAATACAAATTAATTAACGCACAATAAGAGTGCTTCTAACAAAATTAGCTTATAGAATTGGAGTTAATTTTCTATTATTTAGACAAATAATTTTTGTCTCACCATTTCTGAAAAAAATGGTTGTAAGAATTTTGTTAAATGTTATTCAAATAATTTCAGAAAACAAATTAACTTTTGCTTTTTACTCTTCTTCCTTCGTGATACTTTATAAAAATAATTAAAAAAAAACTCAAAAATAAAAAACTCGATAAGTTGAGAATTATTTCGAATTTTTCAGTGAAAAATAAAAGAGAGATGCAAAATGAAGGATAAATTAAATTTTGTGTTTAATCTTATATATGGTTTAACTATATATATATATCCCGAGTCGTTGGCTACTTCGGTTCAGCGGTTTTAAGCGTAATTGAAAACAGACAAAGAAGCACAGAATTTTTATCTTTATTTAGTTTTGTTAACAAACAATTATTGAAGTTATCTGCAATTGAATGTTTCTAGCAAATCAAAAATATTCATTTTGTTATACCTAAAAAAGTAAAATCTGGTAAACTATTGTAGCTTTGCCTATGTAATTTTTTTATTTTAAATATACCTATTTATATTAACTATCTACATTGCCCTAAAATTGATATGTTATAGATTTATATATATCTATCTATCCTGTATAAGTTATTTACATAAAAATTATTTATTCAAAAAAAAAAAAAAAGTTTATAATCCGAGGATTAACATATTAAATGCTTTGGATTTATTTTACAGAAAAAATTAAATATTAAGTTAATTAAACTTTTTGAAGAAAATTAAAACGAAAAATTTGTTTTTTATGCTTTATTATTTCTGCATGATGTGAATGTTTGTTAATAAGAAAAGTTATATCATTTGGAATATAAACTTTTTTTTTACTTTCCAATTAACGATAATTCATCAGAAAAGTCATCTTATGTTCTTTTTTTATTTTATCTGACGCATATGTATAGTAAATTATCAAAATTAAAACAAAAAGCAAGAAAGCATACATAATGAACTCATAAATAACTTACAATTAATTTACCTTGAATTTGTATTAAATTGCCTCTAATTATTTAGACGAATATAATGTACATAGAAATATAGATAATGGGATAATATGTATAAAAAGAAACTGGATATACTCATAGTATTTTATTTTAACATTGAAAACTCTGTTAAATAAATTGTTAGTTTATACAATGATGTGTACGATTTTTCAAGGAAAATAATTTGTCAAAAAAAAAACATATGCGATACAAAATTTAGTATTTATATGTATGTGGAAAAAATACATATAAATTGAATTTCGGGAAATAAATTTTATAGCTGTTAAATGAGTCTGAATTAAAAGCGGAACAATGCTCTACGATTATGTTGGGAATTGAATTAATCAACAGTTGGGCTAAGAAATAATTTGATTATTATTTCAGGCACATTTCGCAAATTATTTTAAAGAACTTACAGAAAAAATTACAAGGAAAAAACATTGCATCTTCTCAATATTTTTAATTTTTTTTCAGCTTAGCTCAACGATATTTTTCAGTCTCGTCAAGTCCATTATAAAAAGAATGATTAATGAGTTACATTTTCATTTTATGGTTAAATTATGAGTAAGCATTATTGAATCTAAGTATAATCTCCGTCATTCCACCAAAGTTACGCATTAACATAAATATGGATTTAGAAGACTTTATTACACAAAAAAAAAATATATATATATATTTAATCTCAAAACTAAATGAACACAAAAGCCCCTATGGTGAATAAATAAAATAATTGTAACAGGAATAATTTTATTTAATAATTTAAATTTTACTAAAATAAAAAAAAAAATCTATCACCATCATTCAAATTTTTATTAATAGACCTTCAAAACTATTTTGTAGTTTAAGTACAAGTCATATTGGTTACTTATTAAAGAAAGCAATTGTTTTCACTATTGTAATATTCATTTAAATATTATTTTAATTACAGTTTGCATTCAAAAGTAATTAACCAATTTATGAAAAACATAATCTTTCTGCTGTGCATTTTATACTTAATTTACGCTTAATTTGCTCAATTTCTGCTGTGCATTTTATACTTAATTTGCGCTATTGAGAATATTAAGAATTTTAACTAATAATGTTTTTTTTCGTAGAATTTCAATTTCTAATTTACAACAAATGTAAATTGGAAAGTCTAATGGACCAAGAACAAAAAAAAATAAAAAATATTTTCAGTTTTCAATTGTTTGTTTTTATGCTCATAATATTTCAAATGAAAATGAACAAAAATTATTCTCTTTGGGATTCTTCATTTCAATAGAATGTTATACAGAAGACCTACTGAAGAAAAATTCACAGATATTTTCAAAATATAAATTAAATTTTTTTTTCGTAGATATATTTCCTTTTTAAGGTGTATACGGAAAACATAATTTCTTAACTGAATTTTCTTTTTTTCTATGTTTTCCATAATGTACTCTCAATTTTTCTCATTTTCCGAAATTTTCTCTTATTGCTGAAAAATTATAGAGAAGAAACAATCTAGCATAAAAATGTATTAAATGCATTTTGCACGATAAAATTTACTTTTTATATGCGTGCAACAATTGTTGGCAACATTTTGAAAATTTCCTTTTTATCCCTAAACTCAATACACACATATTTGGTGATTTAAAATAATAAAAAACATAACAACAAAATTTATGTTGCGTAAGTTACGAATAAAAAAAAAAAATTATTTTATGTATTTAAAATTTTTAACTACCTAGGTATTGAAGAAAAAAAAATATTGTGCTGAGATACTTTCGGAAATGAAAATTAATTGAACAAAAAAAAAAAATTATGTCAGTTACATATAATTTTGAGGTTTATGGGAAGAATCGTTAAAAAATTTAAATGCTAGATATTTGATCTTTTTTGTTTAATAAGATTAAAATTTAAAACAAAATATCTCATCCATACTTATTTATTTTTTTTTTTTTTAATTTGGGAATCAATAAGGGAACATCGGACTTGTTAAATTCAGGATTATCTATTTTTCCAAAATTAATTTTCCTTTTTTGTTAACTGTTCAAAACAGAAAATCCGTCAGGACAGATTTAAAAAGGGCACCTAAAAAAGACTTCAAATCAGAAAATCGTCAAAATGTGGGTTATGACACTTCGTGAGATGAGTGACTATGTATTTAGGAATGGAATTTAAGACATCATTAATTTGAAATATATTGATAGAACTATTCCGGTACAAGGAATAAACAAAACAAATATCTTACAAGAAAAAAAATCTAAAATTCAGTTTGCTGATGATTGAGAGAATTATGTGAGATTATGATGTGAAAAAAAAAAAAACCGGAAAAATTTCAGAATTTTTTTTTTTCGCTCAAATTTTTTTTATTATATTTTTTTACATATACAAATACACTCATCCCTAGATATTATTTCTCAATTTATAATTTGTGATAAAACCAAGGATTTTCATTTTATTGTATGAGATTTAAAATATACTTTTTTATCGTAATAAAAATTGTTATTGTACTCCAGGTATACACTGAAATTTATTTAAAAAAAAAAAAAAAAAAATGGAAAATTATAAAGAAAAATTTTATCTCAAAAATTTAATGACTTCAAAATACCTCAAATTGAAAATTTTTATGAATGAATTTTTGTTTCCTTTACTCAAAACAACAATAATAATAGAAAATTATTTCCCTTTTTTCCGGAAATTGAGAATTATTTTATTTTCCAGAAAATATCTCTCTGGGAAATAAGTACAGGGAAAAAAAGAAATTCTCAGTATTTTTATATTGCCAAAGATTATAAACATTTATTTGGAGATTAAGATTCAAGTTTAATCTACAATAAGTATTTTTTGTTTTTTTCTATAGTCAAGAGTTGTAAAATGATACCTGCGACAAAATAAAAAACTCTTAACTTAAGACTTGCAAAAATAACCTTGGTATCATTTAAAAGATCCCATCTACTTGAAATAGTAATAATTTTATAAATAAAATTTATTGTGACTTAATATTATGCTTATATTGTTCTAAGTATATTTATTCTAATCATAATAATATCTATCTCAACTTTCAACACTCAACAAAATGTTTCTAATGCAATTTTATTTAATAAACTTAAAATGTTGCACAAACATTGATAAATATACAAATATTCAACTTTCAACAACAATGAAATAAAAAAGATTCAACAACAAAAAGATGCTTTAATGTTTCTAATTAGAAAAAAAAAATATATTTTTTTTTTTTAATAATATGTCCTCAATGTACCCATAAATTTTAATATTCTCTCGAAAACTAAAAAAAAAAAAAATCTATAAAGCCACAAAAATTTTTATATACACAATTTCCCGTATATATACAATAAGAATTCCTCTTTGAATATTTTTGTCAGTTTTAGTCTGTATTTTGAAGTTAAATGATGTTACCGTGGCTATCGCGCACAATAATTCGAGAAGCTCGTGGTTAATAGAAAAAAAATATTTGTTTTGTTTTTTTAATGTACATACAAATTTCTTGATTAAATTTCGAAAAAAAAAAAACAATTAATTAAAAAAACATTTCGGAATTTAATTTGTTTTTTAAACAAACCAAAAAAAAAAAAAACGTAAAATGATTATGAAAATTTTTTATTTTATCGAAACGTTTTTTATATCGTTTCATTAACTATTTTTTTTTTATTTTTTGATTACTTTTAGGAGAATAATAAAACCTTTTATTTTTCTGTCAATTATAAAAAAAAAAAACATATTTTTATTTCGGTCTTATGTTATGTTGTTGACTAAGCTTATAGTTAGTTAGATATTCACAGAAGTTATAAAATATTATTGCACCTAGAATATATTGAAAAAACAAAAAAAAAAATTGCATTTAATATTTCGATGCTATGCTACAGTACAATTTTATAATATCTATTGTTATTACAATAGTATCTGTCAGATAATTGTAAGTTATTCTCTTCATACTATACATTATAGTGCAATATGATCACTTTCATGCGATGCAATCCTAATAATTGCGATATTACGCTATAAAATTACTGAAATTAAATTAATGCAAATTAAATTAAATTTTCTGATTTAATTACACAGTATAATATTTACAAAAATTATAAACTGCAATTACTATAGATACAATTCAACATAATTAAGCATATACTTATCCACCAGTTTTATAAGAGTAAACATTGCTATTCAGAAAATCTTCATCAACTTTTCCGGATTCTCATAATAAATTTATTCATGAAAATTTTTTTGCAAATATCTTTATTAAGAACTATCTATTTTATATATGTATAATGACTACATAAACC
Source organism: Hybos culiciformis (assembly GCA_964007475.1). NCBI lineage: Eukaryota > Metazoa > Arthropoda > Insecta > Diptera > Hybotidae > Hybos > Hybos culiciformis. The sequence goes on along the minus strand of OZ023273.1, from coordinate 32,143,607 downwards.
TTAATAATAATATTCAACCCTTAAGATGTAATTGTAGAATAAAGTTACTGGAAAACAAATTCCCTTTTTTTTTCTTTTTTTTTTTTTTTTTAATTTAACTTATGTTTTCAAAATTAATTAAATAAAAAAAAAAAAAAAAAGGATTTCAAAAATAAATATTTTTGAAGAAAAATATGTGAGGCATATTTTATTGAAATTTATTTGAAAAAAAAAAAAAAAAAATAATAATAATAATAATAAACGAGATATATATAAATATTTCTTTTTATATCATTAAACTAGCAAACAGAGGAAAAATGTTATAAATCATAAAAGAAAAATTTTTCCCTTTTTCAGCATAAAAGAAGACTACATATATATATAATACATATTTTTTAAAAAGAAAAAAAAAATGATAAATGAAAAATAAAACTTTAAAACATAAATGACAAATATAAAAAAAATATAAGAGCAAAAAAAAAAAATCCAAAAACAAAGAAATAAAAAATTTAAAAAAGAAAATAAACGCGTGCTGCTCATTTAATTAGAGCAGGCAAAATAGAAAAAAAAAAAAAGAAGATACTTTCGCGTTTTATTTTCGGATTTTTTTTTAGTTAAATTTTTTATTTTATGATATTCTTATTTTTGGATGGATAATAATATTGCACAAAATACATAAAAGAAAAAAAAAAAAACAGTTTTGAAATGCAAAATAATGAAAGCATAAATTAAAAGAAAAAAAAAATAAAAATAAAAAATAAAATGAAATAAGATAAAAATATGTTGTGTGTATAAATTTTTTATTTTTATCTCTAGCAGAAAAAAACAAAAAAAAAAAAAGAGAAATTTTAATAAATAACAAGAAGCAAGAAAAACAAAAAATGTATATTTATATTACAAATTACGAGATGTGCGATTATTTTAATAATAAAAAATTATAAATTTCTTGGAATCATCACTTAAAAAATTAAAAATAAAAAAAAATAAAAATATTAAAAAAAAAAAAAATATTTATGATGAAAAATTTTTCCATAATTATTTAATTAATTAAATAACAAAAAAAAAGAGCACAGTATACACACTATTATAGTAGTTAATACATAAATAACAAATAACAATATTTTAATGATCATACAGGGTCAACAAAACTGAAAACAAAAACAAACAGATGGATAATTATTATTATTCTACTATTATTTTGTTAAAATATGTGGTGAATTTATGTTATTAATTTATAGCATTTTTTTTTCACAATATTTTGTTGGAAAATGAAAATGCGAATAGATAAAAACTTTGCGGCTAATATATATAGTTTATAGAAGATTAAATTCAAAATTAGATAAACAACAACATTATCAAAAAAAAACAATTGTGTGCATAAATTTAAATCTGAAGTACCTATATCTGATATATATATTTTTTGTTTTTGGTTTCATGTGGGATTAACAAGTTAGGCAAATAAATTTTTTTTTTAAATTTTTTCTTTACCATTTATAATTTTTTTTAATTCCAAGCATTCAGTTAAGTTTTGGAGCTAATTACGTTTTAAATCTAAATTAACTTCTCTGTGAGCCGAACCAATGAATTTCGATTATATATAATTTAATTTTTAATTTTTATCGCATTCTTTTCTAACAAAAATTGAAAAACATTTATAATCATTCTATAGTGGATTATTTGGTTTTAATTTTCTGTGTGCTTCTAGCATTTGTTTTTTTTCCGATATTTTCATAAGTAGATTAAAATCCTAGGCAGCTATCAAAAGGATAATAAAAATAACTAAAAAATAATTGGTAAGTAAATAAAAATAATTTTAAAAATAAATATAATATTTAAATAAAATAAATTAAATTCCAAATAAAAAAAAAAAAATGTTTTTAAATTTATGTTAGCAACTTCCAGCGGTATTGCCACGAAACTTTCTGATCTACATGCAAAACTGACAAAGTCCGTATTCTATAGCTTAATATTTGATCGTAATCGAAAAAATCATCATTCAGCAAAGCTTCTACTTGCTTTATTGTATTAATTTTTGTAATTGATTCAAATAAATATTTGTTTAAATTGACATTGTTACACCGTGTACACCGTGTAAATTTAAATAATTTAATTTAATTTATACTCAGTTTAAATTCGAAAAGAAATGAGATAAGTAGATCATAAAATTATAATTGAGTGCCAATAATTATATAATATGTAATACATTTTTATTCTTTATATATATTTCTATATATTAATGCGAATTATTTCATAGAAAAATTTTTTTTTTTTAATTTATTAATAAGAGTTATCAAATAATTGAATTCCAAAATAATTCTTATAAGCTTATTATAAAATAATCCTTTTGTCCTTCTGATGTATACAAAAATAATTAGATTAGAATATTTTTAATGAAAAGTTTATTCTTTTAAAGCTCATCTTATTTTTTTTTTACCACTTATTACAGGAATTTTATTAATAAAATGGTTGAAAGAAAAAAAAAATCTTATATATTTTTTTTCTCTATTTCAATAAAGTACTTTAATGTTATGCTACTTCTGTAATGATGATGGAATTTTAATTTATTTATTCTTTTTTGGAGCTTTACCCAAAAAATATTGTGGTAGTTCGATAATATTATGATAACGCTCTAGTTTTGAGAAATCACAAATTTATTGAGAAAGTTTTTAATTGAAGGAAACTAAACCAGTAAAATAACCCATAATTAATATCTGTGATAAAAGTATGACCTCATAATTTTTTCCTTCAAATGATCAAATTTCAATTAATAGAGATTTGTATAAAGGAAATGTTAATAATAAAAAAATATATACATAATTTTTGAAAAATGTACAAAATTTTGACAAAAGAAATATAATACACTTGTGGTGAGTTCTTTTCCACAGCAGTGCCTAAATATTATGAAAAAGTCTACAATTATTCTTATTTTTGATCGGCTTTAGAAATTTTTAAGAAAACACATTATCCTATTATGTTAATATATATAGCATGTATAGTATATATAAATATAATGTGTGTGGTATTTTGCTAACCTAACATTCACGAACATATAAATATTATATGTCCTTCTTTTTTAGAAATAGAAAATTTTCTTTTCTTTAAATTTTTAATAAGTTAGAATAAAAAAAAAAGTCTTTAAGTTTAAAAAATAAAATCAATTTATTTACTTTATTTTATTTTGTTTTTCGACTTTAAAACAAAAAATTTGTTCAAAAGCATAAAGGCAAAGAAAAAAAAAATTCTGTACATTAAGTAGAATTATTTATGCACATGAATAATAAAAATACTTGGTAGCACCTAACAAGAAAGCTTACAGATTATCTCTAGAAGAATATAAAAATGTTTGCAAGAAAAAAAACAAAAATTACTTTTTTATGTTTACTTTTAATAATATTCTCAAGGCAAAAAGAAAATCGACTTTTCATCCATTCTGCTAAATTGAAAAATCATCCTAGAGGAAAATTATTCTTAATTGCTTTCATTTTCAGTGCTTTTTTTTTGTCAAAAGTACTCAGGGTTAATATTGTGAAGGACAAAAATGCGCAACTGAATTACAAGTAACAAGCATCCTTAAAAACTAAATTGAAATTTTTATTTTTTTTTTACCTATTTAATATTCACAAAAGTTTTTATTATTTCTATATATATATATAACTGAAATAATTTATAATTTGCAAACTTTATGACATATTTTTCATACTTTTTTTTCTTAAACTTGATTCTGGGGAAAAAAAAAAGTTGTAAATGACTGTGATAAATTTATTTTTTTTTTTATTAAATTTATGTCGCATGGGAAGTTTTTTTTTTTCGTAGTGAAAAATTTATTTTACAAGACACATATTTGACACTTATTTCAAAATTTTGTGGCATTAATAAAAATTGCTTAACATGATAAAAATTAGATTAGGTCGTTTCTCACAGGTTTATTGTATAAGTATGTGAAAATAGAATAATTTTGGTTTTTATACTTAAACTAAATTTTGTTTGTTATAATAATCATCCTCTATTAATTTTGATGGTTTACAATTTATTTAACAATTTTTTTTTTCTCTAAGATAATGCACTAATAGATTCAGTTTTTCTGTGGATCTCATTCACAGAAACGAAGGGATATTATAATTTTAATTTTTATATTTATTTAGGTTATTTGGATCTATTTCATGAAACAGAATTAATTTTAATCAAAACTGTGATATCATAAAATAAATGATACAATATGACGGAATTATAATTTTCGAACATTTAGTCTAAGAGCTCGCAACGTTTTTGGCACGTGATTTTAGCAAGGCTCATTTTTTAATATATTGTTCCATTGTACGGTGCAGGACCCATAAGGGTAGTCTGGCTGTCAGATGACGGTGCGTTTACCCGTGGGAGCAGATCCAGGTAGGTCAAAGAAAAAATGCAAAATTACGTGATAATAGCACGATTTCTTTTTATGTCATTTGTTTGTGCTTATTATATGAAATGTTAATGCATCATTGCGAGGCGGCTTCGGAGTTGTTAAGACCGTGCCAGACCTTGATTTATAACAAAAAAAAAACATCAATTTCACGTCATTTTAGCAAGGTTGAAATTTTTATATGTTACAGATTGGATCTTATATAGACTACATCCAATTTGCCAGACGGAAATACCGTTGCCAAAAGGATGCCAGACCTATGTCATTTAAAAGCAATCTGTTTTTTTCGTGTAATTTTGCTTTTTTTTTTACCTACTTGGTTCTGCTCGCACGGGTAAATGCATCCAGACTACCTTTATTCGTCCTGCACCGTAGCATAGAACATTATATTAAAAAATGAGCCTTGCTAAAATCACGTGATTTCTTACGTTGTGAGCTCTTGGACTAATTCTTCAAAGAATTGATCATCTTATTCAAAACGAAAATTGTACTCGCGAAAGATTTATATGATATGATGTTTTTATATGTTTTTATATTCGATATTATGTACGAAAGGAGTTTTTTTCCTATGATTGCTTATTATAAAAATATACTTAAATGATTGATTTGTTAATCACTGCGATCAAAATAAATAAAAAAAAAATTACACTATAATCATTTTTATATTTTTTTTTATAAAGTCTAAAATTGATTGGGCGCCATAAAATGTGCGACATTTTATTTATTTTATTTCAAGGTTTAAATGTTACAGATTTCATTTTAATATTTCTAATTTGCGAATAAAGAAAAAATGTTTTAATTTTTATTTTAATTTATTTTAATAAGAATAAAACATAAATTTTCCAGTATTTTTGGTTTCGAGGTTTCACAAAAGGAATTATTTCATTAATTATTTCCTGGGTTTTTTCACAAATAAAATTAATTTCATTCTTAAAATACGTTTCTCAATTTTTTTTCAATTGGCTTAAATTCGAATAATTTTAGCATATTTTTAAATTAATTTCTTTTTATCTTAAATGAAAAAAATTATTTATTTGAAAATATGTATTCCAATCTAATCCTTTCCCATATTAAAATCATGTCATAACCATTAAATCAAGATTTTTATTAAGATCCTCACATATTTTCCTTTCTATCTAAAATCATCATATTAATTATCATATAAAATTGGTATGCTATAAAAATTATATGCCATTTCAATTTTGGTTTTTCATTTCATGCTTGATAGATTAATAAATCTTGAGCTTAAAACTAATTTTATCTATACTTTCAAATCACATGAATATTCTATTTTATTATTATTTTTTTTATTTGAATAAACCAATAACTTTTCAGATTAGAAATCGATTAATAAGTCTTGGGTATATGTATATCTTGATATTTTTATGCTCGAATGTGTTTTTCTTCATTTTTATTGAAAATTTATTCAAATTGATTACATGTCCTTTTGGTTCCGACTTTTTAAATAGGCTTCATTTATCAATAGCCAACAAATTCAAAACGCATTTTTATTCTTATGGAATAAGGATATTTGTTTGTTACAGACATAAATGATGTGGGTCATTTGTTAAAAAGATTTATTGATTTCCATACAGAATATAATGTGTTCCATTAAATTTCTATTTTACCTATGTTCAGAATTTTTATTTAATTTTTTTTTTGTAATAAAAGGATTTTCTATAGTGTTATCAATTTTGGACATACCTTAATCCAATTCATTTTATTTTATTTCTTTAGTTTATTTTTTATTTGGTTATATAAAGGAATGATATTTTCATTTTGTTTGTTTTTGTCTCAATGAAAAGATGATGGTTTTGAATTTGTTAATAAAGATTAAGTTAATAAACATAAATACATAAACATACATAAAATCGATATTATATTTATGTATATAGTATATAATACTTATGTAAATACAGCATACCTATATATTTTGCACTTGAGTTTTTTTTTGTTTAGTAAAGATTTTGTTAGTCTCTTAAAGAAAATTTATATAAATTTATATCAAAAATTTGTTTTGTACATTGGTACATTTTATGTACATTATATCGTACTAATAAATATTATCTATCTTACTATACACCCAAAGAAATTTTAAGAATGTTGATTGGAAGAATTTGTGTTCGGAGAACATAAAATTCGAGACCGTAATTATATTATAATTATATCACTAAACAGTATCCCCCTGTATCCGAAGTCTAAGAAAAAATGGAAAGAGGCAAAAAACTCAATTTTATAATCAAATGAAGACTAAAATAACCCGTGACTTGCATTACTAGAATATGGATATAGTAAAATGAAAAATTCAGTCTCTTCAAACTTTATAATATTAATTTAGATAATATACTTTTAATAAAAATCTATTTCTTTAATACAATAATAGTTGTCGCTGAACTTTAACTATATTTGCATTAAAAAGATCGTAAGCCTTTATACGCAATACTTGCTAAAATAATTCAATTTGAAAGAAAATTCTCATAAGAAAAAGTTTGTATTATAATAAATCATACTTTAATCATCGCTATAAATGACAAAAACAATTATTTTCTAAAAGAATTATATTTGGATCTTATTATTGTTAATTTTAGTCTCACAAGTTTTGGTTTTACCAAAGCCAAAAATTTATAGGTACAGAATTCCTATTACTGTTGACTCTTACTCATTATCTCTTATGAATATATACGTATTTTACTAAATTTATACATTTTATTAATTTTTTGATTATTTATGTACATGTTGTTCCATTTCTATAACTCAATTTCTTTTTTCTCAATGACAGGTGTGTCCCTGACATAAATGTTCTATCAAATAAAAATAATTATAGCAAAATATCGACATTACTAATATTTCTTATTTTGACATCAGAGTTATGATATTAACCCAAGTGGATAAAAGTATATTACAATTTCAAGTTAATTGATTTTTTCTAAGAATTCAGATATTTCTAAGATCTTTATTCATCTTCAAAGGCTGTTTACAGGTACATAAAAAATGTTTACAGTCGAAAACGTAATGAATAAATACTATACATATACTTATTAGAATAAAAAAATTATTTTGACATTCAAAAAACAGAACCACATATTTTGTATGGCTTTAAAATAAAATTCAATATACTTTTTATAAAAAACAAATTTGCTTTGACTGTTATAATAATTTATATTAAAACTAAAAAAAACAAAAAAAAAAAAAAAACAAAAATTTATTAATAAATTTTATATGTACGTATATCCATATCTATACATAAAGTGTTTTTCAAAAATTAAGCTATTTTTATTTAATTGCTAAAAATATTTTTATTTTTTTTTTAATTTTAAATTAGATTTTTATTAATTAAAAATCTTTGAAATTGCTTATGAAATTTTTAATTAAAAAAATATATAAAAATAAATATCGTATCAATTAAATACAATTTTTGTTCTATTTAATTCTGATCAAATATGTGAGAATAAAATAAAAAATTCAGTTTTAATTTTTTTGTGGCAAATATATATTAATTAAGTGGAAACAACAACCCTAGTATGATAACCTAATTAACTGAAAACAATTTTTTATTTTTTTTTTTTGTTTTTAAATGAAATTTTTATTGAATTAAAATTAAACAAGAACATTCAGTTCTAATGAATCGTAATTAAAAAGAAAAATATTTATTGAAATTGAAAATTATTGCAATTCAGTAACTCTTTTCTATTCAAGAATATTTTTGTTTATGATTTTTTTTCATTTTAAAGTATGTACTTATATACATACATACATATTAATCGTTTTTGCGGTAAAATGTAGCGAATAATTTCTGTACACATTTTATGTTTTATTATATGAAAACGAAGGAAATTATAAAATTTTATAATAATGTGCATTTATTATAGGAATTTTATGAAATTCTCGAAGGAATATTGTAACAAACTTCGCAAAACAAACATACGTGCGCTACAAAAGAGTTTTAAATTTGAATAAAATTTATATCATGAAATATTGTAAAAGTATTGAAAAACTTGAATAATAAAAATATTCCTTATCCTTATTCAACTACTGCCACGAGAATTCAAGTTAAACTTTGTTTTTTTTGTTGTCATTGTAATATAGAAAATAGAAGATGGTATATTACATATTATATGGTTACATTTATATAAAAACTTTTAAAGATAATTTTCAACATTTTTGCAAATATTTCTATAATTTGCACTATACATATCAAATAAAAAATGAATTAAACATAAAAAAAAAATTTCAAGTTACACGTTTTTCAATATGTACTGAAAAGTAGCAAATAATGCTCACTATAATTTGCGAATCCAAGAAACTAATTTTCTTTATGTCAGAAAATTTATTGGAATGCAAATGTATGACTAAATGTTAACATCGTGGGGTTCCCATTAAACTTTCTTATAATTTTTGTTCTAAAGCCAAAAATAAATCTTTTTACTCCGTTCTGAGGATTTCTTGAAGCTGTGTAAAACAATTTAATTAAGTTCTTATATTCGAAAGCATTCACCTTCATCCACATTTAATCCTTTCTTAAAATAATTTGATTATTACTTTCTTTTCCACTGCCTTTTATTTAAAACTTTATTTTCTTGAACAACGCAACAATAATATTTTTGTGAAAGAAAAATTTGTTTACAAATGAATCAAATTTTTAATTTTATCTTTTCAAATATCCAAAAAAAAACAATAAAAATAATAATAATGAAAAAAAAAAATAAGAAATTGATGGTGAAAATAAAATTGAAAATAATTTTCCTTCTTAACATTGGATAAAGTACAAAAAAATAAAAATAAAAAAAAAACAAACAAACAGGAGAGCTCTCATTAATCAAAAATCTAAAACCGGGAAATACTTGGAATTTGTTTATTATTAAAAGATGAAAAAAAATGAAAATATATGTAAGAGGGAGCTTTGCATTGATAAATTTTCTTGAAAAATTCTGAAGGGAAGAAAAAAAAAAAACAAAAATCATAAATTTTTATTAAAAGAATAAAAGAAAAATTAATTGAAATGTTAAAAAAAATATTGATTACTTTACTTGTTTATGACATGAACTCATTGGAAAAGCTAAAGATTTTTCAATATTTTCAATAATAATTAAAAATTTGGCCGTCCTTAGGAACGATAACAAAAAATGTAATTTCCGATAAAAAACAAACACGTTTGTTTGTTTTCCTTAAAAATTTTCATTTTTTTTTTTTGTGTAAAGTGTACAGTACATACTTGAATTTTATTTTTTTTTTTCTTACATCTTACTTACATTCTCTACTTGACTTTGTGATATCGAAAACATAGGAAATGATTATTTTAAGGAAATCATTTGCTTTATGTAAAAATAAAATTTTTTGTATGTTTTTGATATGGTTATTAATTTTGTGAATGAATAATAATCTAAAATTATTAATATCCTGTGCAAAATATCTGAAAATTATAATGGAAACCCTCGATAGCGAAAATAATTTTTTTTTCTTCTTAAGAAAAATACAGCACGAAAGTACGATTGAAAAAAATTAATTTTAAAATTAAATTTATATTAAATTTACTTCCTATAATTTATTTCTATTGCTATGGAGTAATATATATGGAGTAATGTATCCATCTAGCATTATTCATTCTAAGCTTGAATTATTAGAAATTTAATTTCGTGAAAAAAAGGAAAAAATTATTATTCATATTTATTTCTCAAGCTAAACTTAGCTTTAGTATTGGCATTAATTATTATTAATCATTAAAGACTTAGTTAATTTTAGTGCTTTAATATTATGTATACCTACTTATAATTCAATAAAGTTCTTGCCAAATATTTATTTTTCCAGTTAATAAATTTTATTTCCTGAGCTAAAGTAAATTATTGAAATAAAAATCTGCTGAATTTAGGATATAAATATAGGCCTATAGTAGCCATTAATATTATGTCATTTCTGACACTATAATAAGGTATTAAGATAATTGGCGCCTATTATCAAAAGAAAAGAAAAAGAAATTTTTTTTTATATAAATATAAGAAAATATTTTAACCTACTTCTCTTTTGTTGTGTTCTTGTTCATAAATCATATTTCAGTAAATTTTGAAACATGAGTATGTAAGTACTATATTGTTTCTGACAAAAATTCAAGGATATAAATGTCACATAGTTTTCTTTTAAATTTAGTACAGTAATAGAATTGTCACTAAATTGATGACATTCATATCCATAAAACGTTACAATGTTACATCAAATATTATTACCTATAAGTAAATTATAATTAAGTTTATAACTGAAAGAAATAAGGATATCCACTAAGTATAGCAACAAAATATTTGTAAGAACTTTATCAGTAAACCATTAAGTATAGCAATAAAATATTTGTAAGAACTTTATCAGTAAACCATTAAGTTGATTTAAATGTATTTCTAAACATATTTAGTTAGACTCTCGAGGTATAATAAGTTTGACAACTTAAAAAATGATAAATTTTATTTATGTTCATTGCAAGTTAAGAGCTTATTTTATTTTAAAAGAAATATAGACCATACAATGAAATGAAAGTAATAAAATGAAAGTAAACAAAATATCGGTCTGGTACTTTAATTAATAGTTCATTTTTTGTGGGTGGACGGCTAGCAAGGGCGAATAGTAAGAAGAGAGACCTAAAACATAAATATAAATTGAGAGCTCATCTCATGTAGGAATATTACGATCATATTTAATTAAATGTTATATAACAATATTTATTTTTAAAAACTAATTAGATATACTAATTTAAAATTTTAAATAATTTTTTATAATACTATCCCTTCAGGGTAAATTTTGAAAATTTTTTGAAAATTATCATTAAAATGTTTTACATTTGTATTTATATAAATTGTCAAAAACCTCAAATTGTTCTATTTGAATTAATTCCTAGATTGTGTAATTGGAGGACTTAAATTGTTCGTAATAACTAATTTTTTTTTATTTTGTTAGCAAAAGCGTTGTTTCCATTTAAACCAAAACCACTTTGAGAAATGTGGTTAGAATACAAATATTTACAACATTTGTATAATTACACTTTCGTTCAGATTAATTTTTATTTAATGTTGGGAAAAAATGTTTTTACACCCACAAAATATAATTTTTTTTTGTAAATAGAATTTACATAAATAAATAAAAAAAAAGAAAATTCTGAATCTATTTTCTACTGTTAGTCCTCATAAAGCAAAAATGTGTATATATCATGTTGTAAGTTTACAATGATGTAAATATATATATATATATAAACATTAATACAGGGTGTTTATTTTTAAACTAATCAGAATTTTCGTATTAAATTATTTGCATACAAAGCATAATTCAGGTATAATTTATGGATTGTTTATTTATTTGCTTTTTTAAATATGAATAAAATTTAAATATGAAATTGTCCACAAATAAAATTCTTTTCTAATCGTTAGTTTGTCCTTGATATTTTCAATTCATTTTTGTCTACTAATCTCATATGTTAAATCTTAACTAAGGAATCTGAATTAATTTTATCTATAAATATATTTAAATAATGTAAACCTTTTTTTTGAAGATACTATAGTTCCAAAAATGTACACCTGTTTAATTTTCTTAAAAAAATATATTATAGTATTATATTTATATTTATTATTTTATTTAAAAGAAATTAAGAAAAAATAATTTCCAATATATTCATATTTTTAATATTCGCATATTCATTATGACTTTTAACCTTTTTGTTCCAATTAATGTACCCGGTTCATAACATAAATAAATTTATAAGTATGTTATTTACATATTTTGTGTTTTTTGAATTTATGAATTATAATCTGAAATATTTATTTCCAAAAGTCTTAAAAAAATATATATATATTTTTTTCATACTCTTTAAAAAAAAAATTTTTTTTTTTTAAATGAAAACACTAGAATAAATTAACGTCAAATAATGATTTTTGATTGATGAATTTGCTATAAACATTTTACAATTTATTATAAATTATTTTTGGAATAAAAATTTCGTACACATACAGAAAATAACCCATCTGAATATTTTTAAATATTTTATTAGCTTATGTTGCCACTTAAAAGCACACCCGTATCAAAAAATCTATTAAAAATAGTCATAAAGTTTTTTTTTCTTTTTTTGTTCAAATCATGACTTTCTATTTCCGTAGCTGCACTGTAAACATTATTTAAAGGAGAAGAATAAAAAAATTATGTTAAAATACACAAAATATGAAGTTGAAATTTTAGATTTTAATTTCTTATTGATATAAAATTTACATTCACGACTTTGTGTTTTACAAGCTTTTCTTCTAATTTTAAGAAAAATTTAGATCTAGAGCACTTTCACGTGCAACACTACGGAAATTTTAAAAGAATATACCTTGTCGTTCAAAGGTCTGTCCTTATATGAAATTTGAATATAATCATTTATCTCTTTACTGTTAATTCAAAAAATATCAGGATTTTTATGTTTACCCAATATATATGTACATAAAACATAAGTGTAGCACAAGAAAAAAGTAAATATCTCATCATTTTCAATTTTTAGATGCCTAATTCATCTTTATTTTTTAAGAATATTTTCTGCACCCTCTTTTCGGCTTTATGTTTCTGACTTTATAATGAAAAAAAATAATAAAAAATTAGTTCCTATAACTTTCTTTTTAATTTAAAAAAATGTATACCTTTTTATAAATTCCATAAAGTTATACTGTTGCAAGGTATAAGAAACAAGAATTAAATCACTACTTTTTTGATTTTAATTATTCATACCTTCTTTACTAATTCTTTAAAGCCAGATTTTTGTTTGGATTAAAACATTGGACATTGTAAATTTTTATACGAATCTTCGAGAAACCTAATAACTAGAAAAGTCTTAATCTCTAAATGATTAAAATAATAAGCATACATCATCGCAGAATGTCATTATTTAGCTTAAATCAAAGTTCATTTTATAAGCATAATTTACTGTAAGATACTGATAGACTGAAAGACATTTGGATTTATTATAAATTTAATTGAAGTTAACACTTACTTTCGATTCAATAAATCTAACATAAAACGACATAATAATAATAATCAAATGGGCTTTATAACAATTCTACATTATCAATGTACAAAATAACAAACAAATTTCAAAATGTAATAGTAATATAAATTTATATTTTGACCTAAAAATTTTCTTATAATATTTCATATTTAAGTTTTTTTTTTTTTTAAATGTAAAATGAGGCCTTGATTTTATGATATGATTATTTCTAAGCTAAAAATTATTAGATTTATTCGAAATAATTTATAACGTACATAATATATTTTTCATAACACTGAAATTAAAGGATTCTATTCTTGATCAGAATATAAATATAAAATTTTAAGATTTCATTTGAAAAACATCTGAAAATTATTTAATCTTTAAAATAATTTGACAATAAAAAAAAGAAAAATTCTGAGAAGTATTTGAAAAAATATCAATTAAGACTCATCAAGGATATTGTTAATATATATATAATACCACTTCACGATTGTTGGAATGTAAAAAATATATTGGACATAATAAATACTTATATTTGTGAAACCAAACGTTTTGTGCATTTAAATGCCTGGAACCAATAAAGAATATTATATTAAGATTAAAACATTATAAAGAATATTGAAAATATTTTTTCGTATACTTTATATTTAATTTATTATGCATAATAATCAAGCTTATGTCCTTAAAGAAGAAATTATTAGCAAATATTTTAAGCTCAATGCTGTTACATAAAAATTCTTAAATTTTTTTTCTTGTCGAAATATTAACAGAATTATATAATACTCTAAAATTAATATTAACAAAAGTTCGAATTCTAGTTAAATTTATATTAAAAAGTTTTTCTTAAAATTAAATTTTGGGTACAAAAAGAATTTAGGTTATAATTGGGGAATCTTAAGAGTAATAAAATTAAAATTTTTGAAATAACAATAAGATATAAAATAATAAATAAATATTTTCAAGCAGGCATAAAAGGCTGCCTTTACAGATAAAATAAAATAAAATTATATATGCGTAGATCTAAATATTCTAAATTAACTTATTTATTTTTAAATAAATGAAATTTACATATACAGTATATATGTAATATATGAATTTTTTTTGGTTTTGAGTTGTTGTTGACAAACAAATTTACTTTTATATTTGGTATTTTAAATCAAAAATTATTAAAATTATATAAACTAATTAGGGGTAAATGTGGAAAATTATGTTTTTGAAAATATTTCAGGTTGAATTTCTAATCTACATAATTTAGAAATTTTTGAAAGTGAAATTAATTATGAACTTTTAATTAGGGTTAAGAATTATTGACAATATTCTTACAAAAGGTTTTGTCATTAGGTTTTTGTTTTTTTTTTTTTTATTTTCTTATATAAATATAAATATTGTATTAATATAAAGGAAAAACTTTTGAATAACGTTAAAGTTTTAAAATTTATTTGAATTTTGTCTTAATTTTTATATTAAGATTAATTATCTTTGAAAAATTGGGGATTTTAAATAATTTACGTACCCATTGGTAGTTGTTGTTGTTTTTTCATTTTAGAATTTATATTTTATCTTTATAATACATTATACATAATTATAACTTTTTTTTTTATTTTTCCAGTAAAAATTAAAGTTGAATAAAATAGTTCTTTAAGAATTTAATTCTGAGAAATTGTAACAATATTGAACATTATTGTACCTAGTTAATTTTATTCGAAAATTCAAAATTAAGTATTTATCTACATTTTTCCAAATTTTCCATTACAAAATAATGAATAATTCAGTAAATTGAATTTTTTTTTAGATGTTGTCGTTGTTATTACTAATTAAATTTTTAATAAATTTAGAACAGAGAAGAGATTATTTTCAGAATATTATTTTATACTAACACTTTCACTTATCCTTTCTTAACAGTTAACAGTTTTCTTCAATTTTGAGCTTGCTCTGTATTTTATGGATCTCTCAAAAACACAATACCTACAACGTCTTTTCTTCAGAAAAATTCACTTTATAATATTTTTACACAATATTACTTTTGTAAAAGTATCAGGCTTCCATTATTAATTCAGAATGACTTTCAATTAATAAAATCTTTAATTTTAGAATTTTCTGCCAGTTCAGTAAATATTTAGATCATGATGGGCGCGACCAAAAATCTACATCAACTCTTAATTTAAGTAAACATAAGAATATATTCATATATTATTCACAATATTATCATTAAACTTCTTTGTTATGTTGCAATTATACATCAACCTTTTAGTTTTTCTTATTATATTATGTTGCACAAGTAGATTTTTATTTTTGAAAGATAAAAACAATTCTAGTGTAATTATTTAGTTTTGTATATAAGATTGAATAAAATGAGAATAATAAAATAAAATTGCTCAGTATTTATTGCTAAGTACAAGAGCATTTAATGTTATATATTTTTCTTAATAGAATCATTTTGCATAAAATTCAGTGTAATAAACTTGAGGAAACTATAAATAAAAGTTTACATATTAAATCAAACATTTTTTTTTTGTAAGTAATAATTTACATCATTTTATAGCCGAATAAAATATTTGAATTTTTTATAATTTTAATTATGAAGTTTTTTCGAATGCAAAAAAAATTCTAATTATGATAATTGCAGCAATAAATTTGATTTAATTTTATATTTTATTAAAAAAAATTTTTTTTTTTTAAAACATGGCAGATAGAAAAAAAAATTTTTTTTTTTACATATTGGTTTAAAACTTTATTCAAATTAAACAAATTTCTATATTATAGTGTGATACATATATAAATATTTTAAATTTTGTAAACTGATAAGTTATTAAAAAGTTTAAATAAACATTCTAAACTTTTTACTTAAATTTACTTAACTTCATGGAGTTCATTATTAAAACAGTTGAGATATTATCATTCACTATACTCTTTTCACTCGGCTTAACTCATACGTACATTTTATATATATATATAAGAAGTTAATATATAAAAATAAAAATTAATTTTGTGAAGCTGTAGGAAAGCAAAAAATTATTTAAAAGTATCTTATAATAAATTTTTTACCACAGAAGTTTTTCTTTGTATTTTAATTTCAAAATTTTTATGATAATATTTATTTTAACAAGTTTACTTAATAATAAGTTTAAATAGAGTTATATGAGAGAATGTTGTACTTACGTAAAAAATATACAATACTTACTTTTACAGAATATAAAAAAAAAAATTACGTTCGTGTCTTTTCTCAAGTTTTGTATTAAAATTTGATTAAAAGCCAAGATTTATTGTTTTTTTTTTGCACTTCCTCTCTAAATGTTGATTTAATAATTTTTTTAAATTTGTGTTCTGGTATATTAAGAGTTTAATCAACCAAACACATTTCAGGAATCTCTAGTATGCGTATATCGAAGCTCGTTAACGATCAAAAATGAAAAGTTGAACTGTTTATTTACAATAAATGTCCGTCCGTCTGTTCGACTGTCTGTCTGTTTTTTTGTTTGTTTGTTCCACGCTAAAATGCTAATAATTACTATACTATAATTACTATCTCGATCGCTCTAATTGCAAAATATAAGTTATATCTTCTCCGTAATAATTTTCATAAAAATGTAGATAAGTTAAATTTTTTTAATGGATTCTGATAAAAATTATTAATTGGATCAGTGGGTATCGCTTAGAGCTAGAGGAACCTAAAAAATGAAACATCATAAATAAATTTACGATAAAAAAGAAAACATATAAGTATTGACTTTTGAAATTTTATTAGTTTTGTTACAGTAAAATGAAAGAGTAAATAATTTTGATAGGTTATTTTAATGTACGTCAAATTTTTCAGCAGTTTACAACATACATATGTGTGTAATTTGCCCATACTTCTCATAGTAAACAAAAAGTCTTATTGAATAAAATATTTCGTTAACTATTTTATAAAAAAAAATTTAGAATATTGAAATAAAAAATAGATTAAAAATTGAAATTTATTTTCTAATTATTTTATTTTATTTGTGCTTTTTGCTAAGGCAACGAATTCATTAAAAAGGTTGACATGAACTAATGGACCCTATCGACGCATTTTTCATTTTCAGTATTATAAAGGAAATGAAAATAAAAAATAATTTATTCTATTAATTTTTATCCCTTTTATGTATATACATTGAAAATATTTTGTACAATAGTTAATGAAAAAAAAAATTTGTTTTTAAATTCATTTTGTTCATCTAATCAACAGTACTTGTTAATATTGTGCCAAAATTTATTGAAATATAGAATTAAGCATCGTTTAATAGCAAATAAATCGGAAGAACAATTTTACTTGCTCACTTTAAGTATAAATTGAAAAAACTTTAATGTGAATATTTTCTTATACATTTTGACTTACATCTCAGACTAAAAGACTTCAAAAGATTTCTAATGTTAACAGAAACAGAATCCTTTTATTCGAAACAATTTAATTTAATTTTTTACATAGAAAAAAAATTGTTGTCTTCAACAAGAAAGGAATCGTTTTAAAATTTGTGTTCTATTAGCAGCAAGCATCAACAGTCATGTACGAAATTTTTTGGACTTTTTCAAAATTTTCTTCTAATGTTTATGAATTTGAAGAACTCTTTCACTTTAATAGCATATTAGTGTTGAATCTTTAATTTCAATGAACAATACACATGTGTAAATATCTTGCTTACAATTTATAAATTAGGCTAGTATAATTTTGGAATATTTTGAAAAATAAATAAGCTGGACACAATGTTCCGGTTCTAACTATCATTAATCATGTTCTTATTTTTTTCTTGTATATAAATAGAAGGGGTTTTTACACTGGATTAAAATTTGAATTATTTAATTTTTTTTGTGAATTCCAATAGAGATGTTGTTGTATATATTGTATGTAGTAGGCTTGAATGTAATGTGTGTATAGAATATCCATATTTATTTTACACACAAAAACTATATGCTTACCAAATTAATGCTGTTAAATTTAACCTTTTCAATGAAACAAAATTAGAGTTTAGATAACAAAAGGATACAACCTCTAGGATTACGTACAGATATACTTTTTTCATTGGTTATGGTTGGAAAATATTTAATTGAGCTTTTATCTTGAAATGTTTGAAAAATAATGTACTGAAACATGAAATATATGCTTAGTAGTTATTAGGATTTATGAATTAATTTTTTTGGAATATTATTATACACTACTAATATCTCATAATCGAAATTTTCGAGTAAATAGTCAATGCCCGTCATAAAAACGACAGCGTACGCTCATTTCATTCATTTATATTATGTTGTTGTAAAAAACTAACACAGAGTTCATTTGGAAATATTTGGAAAATATTTGTATGTGCAATAAATCGCAATAGATGCAAAATAATGGGCAGTATTTATGGGAAATTATAATATGGCAGTATTTATGGGAAATTATAATATGGGTTATGACATGAGTTTATGACGTACAAACATTTAGGCTAATTCTATAGATTGATTATACATTTGTGTATATACAATGCAATTTGTCATTATTATAAACAAAAAACATTATTTGAATACTCATTTTTAAAAATATACGTACATCAACTGCTCACAAAATTATTTTAAAATTTTTATTGCATTTTTATTGCATGCATACAAAAAAAAAATGCCTACATAATATTTAATTTCTACAAGGTCTATTTAAAAAAAAACTTATTATTTAATTCTGAACGCAGAAAAAATTAAAATTCTTACTCTGTTCTAATATTTTGTTTTGATTGAAACTAAGAGTGAAAAATCTAATATTTTGTATAAATTGGATATAATTTTAAATATTAAAGTAAAATTATAATAAAACAAAATTAAAATAAATATTATATAAATTAGCTGAGATTGAATTTTACACACAAAACAAAAATTAAAAAAAATAAAAACGTTTATTTCCTTCTTTTTTTTTACTATTATATTATATACATATTAAGTATGTATAAGGTACAAGTAATATCTATAATGTAGGCTATGATATAAAAAAAAAATAAAAAAAATTGTTATTTTTATTTTTGTTCTTGTTTTTCTCTAGAATTGTTTTCATTTAATATTTTTCAATTTATACTGAAATCTCAAAATAATGACTATATAAATAATAAAGTGCTTTTTTTTTAACTTCATATTTTCCAAATTGATATTTCATATATATAAATTTTTTTTGTTATTATTTCTTTTTAACATCAGAATATCATTAAAATAAATAAGTCTTTTCAATATTTTCTCATTTAATCGGATTGTTGCTTATGTTTTTTTTCGTATTTTTATTTTGTTTAAGTAAACTTTAACAACTCACTCTATAATATAATTTCTTAACTTTAATTTAAAATTCATTTCACATCAAAATTCTTGAATATAGATTTAACAAATAAAAATCAATAGTTTTTTTTTTAAATCTGTGAGATACTTAATTATTTATTTTATGGTAAAACAATATAAGATACCAAAATTATAATGTAGATCACTCTAGATTTCCACTAGATTCCAAGCTTAAGTATATACAAAATTTTAATGAATTTCTTTTAATTTAAATTTGTTTACGGAAAATTAAGAACTAAATAGATTGAAATAATATTTTTTATTCAAATTTATTTTCACGAACAAAATTCTATGTTCAATGAACATTTATTATACATTACATAATAAACAAAACTTTTCTTTTCTAGTAAACATAATTTTTACTTATTTTTATTTTTCTTTTTTTGAATTGTACGTAATTTTCTCCGAATTACAATGTAATGGAATACATTTTGTTGAAAACAAGTATTCAGTATAAAAAATTGGCAATTCATTGAATCATATAAAAGGATAAAAAAAAAATCGTGTTTATGAATTGAATTATCTTGGGTTTTAGCACAACAGACATATTCGCATATGTAGTAAAAATATATAATAATAAAAAAAAAAAATGAAAAAAAAATAATGGTAAAAGATACCATTGATTTGATTAATGCCCTCCAATAAGTCATTCAATGTCTTTTTTAATATAATTTTATAGAATATTTATATAGGGGTTTTTTTTTTGTTATTTTTTCTTATTCCGATATAAAAATTATTTATTTGGATGAAAGCACCAGAAAAAAAAGTAAAATTACTTTATACTATGTATGTTGTACATATGCAATGAAAACACAAATTTATTTATTCCTCTTCACTTAAGAATGACAGGGACAGAATAGGATTAGGAAAATTTTTTTTTTGTAATTCACATTAATTGCTACCGTGTGTTATGTTATGTAAGATAGATTATAAATATTACTGGTTCCTTAAACAAACTCGAATTCTTTCCTTGTTAGTATACATAATTGATTAAGTGATTTTAAAAAATGTCCTATTGAGACGATTCTGGTCTAAGAATTCCGTATGAGTTTCCCAATTAAAGAAATTTAGATACTTCATTTGGACTCAATGGTCTGTTTTTTTTTATTGTTTATTAGCGAAAATTATTAATAAAATTTAAATATTGTGCTTTTAATAAAATTTATCATAATTTAAACGTAATTAATTCTATTATAATTTAACTCACATTAGATATATTTCTAAGTTTGATCTTATTCCAAAAACAAAAATCTATAGAAGGTTTTTAAACTTTTCCTTTTACATATATAATAAATATTCTCTATCTAATATATTTTTTTCTTTCTAAGCATAACTCAGTAGATAAGCTTACAAGCTAAACTCTGTAATATTTTAAGTAATATTCGCCTAATATTAAAATGTAAATTATATGATAATAAATATATTTGAAATTTGAAATTATTATAATTTAATTATATAAAATTTTAATATGCATTAATAAAAAAAAATTCTCAAATTTTTCTTTTAATTGTCTTATTTGGAATGGAAGAATATATAATTTAAAATAAATTTCTGCTTTTATGTAAAACCTAATATTTATATTTCATTTACTAATATTTCATTATAACCCTATAATCTTTAAAAATGCTTTTTCGTCCCTGAATTATAATGATAAAAAACTGACAGAAAATTAGTTTATATTTATCTCAAATGGTATTAAATGTATGTTAAAAATAATGTAAATATTCATTTTTATTCTCAATGAAAGTAAATATGTTGCAGATACATATGAATTTTTGAATATACGTAATATATTTGCTCATATGTACATTATTATTCAACTTTTTATGTTCATATACATTTTTGTTTCACTGACAGGACATCATGTTCAACTTAAATTTATTATGTAATAGAAGTGTAATTTATATACTTAAACTAATTAAGATTAATACTTTTTACTTTTTATGTGTAATAAAAATATATTCTAAGTATTTTTTTTTATTAAAAGAATATTCCTATTTGTACGACGATTATATCGACTATCTTATTTGATTATCTAATCTGTATTTGATTTTAAAAATTTGAAGACGGTTTTCAAAAAGCTCAAATTCTAATATCGTGATGATACAAATCAGAGTTCTTTATCGAATTTTAATTTTAGTTTATTCTTATTATTAGAAATGTTTCTCTTTACTCAAACCTCTTTTAGTTATATAGTTAGTTCAGGAAAGCAAAAAAAAACTTTATGAAGTATAATATGAAAATTCTTAGAGTTGCAATTTAATTAAAAACCTTATAAGAAAAACTTAAAATAATTTAGAATCATACTAATTCAAAATGTTTGTCATATTTAGTTAATTTTTTTCATTTAATAATGACTGTGCAAAAGGTCAACGAAATAAGTTGCCAGCTGGTGGTACTTTAAGATATTACTTTAATTAGTTAATGAATTAGAAGTGCTTTTCTCTGTGTGTGTATTTGTTTTTTTATTATTGTTTATGTTTCTTAGTAAATTAATGTCATGGGGATTTTCATGAAAAACAATGTAAAAATCTCAATATACATACATTTTATATGTATATTGTATACATAATATATGTATGGCCAAATTATTTGCAAAGAGGAAAATTTTTCGTTAAAAAAAAAAAACTTGTGAAAATTTATGTATTGTGTTACATTTTTTAAAATATAATTCTTGACTTTTTTTTTTATAATTTAATTAATTTATTTAATTTTTAATTTACAAGTAAATACATACAATTTTTTATTTTATTTTATTAAGAAATAAATTATCTTTATTAATTTGGCAAACGATTGCATATATTTCAAAAATTGTATTTTTAAGATATTATAATAAAAGGTGAACTTTTTGTGTTTGTGGCTTTGTTTTTTGTTTTTTTTTTGGGCTTGGAGTACCTATATGGGATGTACAAAATCAAATATTTTTCGTTTTTACTATGTATTAAATGAATTCAGAAACGACTTTTTAATAGGAATAAAACTTATTTAAAAAAAAAAGATTTTTAATTATTAATAATTAGAGTTTAATAAATAATTTTGCACACGGACTCAAATCCTTATCACAGCGATAAAAAAAGGAGTCATAGTTGACTTTTATTATTATTTTTTTAGTTGTAGTCACCAATTTCCTTCGATCAACCGGAATGAAATAGTCATTATTGAATATAATCATTTTTGGTCGAATAATTAGTTATTATAAAGTATTTTTTTTTTTAGTTATAAATTTTTTCATTAAAAATTAATCTAACGAAAATATTTCTTAATTTTGGTACTATGACCATTTAAAAAAAAAGTTGTTATCGTTAACTAAGATTAAAATTAATTTTCTTAAATAATCTTTGATTAACTATATAACTAACTATTTAAAAAAAAAAAAAAAATCTGGTGGATATTAAGAATCCTTGATTTTCTTGTTTTTGTCTCAATTCAACTGTGGCGAAATATTTAACATTTACTGGATGACAACTGTTTTGAATTAGTTTCCTTAATTTTATTTAACTATACTTGACATTGGTTTCTGTTATTTAAATAAAATTCGTCTTGTACATACTATATTTATACTTCGCTAAGAAGTGAAAATTATTTCAATATAAAATTAATATTATATAATATATTTAGATTACATTATACCTTACATTTATACACTTGTAGTACGTATACTTCAATTTGTAGTTGAACATATACTTCAATTTGTATGTACACAAAGAAAAATAAAAACATTTTTAAAAATGTCAAACGATTTTGAATTTTTCAATAAAATATATTTTTATCCCAGAGTCTTGTCTTCTATTTATTTAACAAGAATGATTTTTAATCAAATTTTATATTGGAAATACACTCTTCTTATCGATTTTCATTCAATTTTATAATATGGATAAATTTTAAAAGTAGAGAAAAATGAAAAAAAAAAAATAAAAATAAAAATTTTTTTTATCTTCTTTTATCTAAAAAAAATAAAATAATGAAAATTAAAAAAAAATACCATAAGAAGTATCAAGAACAAAAATTGTTTTTATTTAATTAAATTTTGTTTTCAATTAAATATATAAATTATTGACAAATATTGCTAATGGACGTATTTATTTTGGCAAAAAAAAATATCTACTATTGTACATACATTATAGGGTGACAATTAAAAGCTTCTTTTTTTTTTAAATTCAAAGTATCTTCTTCTTGAAATGTTCCTTTTTATGGAAAATAGAAATTCTATAGATTTTAGAAAAATCGAATAAAATTTAATGCACAGAGACAAGCTTCCAAAATTTAACAAAGAAAACAAGTAAAATGAACGATTTATTTGAATGATTGAATTACTGTTTTTATTTTTCCCTTAATTCGGGCGTTTTGTATCTTTCATTCTGTAAGTGATGTCCTGAAAAATTGGTTATTGGTTCGATTGCTTTAATTTTAGAGTTGGTGCCAAGCTTCCAAAGTTAATTAAGAAAATCTTACCAGATATCATATCTTACAAAGAAAATCCAGCATCATCCGGCACAAAATACAGGGTGATAACAAAAAATTAGCAATATTAATTTTTCCATATAAGAATACCTACATTTCATTGTCACCCTATTGTATAGAATATCATGCTTATAATATGTACTTAAGGATATTTATTTAATACCATGCATATTATTAAAAATTAAATTCAATATATTAAATTTGAATTGAATAAAATTTAATTTGATACAGTCGAATGAAAAGGTAAACAATTAAGAAATTCTGTGAAAATTTATCTTTTCATTTCATTAAAAATGAATTCAAATGAAATAAATAAAAACTCTGAGATGGAAAAATGATTTCTAATTTATTAATTTCGTAAGTTCAATTAATTTTTTTTGTCTTAACGTATAGATAAAATTTCATTGCTGAATTAAATATAATTTGAAAATTCAGTTACCAGCAGTGAGGATTATAGGAATTCAAATTTCAAAGATTAAAAAAAAAACAAAGAATAAAACAATTTTAAAATGAGAATTTTCATTTTGATTATTGTTTGGTTTGAGTTTTTTAATAATTTCAAACCTGAACATTTTAGTGGTTACAAAAATTAAAGATTTTAACAAATCTTAAAGCATATAAAAAAAAAATTGCAAATTTACGAAAAATTATTCTAAATTTTAATTACTTATTTGGTCAAAAATTATCCACACTTACTCACTTAGTTTGAGTGAGTTAAATAAAATAAATAAAATATAAAGTACTGGTTCTTGTTCGTATTAAAAATTCTTAAATGTCATGATGCTATTGGTGATATTTTAATCAGATCCTTTATTATACCATAAACCATTGAGATTCGTGGGGTTTCCAACCAAACATTTTTACAATCTTCCTTTTTAACTTAGTTTTTATTATTTTGCCAAGGAATTTACTTGACATAGCAAAATAAAACCTTTAATGCTGTTCAAATAATTATCTTTAATGTTTTCTGTCTTATTATTATATTTTAAATGAAAAATGTAGTGAAATAAAATTATATAAAAATTTATTAAAAATAAAATGGTTTGGATTTGAAATAAAAAAAAAAACGAGAAAACGTAACATCTGAGAAAAAGTAATCATTCCCTATTTTGTCCCCTTTTTTTCCTTTTTTTTTTCTTTTGAAATATACTTTTATTTTTCTTTTCTAAAATTCAGAAACAGTATTGTGACTTTATATTTATATTAATTTTATTTTCTTTATTGTCCTTGGTATTTCTTATTTTTAATAAAATTTTCATTCGAATAAAATTGTATACACAAAATAGATACAATTCTTTTAATTTTACAAAAATAAAGTTTTGGATTTTTGAAATTCATTTTTGTACAAGCCAGTCAAGATGGTCAGGTCATTTAAACTTTTTTAAATTAATTTTTAATTATTTTTTTATTTACTGAGACCACATAATAATTGTATTACATAAAATTCGATTAAATATGACCTACACAATTTGAATGAATGTGGGAACCTTTGTTATTTTAGTTTTGCCAAAACTTAAGTATTTAAAATTTCCCACACAAAAAAAAAGCTTATTAGAACTATGTTTTTTTTTTTTGTCAAATTGTTTAATAACATTTAAAGCTTTTTTATTTTTATAATAAAAATATTTTTTTGGTTCTTATTCGAATCCATTAAAAAGTTATTAAAAAGGATTTTTGTTTTCTGATTTATTTCTTAGAAATGAATTGTTTTCCGTTTTTTTTTTCATCTTGTTATAAGAAGACTTTTTTTTTGTTTTCTTTTACAAGAAAACAAATTTTAAACTTTTTAATTTTGTTATAAGGATTTAATTTAATTATTTATTTTGTAAAAAAAAAAAAAAAAACTTTTACAAAAGTTAACATTTTAAAGAAGCTTTTCATTCTTTGTGTTGAAAAGAATTAATTTTTTATTGGGAAAAATTACTTTTCTTGTATGTGTACTGAACGAAAAAAACATTAGGTAGGGATATTAAATTATATTCAGATAATTTTTCAGATAATTTTTTTTATATTTTTATTTTTTCAATTTTAGTTACATGTTCAATAAAATCAATTTATTCGGTACGAATTCTTTGATAGAGACGAGAAAAATTAAAATTATTTTTGTGATGTTGCATGTAGATGTACAAATAAATGAGTTCCTTGTTTGATTTTCTTCTGTTCTTTTTATTTTTAGTACGTTTATCATCAAAATGAAACAACGGACTATGTGTTTTCATTAAATTTCCGTCCGTCTGTCAGTCTCCGATTTGTTTAATCGATATCAATTCTTTCAATGCTAAAATATGCACAATCTTGTTCACCTCGACTTAAGGATTTCGAGTTTTGGGAGTTAGAGACTCTCAGCCAGCCAAACGTTAAAATAATTTTCATGTGAAACTTCTGTATTTTACATTTTTGAAAAGTTCTAATGAATGCCGATGAAAATTAGTGTGATACATATCAACTAAAGCAACTTAAAAAAACTAAGCACTGGAACCAATATAAAAAAAAAGCTTAGATCACATTTTTTTGGTTATGAGCAAATCAAAATAGTGGCACTACGAAATAATTTATACGGACATAATTTATACGAGAAAAACGACATTGTTCATACGATAAATAATGTCGTTTGAAAGCGACATTATTTATACAAAAAAAAAACGACATTATCCATACATAAATAATGTCGTTTTTTTTTTGTATAAATAATGTCGCTTTTAAAACGACATTATTTATCGTATGAACAATGTCGTTTTTTTATCGTATGAATAATGTCATTTTTAAAACGACACTATTTATCGTATGCGAGTAAAAAAAAAATATTTGTGAGGTAGACACACGGGAAGGGGGGGCAGCAGGGCAGCTGCCCCCCCTTCCGGTGTGTACATCACAATATCTCCGATAAAATGTTGTGTGGTAAGCAAAAGGGGAAGGGGGGGGCAGCAGGGCGGCGGGCGGGCGGTTGGTCAGTGGGATTTGCGGCTGGCGCCGCAAATCCCACTGACCAACCGCCCGCCTCCCGCCTGCTGCCCCCCCTTCTCCTTTTGCTTAGAACACAATATTCGCGGCTATGTCAGTTCACCTACATTTTGTACGGCCAACATTCGTTTTTACTCACATACGATAAATAGTGTCGTTTTACAAATGACATTATTCATACGATCAAAAAACGACTTTATTCATGTAGAAATAATGTCGTTTAGAAGCGACATTATTTACACGAAAAAAAAACGACTTTATTCATATGATAAATAATGTCGTTTTAAAAGCGACATTATTTATACGAAAAAAAAACGACTTTATTCATATATAAATTATGACGTGCCTGAAAGCGACATAATTCATTTGTATGGTATGAATAATGTCGTTTTTTCGTATAAATTATGTCCGTATAAATTATTTCGGGACCCCCAAAATAGTGGATAATTAAATAATGCCGTATTGTACAACCAACATTGACAAAATGAATTTTTTTTTTTAACTTTTTCCCTTTTTTCTCGTTCCATTTGGAAAATTATTGAGTCGTTCTTTCTAGCTCTCGAATGTTGCAAAGAAAATAAGTATAATTGTGTATAATTTTTAAATAAATGGCGCCTTGATGCTACACTTAAATAATTACAATATTTAAATTAAAATAATAATAATAATATTGAAACTATTTTTTTTTTTGTAGTGAAAATTTATTCTGAATTTTCCTTCAATTCAAACTGTACATAATGTAGTATAGCGAAAATAATGTGTGCGTGTAAAATTTTTCCTCTGTACATCTTTTTTATTTTATTTTATTTTATTTTTTTTTAATGCTGAAGTAATACTTAATTACACTCATTTCAATTAATAATTAAATTTCATTTTATTCTGGAAATTAAGTATTTTTCTGTTATTCATTTTATTTTAAAAATTATTTTTTTATTTTATATTTATTTTCTTTTTTTTTTGCTTCTGAAATCAAAAGTGATTTTAATACAAAATTTTATTGTGTTACATAAAAATATGCTCTGTAATTTTCTACAACTCATAATGAACACTATATTCAAAGTTCGTTATGTGCGTAAAGCATGAATATTATAAAGTTAAACGTTGTTATACTTATACGTAGATGGGGATTTTTATTTTTTGTTGATTTTATTTTTATTTTTTTTATGTACCTAGTCGGTACATATTTAAATTCTGATTACAAATTAAAAATTTGTATGAAAATATTTTTTGTTCTATTTTTTCGCATATCTTATCAAAACACAGTTGAAGAAAAAAATAAATAAAAACAACGCAAATTTTATAATGTTCAAGAGAGTTACAGAGAAAAAGAAAAGTCAAAACATTTTATTAATAAATTTAAAATATATATACCTATACCTTTATATAATAATGATATTTTCATTAAGAAAGTTGAAGAAGTTAAATAAAATAAATGAAAACATTTTGTTTACATAATGTACAACTTGTACAGGTATTATTTTTTATTTACATAAAATTATTAAATGCCAAAATATCAAAATAAATTCACAGAAAAGAAGATTTTAAGTAGGTAATGTTTATTTTTTTTCCCTAAATCATCTCATTATGTAGTCAGTGTTAATGCTTTGTTCAGATTTAGATTTATTTAATTTTTTAATTTTATAATCGAGAATAGAGTGTGAATAAAATAATTGCTAATGAGTGAAACATTGCTCCATTTCATCACGAATTAATTTATTAAAACGAAAACGGACTAACAACATAAAAAAAAATCGGGAGCTAAAATGAAAATTGACACATTAAAGTTCAAAATGAAATAATGAAGGAATTTAATATACTTAAAAAACAGTATTTTGTTGAAGAGTGTTAGTTAATTTTTGATTATTGAGCCTAAAATAATTTGACATTTGTAAGGTTTTGCTTTCAATTTATGTTGATTTTTTTAATAGCTTGAGGATCGAAACTTTTTTTTCATCTTCGGTAAAGTTCTTCAATCGATTTTAGTTTTCAAGTTAATAACGAAGGTGGACTTATTTTTAAATTATTATATTTAGCTATATATTCTTGAATTCCGTAAAAGGATTCTTTATTTATTTTTGTTTGTTGTTGAAAAATATCTGTTCTGTATTATGTTTTTTAGCTTAAATTTTGTGAATATGTACATGGAAAATATTGTTTATTACATTATTTTTACTTATTGAAGCAAAATTTTATACTTAATTGTCTTATATAATACAATGCTTTATCCTCATAAGAAGAGGAAAGCAATATTACTTAAGAGCTCAACCTTTTTCTTGTTAACATCTTTTTTTATTATCCTTTCCTTGATTAAACACAGGAAAATGTCCTTTTTGCAACATTTTTTTTTTTTTTTGTATCCCAAGAAAAAACAAAAAAGAACAAAAGAATCAAATTTGAAAATCTCAGCAATTTGAAACCTGACCAAGGTGTGTATATGACGTTATAGGGTTGGAAAGTAATTCAAAATAAATTGAAATTTTTATAAATGTTTTCTTAACGATTTGAATTTATTTTATGTATGTATATACTAATAAAAAAATAAAAATACCTTTATCAGATTATTTTTAATCAAAAATATCGCTCTCTTCGTTCCAAAGTATCATGTTGACTCTCTGGAGAACAGAATTTCTGGGATCTCAATGTTAATTTTTCTTTGATCTTACCAACATTTTTTTTAAAGAAGAAAATTTCGAGATTTAAGTTTTATTGGAAGCATCTGAATACTGGAGGAATATCCTATGTATCCTAACGATTTTGTGGATTATATAATTAACTTGAACAGAACATTCACTTCATTACCATTCCAAATTCATTGATTGATAAGTTCCTTCTCAATTTTTACTCAGCTTTTTCATTTAAAAAAGTATATATCAATTTAAATAATATTTATTAATAATAAATAATAATAATAAAATATAAAAAAAAAACGGACAAAAAGGATATAAAAAATACTTCAAATTCAGGATTTTACTTTCGTCTAAATATTTTATTTATTTTCATGCATGGAAAAATTTCTCAAACATAAATAAGAAAAAATAAAGTAAAAGGAAATAATCTCTTAAGGTGAAGTTTTTCTTTTTTTGAGGATGTTTACGTTTATCAAGTCAAATTTCCTTTTAAGACAAAGAAAAAATGAAAAAAATTTCAAAAAATAATATAATAACGAAAGTGATTAAAGTAATTTACCTTCATTTTGTATAATTTTTTTTTCTCTCATATTGAAATAAAAGTCCTATTTTGTTCAGATGTGTTAATTGCTAAAAAAATTAAAGCCATTATGTTAATTTAGAAGTTTTAATGTTTATAAAGTCTAACAATTAAGATAAGAAATTAAGGATTAAAAAAAAAGTGTATATATATATATATATTATATAATCATTAAAATCTCATGGTTGGAAGTACATGCACACAATATTTTGCTGACTTCGAAAATGTTAATAATTTTGTTAGAAGATTTTGTGCACCCTTAATTTTAGGTTTTCATTAGTAGACAGTAGGTAGTATAATGATTATGCTTTCAGATCTCATAATCGATATGAAAACTTCGTAATAATTATAAATAAGACTATTAGCGAAGCGAAATTTCTTACGAATTGATATTAAGATTGTTTATTGTATTTATATAGATGTTTCTAAATACCTTTATTTATCGATGCATACTAATAATTAATAATCTATGTCCCATTTCCATATCAAATATAACAATTATTGGATTTAATATAATATAATATAAATAAATAATAATATAAATAAAAGAAAACAAAGTCATATGAATTTATATAAATATTTCTTATTTAAAATGTAAATAATATTTTCCCAATTAATTATGAGTATGTTTCTTATCACCAAAGTTAAAATAAAAATAAAATGAAGGCACCCTAGAGAAATATTTTAATTTTTCGAAAAACCTTTTTGTGTGTATAGGATTCCTTTATGTTTTTTTTTCTTTTCTCTGCATTAACATAAAAATTTTTGATTATAGAAGGAAAAGCTAAATAATTCAGAATAAATTGACCCTTACTCAACAATTTTCTTCTCTTTTTTTTTTTTTATTGCTCATTTTCCGTTTATTAGCTTCAAAAGTATTATATGAAATTTTTCTAAATTTAATATAAGTGTAATTTCCCTTCCTGAAAATATTTTCATTAAATTTTATTATCAAACCATATTCAGTTTAAATGAGATATGGAAAACCGCATAAAATTTCTATATTCAATAGCAGTTAATATATATATGTTTAAGTATGGGTACATAAAATGGAACAACCTTCATTATCCTGAAAATGTTTTTGTTTACAAGATTTTTCCACGTATAATTTGACTGAAATCTCTTTTATTTTATAAGGTTTCAAATCTAATTGACTTTAACGTATTCTTAAATTAACTTAAATTAAGAAAAAAAAATTCCCATTAGAAAGAACCCAAATAAAGTGTACATAAAAAGGAAGTTTAGAATATATTATTCACATACATAATAAAATTAACTGAAAGTTTCTTTCTTCTTGTGAATAAGCGCCATGAAAAATCTAGCGAACTCATTGATGTCTATTTCCTACCTCTAATTAAAGTGGTTGTTAGAAAAAAAAAATAATAATAATGTTATAAATTTAAATCAAATGGTTAGAATAATTTTTTTCAACATATTTATCAATTTTCCTTTCAAACGATAAGAAGAGATTTTATCTAGAAAACTGGTAAGTTAATATATAAAATAATATCAATTAAATTTATAAGCCTAATCCAAATTATTCGTCGTACCATTCAACTTAAGGAATTGATATTTCATAAGAGCTTTAAAAATATTTTTTATTTTTATTCAATTCATGAACAATATTTGATTCCGAAATTTTTCCAAACAATTTTTATATATTATATTAATTCAATTTCATATTATAATCGTTGTTATATACTACTTTTTGGTTTTATAAAATTTATAAGCAACTACTAAATAAATATATGTACATAAATAAAAAACACTATTAAGTATATTATCAAATGTATTTATATTTACATGCATAAGCTATATGTATATGGAAAATATTATGAAAAAATATTATAACAAAAAAAAAAATTACTATCAACATTTTTATTATTTTGAATAAAAAAATTTCTATCTGCGAAATGGCTTCCATTTAAATTTCCATGGAAATAATAATAAAAATTTATTAGCTAATTTGTGGAAAAAGAAAAATATCTCACGGTACATTTCAGCTGATCAGAAGACCAAAATATTATTTTTTTTTTCACAATAGAGATTTTTAACCATTAAGTTAGTGAATATATATAACACAAATAATATTTTAAAAAAACCAAAACGACCGCAACATTTAAGAAATTTTTGTTTCTATATTAATGAGATTTCTCTATTCTTTTTAAAAAATTTTTAGATCTTAATAATTTCTGGAACAAAAGTGATAACAAATATTAATAGTTGTCATAAAATAAAATTATTATTATTTTTTTTAACAAAATCGTTTGATAAACATTCAAAAACAATAGATGTTGGTGGTTTGGTATTATACATATAGGCTGTATAGTACATATAAACGACTTACTATAATCCAGAAATAGGAAAAATATATGAAAATTGAATATTAGATCTATATATGGTGACAAATTATTAATAATTATTCTTGAAAAAAGTAAAGGATTTTTTAATTTAGTATTTCTTTTGCAATCCAGGACGATTAGTTTCTTACATTTTACAATAAAGAATGACGGCAAAAATATCAAGACCTTTTACTATATTTACAGTACAAGTATCCTATATTTTATTTTTTTTAACTGATATTCTGCTTATGAGTAAGACTGTTGAATAATTGATAGTAAATTGAACCAGTTCTTAAAAATAGAAAATAAATATATTTCATTTTATCTATACTTCTGATTATTAATACGTAAAAGTTGATATAATAATCCCATTATATATAAATTGTATTGTGAAATATATAAAAATATATTTTTCTAACAATTGATTATTCTATCGTATTAAATTTTTAAAGTTTAAAAATATTATTGAAAACTTACAGGGCGACTAACACTATTGTCACACAACCTTTATAATCTTCTTTATTCATTTTTATTTCCGACGTAATAGTCAGGATTTTTATTTGTTATCTAACGATAAACTTAGAATAAAATACATATTATAAAAAAATACATTTATACTGAAAATTCTATGGAAAATTCATTTTAAGATTTTTTCAAATGATCTGGAACGGAAATTAATTTTAATTTTAAATAATAATTTCAATAGATATTTCAAAGATATTATTTTTCCTTAAATTGTAAAAGGACAAAATTCTATATCCTGTCAATACATTTTTTTATATTTTTATTACGACACGCTGATAAATAATTGAATTTCCTAGAACCTGGAAGATTAAAAATTTTCCAAATTTTTTTTTTAAATTTAAGAAATTGATTAAAGTTGATACGATAGTTTCAAATCATAAAAAATTTTTACAAATTTTTATTAAGTTTACGAAATTTTATAGTGTTTAGAAAAGCTTAAATTGAATGGACCCTAAAGGCGGCTCTATATAAATATTTTATATTTAATAATGATAAAAATGATTTATTTATTTAATTTCACAAAAGGAAAAAAAGAATAAAAATACACATTAAAAATAAATAAATAAATAAATAAATGGAGGGCCTACAACAATTGTACGTTCGGTGTACTGTATCAACTTTGTTTTTCCATTCTATGGCAATATTTTATCTAATTTATGTATTTTTATGTTATTTCATGAATTTTTAATTCAATTTCTTTTCTTTTTTTTTTTATATTTTCATGAAGAAACCATAAATAATGCTTTTTAAAAATGACTTTATAAATCTTAAAAAATAAAAATATAATAATTTTTATTTTATTTATTTTTTTTTTATTTCAGATTTCCTGTTAAGGATTTCGTAGATGGTCTTCTAAAAGGAAAGTAAATAAAATTGAAACCATGTGTCACATAGAAGAATTAGCATTACAAAATAATGAAATTTAAATCATTCGTGCGTATCGAATGTGAATATTATATGTACGAGATATATAAATGTTTTTAATTTAGTTTTGTATAAATATTTTCTGTTTCATAGCGTAAAAGAAACAGAGGTAGATAATATATATATGAATACGGGTATTAGTTTCAGATTATCTTGAACATAAATAATAGGATAAAGTTTTAGAGAATGAGCTTTACATTTTTCTGTCCCATACAAACACCATTATTTACTACATGTTGTAAAAGAAACTTTATTTTGGTTTAATTTCGGGCGTTTCATTATTACAAGTTAATTTTCCACAGTAGTTGTTGAGCATATGAAAAAAAGATACAACACAATATATTTTTAACCAAAACAAATCCTTTGCCAGTTTCAGAAATAGGTATTTTCTCATATTGTCTTTATAAAAAGATACCTGTAATCATTTATATGGGATAATTGTATTATTTGAATTACATAATCTTTTTTACATTAAATTTCGTAAATATTCATTTAGTCATTTAACTCCTCAGTCTTGTAAAATTTTGGCAAACCACCACTAATTAAAATTCGAAACGTGACTTCTATCGAATATTGACAATAAAAGCATTATTTGAACTTAAAAGAAGAAAAACAGGTAGGTGTCGGCAACCACCTTGTGTGATTTGGTTTTTTGAAGTATTACTTTATTTGAATTTTTTTTAATTCCGATAATTTGAAATTATTTTGTAATTTAATTTTATTTTTGTGTTTTAATTGAAAAAAAATCTTCTGTTTGCAAAATAATAAAAACTCTTTTGTTTAAAAAGTTATTATGATAATAAAAAAAAATGTCACATCTTCCTGATTCCTGATTCATACCCGTTTTATACATTCCTTTTTTCCAGGCTCTTTTCACTCCTTTTTCCATGAAAACAAAAAAAAAAAGGTATTCCACCTTTTTTTTTATTCATACAAAAAGTTATCTGATGCTTTTTTTCATTGGCCTTTTGACATATTTGACATTTTAAAAATAAAACAACGTTTTTCTTAAAAAAGCGGTAAAAACGACATGAAAAAAGTATGTGTAAAACGGGTACTATGTAAATTAATATTTTGGGTTAAACTATGTTTCAAATTTTAAATAATACAAACTGATATATGCATAAATATAATGTCTATGTCCATATACATAATAGTGTAGAATATTATCTTTTTTTTAATTAGACCAAAAGAGTAGAAAGGAAACGTAAAATACAGCTAATTAAATTGAGAAAAAACCTAAAAATTCAGTTGAAATATTTTTCTTGGATGTTTGATACATAATAATTAAGTTTTTATTTATGAAGAAAAAAATATAATAGTATAGTATCTATCTGAAATTTATTGCCTACATCAAAACAAATTTATGTAAACTATGGTGCTGGTTGGAAAACAAAGAATAAAAACAAAAATTATGAAAGTTGTGGGACCGGAAAATGTTGTCAGACTTTTATTTATGTTTTTATTTATTTATTTTTTGTTAAATGTATTATAATTAAAAGTTTCATGCAGGAAACTAAATTTATGCTAAGCGAACTGACATACCTTTTTATTTATGTTAGAATAATATTTTCAGAACCTATATTTAAAAGAATACCATCTACAGACAGATGCAAAAATAAAAGTTGAATCGATTTAAGAGATAAGTTTATTTTTCACTATTATTTCACTATAATTGCACTATTTATTTATTTATTTATTCGATCCACCAGGTTTAATCCTTCACGGATCCTGAACATTGTATACAAACTCTTATTAAAACTATAGTTATTTGCTAATAAAAACTCAATAATTAATATTTTAGATTATACGTTATACGGTTATACCTATTAAATATTATTCAATAGCATATTGAGTATTTCGTATTTAAAGACATTTTTTGATCGACACTTGGCATATTATTTCTTTATTTATAATTATTTATTCTTATGTTAATGAGATAAGTAACAGTCGTCACTGCGATTTAATCTATGAAGGTCCTTAAAAAATATTTCACAATATCATATTTCTAAAACTTTTTTCATACATAATAATGTGTATTGTATATTGTATACACAAATATAATATTATTATTGTAAGAAAAAGATTATAGGATTAATTATTTGGGACAAGTTTTTTTCTTTCTTGGTCTGATAACATTCATTTCAAAAATATGTTTGACTTTGTGATAGATTGCGGTCAAATTTAACATGACGTAAGCACATGTCCTAATATATATAATAATAATTTTCCTCCATATTTTTGTTTATATTTTATTTTGTCAATCTTCATTTAGCACACATTTCGATGACAAATGTGTGTACATTTAACATTTCAACACATAATTATTTGTTTTTTTTTTGTTTTGTTTTTCACAATTTCATAATGAAAATTTATACTTAAAACAGTTTATTTAAAATTAAAGTAATAATAATTAACAATGTTATATGGGTTCCAGAGTAATCAAAATTATAGCTTCTATAGAACATTATATAGGAAAACACATTTTTCGTAGTTCTATAATTATTATGTTAGAAGTCTTTTAAAACATAATTTAATGTTGCATTCAGATGAACATTACATTGAAATTAGCGTATAGAAAGGTGACTTCAATGACTCATGAAAATATGTCAATTTTATTTTAATTTTTGCTTAGTTTGGTTAAATAGAACTAAGGTATTTCCAAGCACCATAAAATAGTTTAATAAATGCGTTGAAGATGATATTAAATAAATTTCTCGAGTCCAAGTAGAATGCTTTAAGCTATTTTACATAAGTTCTAAATATATTTTTCTTAGTTTGAAACAAAAATATACCGAGATACAATATATAAAACATCTTAATTATATGTATAAATCCCTAATTTAATGCATACTAATTTTCTAAAATATAAAATTATAAAATTAAGATGATTAAAAAAATTTAGTTAAAAGTTACAGAATATGATAAAAATAAATCACAAGACCATGAAATCACCATTCAAAATTACGAAAATTTTTTTGTTATTTACTTTTTATCTTTATTCTTATAAATTAGTTTTTGTTCAATAAAAATTTATCACAACAAGATATATATATATATGTACATTATAAATTATATATATAACAAAGAATTTTCCAACTCTATGGCAAAAATTTTTTTAACATATTTTCGTTCTTAAATCAAAAAAAACAGAAATGATATAAAAGCTAGAAGTACACAATTAGGCACATAGAAAATATTATTTTTATGTTTATAAATAGTATATACATAAATTTAATAAAATAGTGATGTATAAACCAAAAGATATAGAAATAGTATCTAATTAAAAAATAAATGTAAAATAAAAAATAATTTTTATAATTTTTTTTTTCTTTTTGTGTTTTCCAGGTGACTGTGTACAATCTATTTTTTTTTTTCGTCTAAAATAAAATAAATAAGAAAAATAAACAATATGAAAATACGTATAATAAATAGGACCAAAGTTAATTAAAAACGTAAACAATAAGAATTTTGTTTTTGTTTTTTATTTACAAAGAATGATGGAGATAAGAAAAAGTGCAAATTTAATGATAATAAAAAATAAAAATAAAATAAAATAAATTCTGAAAGAAAATTAAATTGATAATTTAAAATGAAATTTAAAATGAGATAAATATAATAATAATAATATTTATATAAAATTTTTTTTAAATAAAATAAAAATAGTATCTAAACATAATGATTTAATTAGTTTTAATTTTAAATTTTTTTATTATTATTAGATATAATATTTTTTTTTTTAGTATAATACTAATATAAAAAATTATAAAACAAAAAAGAAAAAAATTTTTATTATAAAACCTAAATACAATATTCACTTATGTATCGGCGTAAAAACAATGGAAATATCTCAATTTTTTATAAAAATAAAATGTCCTTGTTGGCGGAAAGGAAAAAGTCTAAGCTATTCAGATTCAGTGTCAGTAAAAACAGCAGCAGCAACAACAACATCAACAACAACAGTACTAACAGCTGTATATCATTATCAAGAACATCAAAAAACCGAAGAACTAAAATATTATCAACAAAAAAAACCAAAACAAAGAAAACCAAAGATAAAAAATATAATAAGAAAAACTTATTTAGAAAATCCAATACATATATTATTTATTATTTTAATATTAGGAAAATTTATTGGAAAAACAGGATGCAACGATGCACAAGATTTTCAAAAAAATAGTAAGTAAAAGCATACATACCTAAATGAAAAAAAAAAAAAAATTATTTATTTTGTTTTATTTATAAAATAATAATAAATTTTATAAAATATTTTCAATACATTACATTAAATTATAACAAAAAAAAAATGTATATATTATCGTACATATATATATTTGATATTTCTGTTGTATACTACCTTTAATATACTTTTATTCTACAGAATATTATACCGAGATGGATGAATTTCCTTTTTCATAAAACATAATAATAATAATAAAAATAAATTTTGATATTCTCATCAATATATTTTCAGTGTCGATCATAATATTTAAATTATTTATAATTGCTTATTAAAATAACATGAATTACTTTTGTTTTTGTTTCGGTTACGAATTGTCCATATTTCGTTTCGATTATCCAGATTTCTAGGTCTCTGTCCAGATTAAAAAAAAAAATAAACTGGAAATCTGGACAATCCAAAAATTGTATTCAAAAACTAAATTTATAGGAAATATTAGGTGAACAAAAATATGACTATTAATTTCTGGCATTAACAAGATCGTGATTAAAATTAGTACATTAAATTCCAAATAATAATTCAAATCAGTTTTATATAATGTAGATAATAATGTAATTATTAATAATAAGCACATTTTAAGCTTATTTTGTGTTTGTAAATTTTGTTACGTACATAAATACATTATATACTACAATTAAAAATTTTTCAATACATATAACTTAGTTACAAGCAAAATGATTTATAATTTGACAAGTTCATATGGGGGCAGGCATAACAAAACAAAATAAAATCATATTGAAAATCTTTTTTGTTTCAACGGATCCAATAAAACTAATAATATAGATTTTTACTTGTGGGAGTTCTACATATATATATATATATATATATATATATATATATATATATATATATATATATATGTTCAATTCAAATACATATGTATGTTTTTTATTATGATAATATTATTTTTTATTAGGATAATATCATTTTATTGAATAAAAAATTTAATATTATGCAAAATAAAAAAGGAATTTATGTTTCTAAAAATTTTCACTTAAAAAAAAAAAGAAGAAAAACTTAATCGATTTAAATAAGGTGGGAGGAATAAAATATAATTTTTTTTTGCTAATGTACATATAATATAATTTATAAATAATTCGCATTAAAGTATACATTTTTGGGATTCAAGGAAGGGTACAAGTATAGTTATAGACGAAAATTTGTGGATTCAATTAATATTATAAGTTTATTTCTAGCAAATGTTCAAAATATTGGTAATTTGAAACAAATTTAGTTTTGTTACACATCGAACATCGACTATGGACTTCTTGAGGTAATCAGAAAGTAATCGTGAGTTGAGAAATCGTAAGTTGATTACAAAACACCGAACCTAAACTAATGTTAGAGAAAAGAAAATTATCCGGAAAACCAACTAAATATATAAACTAACAGCCACCTTAAAAGCAGTGATGTCTAACGAAAAAAAAATGTTAACAGTATGATCGATAGTAGACCACAAGCTCGGTTAAAGCACAAGAGACTGTGATAAATAATATAAAATATAACTTAGCTTAACACTCATAACTACAACAGGGCTTTATTTTGCACACAGCTTAGTTAGCAGCTCTAGTATTATCGCTATGCCTTTTTATATACATATAAAATAATAAATAAAAATTCAAAGAATTTCTGCCAAAAAAAAATTACTAAACATAAAAATATCAAACAAATTTAAATAATGGCAAGCATATTGCTTTTTTGTTTCTTTAATTGGAAATTTTTATTTATTTTAAGAAAATTCTTATAAGAGTATTGGTCTTTTTTTCAATATTATATAGACTATATACATAATCATGTATATTATTTTATGTATGTTGAAAAAAAAAAAATATTTTCGAAAACTTTATTGCTTCTGTTTCTGAAGTTCTTTGAGACGATCATTAAATAAAAATATTTAGATAAACTAAAAAAAAGAAAAAATAAAACATAACAAATAACAAAAGATAAAGAAGCAAAAGCAATAAGAATAAATCGCTTCAAAGAAAAACAAAAAAAAAAATTTTTTTTTCATGTGTGCTTAAAAGGAGAAAAATATTATTTCCTTTTTATTTTTAAAATATTACAAAGTTTTCTCTACATTTCAAAAAAAAAAAAAAACATATAATATTGGGAAACATTATTTCGAAATGCTACCGTTTTACCTCTAAATCACCTATTCTACTAATGTTAAAAAAATAAAAGAAACATTTTTTTTTTTTTTTTTAAATAAAATACGATATAAGGAATTTTAATAAAAATCCTTATAAAAAATATATACAAAGTATGTATATGTCAATACTAATAAGAAAAATCTAATATAAAATTTTCTTATTGAAAATATTCGACTAAAACATATATTTGATTAATTCTAACTTATTGAACTTGACTATAATTTATAGCACCATGAATTTCATCAAAATAAAGCAAACTTTAAAGTTGGGAATAATAAGAATGGTCTGATGTTCAGTATAATAATAGTGTATGATAGTTAGACACTGTTATTCGATTATAGCATCTTTGGATTCCCCGTAATCCACTTTATAAGCACTAATTCTATTTATTCTTAAAAATCTTGATCTTAGCATGTTTTAAGTGATTAATATGAAAATATTGGATTTCAATTTTGGTTTTTTCAAAGCCTTAAAATGCGTTTTACTCAGACCATTCTTTTTCATAAACACATTATAATTATACTTTTTATTGATTTATTAATTCTTTCCTATATAAAACGAATATTTATAATTACAGGAGTTTAATATAATTGACAGTGAAATAGAAGCTTACATAAACTTTAATACACCCCATATACACAACTTAACGTTAACAAATAAAAATATAAATGTTTGAGTTGTAAATTTGAAATTTGTAACATTTTCGGTTTATTTTATTTTTTTTACATATTTTTTATAAAGTATTTCGCTTATTCTTTTTTTTTATTTGAAGTCATATAAAATGACGACATAAATGTATAACTCAATTTTTTTTTTCTACTTGTATTTCACTTTTATTTCGTTTATTATCCAGCTTCGATATGAAGCACAGTAGGGAATTTAAGGTATATTTATTTTTTACAATATGCTTTAAATAAATTTCAAATATTGTTGAAATTTTTTATTCTCAGCTTTTTATTTTCTCTTATATATGAATGAAAAAAGGTAAAGGTATTACTCGGTTAAACATTTTTTTTAGTTAGAAATAAAGGGAATTTATTTTCTCACCCAAAAGACAAAAGGATTCAACATTTTATATGTTCTGATTCTACCAGGAAGAAATGCTCTATTGAATTTTACCGAAGGTTAAATTTAATCGTGACATGTTTTTCTTTTTTCAAAAATTGTTTTCTCTTTCGTTTGCTGATAATGAAAGATGAAAAATGAATTGGGATAAATAATAATACTACATGTGCTTCTGTACATATAAATACACAATTTAACTTAGAGATATGGAATGAAACTTTAATCGTATTTCATTAAAATTCCCAAATGGCGAGCTTTATGTATTCGGTTTTAGTGCGTACCTCGCGTATGTGAAATGCTGTCCAAGCGCTGTCCGTTTGATATACGACTTGTGTTCTTTTAAGAAGAGTGTAATGTTTTTGCCCTTACTGTACCAACTTTTTTTTTTGTTCTGGATATTTAATAATTGAAAACTATTTTAGATTTAGCAAAAAATTGTAGGGCCTGGGACAAATTCTATAACTATGTTGTCAAGAAAAAATGTTGCTCGAACGAACAACATTGTTATTAAATTCGGCCCCTGAAAATTTTTCAGAGATAGACCAAAAGTTGAATGCAAACTTATATCAAAACATACGATGCTTATATTCTTTCTCTTTATTACAAATAACAAATCAATATTGATTATGATTTATTATTTTATTATGATTTATTACGAATATTTTATTATTTGATCTTATATACCTACTCTATTTAAAATTAAAATACAATGAGAATTAAAAACCTTTCAGAAATTTTCCACCAAAATAAGAATTATTATCATCAATAAATATTTATTTAACGCTCAAAAATAAAATTTATTGATCTCTTAAATTTCTTTTAAGATTCCATTAATTTTTTTTTTTTTAACTTTGTTTTTCTTTTTAATTTTGTTTTTAATATTAAACACGCAAAATTTTAATAACAAGTTTTTATTGAAAAAAAAAAGAAAAAGTTATTTATTTTCATATTCTCAATATTTTATCAGTTCTATTCAAAAGTTTGTGAATAATTCATATTGTCTAGAAATTATTATTTGCAGTTAGATATAGTGCGTAAAACTTTATTACTGATATTAATAATTAAAAAAAATAATAATTAAAGCACCGCCACAAAAAAGCTTCTTATCTTGCTGTCTTAATCGAAATTCTATTATCATGCAGAAAATATATTTAAGACAAAAATAATACGATTAATAAAAGTTGCCATCATAGTTGAATATTTAACAAAAGGAACAAATGTTGTATGGTTAACATAATATCATTTAACATACGACCCAAAACTGTATTTTCTAACTTGTTATTCTTAAACACAAAATATAAATAAAAAAAAAGTTTTAGTGTTGTGTCTGTGTGTTAAGGAGATCAGAATTTGCATAAATGAAAACTTTATTTCTGTCTTGAGTAGAGAAAACTTCATTTATTTATAGGGTACGGTACATAGAAATTAAATTATTTGCTCTAAATTCAATAACGTTTTACTAATGAACTATAGCTAAAAAAAATATTTACATAAATAAAACAATTTTGTAATACTCTTACTTTAAATT
Organism: Hybos culiciformis; assembly: GCA_964007475.1. Classification (NCBI taxonomy): domain Eukaryota; kingdom Metazoa; phylum Arthropoda; class Insecta; order Diptera; family Hybotidae; genus Hybos; species Hybos culiciformis. The sequence goes on along the minus strand of OZ023273.1, from coordinate 32,100,522 downwards.
AAATTTATATGATTTGTTTAAAAAAAATTATTTGTTCAACCCAATAATTTTATCTACATTAGTTGATAGAGCAAAATATGTACAAAGTAGAAAATAATATTTATGTATGTTTTTTTTTACTATGTATACATTTCGTTTGTGATCAAATTAAATATTTATATTACCCATAAGATTGATTCTCCGTGGTGTTTTTCACTTTTCAAACATATAAAATTATTATGTTTTAAAAATATTAAAAAAAAAAAAAAAAAAACTAAATAAATAAAATAAAGTCTAAAATTTTATAAAAGTCATTCGAAAAATGAAAATTCATCATCAAGTTTCCAAGAATTTTCGTAAATAATAAACTCTTGCCTTATATATTTGCATATACATATAATGTATAATAATACTTTTTTTTTTCTAGTCCTATTTATTTCTTAGAAAATGAAAAATAAAACAAAATATGTGAAAATGATATTAGGATTCTCTGCACGAAGCCTATTAAGGTGACATGGTTTAGTTTATGGGTTACACGTGTGGAGGCAAATTTCTTTTACTTTAAATCTACACTTATTATAAAAATAATAAAGAGAAGAAAAAAAGAACAACATTTTTTCGTATGTAAAATGAAGAAAAAAGAAAATTCTTGGAACTGTTTATTTTTTCCACTTTTTTTTTTCTTAAGGATTTTTTCTATCCCTTGAGGTTATTTTTAACAAAAATAGAAATTGTTCAATTTTATTCGCAGCACACCTAATATCTATTTATTATGTGGGATGAAAATTTATTTTTTTTATAGAATTAATATAGAAAAAGAAAAAAAGGGTTTTTATTTTTTTTAAAGAATGATTTCCTATTTTCACAATATTTTTTTTTATCATACACAAAATTGTTTTTATTCTATTTTTATTTATTGAGAAAAAATTTTGTTCTCAGGGAATAAAAATAAATCTTGGCCTAAAAAATTAATTCAAAATTCGTACAGAAGTTTTGCTGTATGGATCAAAAAGTATAAATGAGTAAACATTGAATCCAGTTTTCTACAATTTAAAAATCAGAATTTGTGAAAATTTATACTAGGCTTTCTCATAGACTTTTTTAAGGTCCATATATAATTTGCATAATCTTCTCATTTGCGTAATTTTGAATAAGTATGGATTTAAAATCATTTTTAAAGTAAAGCAGACTATTTTAACATTTATTTTAGACTTCCAACAGCTATTTTAATAATAAATAAGTATTTACTCATATACTCTAAATTTAAATCTGTTACACTTTAGCCTTTACTAAACCAATCAAATTCCAATTAAAATAAATACAGAAAATACAAATATTGAATTGAGAATTTTCTTAATATTTCAAAAATTATTCATTCTATATAATATATTAGTCATATAATATTATTGCTATTTGAAGATTAACTGAAAGTTTACCTTAGTCACATATTATATTATTATATTTTTTTTTCCAGGAATTTTTTCCAAGTCAAAAAATTCAAAAGTCATAAAGTTATATTTTAAGGGTTTTTAATAAATTGATATTGAGTGAATATGTAAAATATTACGTAAAAAAAAAAAGGCTAATGGAAACTTAATATGTTGGGTGGAAAAGATTTTACAAATATAAAAAAATTCAAAAGATTTCACTAAGGTATATCTTCATTTTCCATATTTTTGTTTAAAAATATAAAAAAAAAAAATGCTAATTGAATATTTTGAAAAATCTTCAAAAGAATCTCTAATGATTATTTGAAAAGAAAATAATGTACGTATTTCAGAGAAAAAAAATTTCCTTTGTGAATAAAAATTAATCATAATAAACATTATGAAAAATCATATATATGGGTCTACTAATGAAGATATTTCGGTTGTAATAAATTATTATGACTGTATATATGTAGGTACTACATGTGTATTAAAAAAAACAACAGTGCCAAAAAACTCTTTTCGATTTCCATACTATAAATTAAAATGTCTTTATTATTTTATGCTACTTAAATCTTAAGAACCATTATATACCATTATTCTTCAGGGTACCTACTGGTAGAAATTATTAACATAAATATAATTTGTTACAGAATTTTGAATTATTAACAAATGTATGTGGGTATGATACGTATACGTTTGCATATAAATGTGTACGAGCACATATTGGAGTGTGTTTTGTTCAAAAAAAAAAAAACAAGAAATCAAAGAATTTTGGAAAAGCCATAACACCAAATTATTTCAAAATTCTCATCAAATATTTTAAGCTTCAATAACGTATTTGAACTTCACACTTATTTCAAAAATATGTTTCCAATTTTTTTTTTTTTGTAGAAATTAAAAATAATTTTGAAGGGATTTTTTTTTTGTTGTTTTTAAATCGGATACGATTGCTTTATTTTGCATATTTTTCGTAATAAAAAACAGTTTGTATTCAAAGGAAGCAGATGTCAAAAGTGATTAAACTTAAACATATGGGAATTCTGGTGATTTTATAAATTCTATAAAAGCGAAATAAAAATAATTTTCTTTTTTTTTTTTACATTAATATTATTGTGTACGAGAAAATTGTTGCATAGTGGAATTAAACCAAGAATAAAAATTTACATTAGTATATAGTGAAAACACAGCTTGTGTAATAAATTTTGGTTTTAAAAGTATATGACTAATGTAATATGAATCTATCAAAAAATTTAAGAATAAGAAAAATTAAATAAAATTGTTTTTAGTTCTTAACTTCTGACAAAAAAAACTTCAATTTATTTATCTATGTAAATCTGGAGGATTATATGATAAACTTTTTGTTTATTTATTTCCTGTCAACTATACAATAAGTTCTTATTTATTTTATATGGAATTTAACGTGGCACCAACTAGCTAAGATGAAAATTAAATTAACATAAAATTAAAAGGAACTGTTTGTAAAATACTTTTTTCAAATTGTACTTTTTTAAAATTGTACTTTTTTAAAATTGTACTTTTTTAAAATCAGAAAAACAATTTTTTTTAATTTTTTGTGAAATGATTATTTTTAAGTCTGAGAAGTTTGACATAATATTTGTATTAAAAAGAAATTCGTTTAAGTTAATTTTGAAGTTAATGCTCTGAGTCCTTAACACTATGCCTATTTAATTCTGATTATTAAAAATTATTATAAAAAAAAATTATTATTGTCATTTTGATGAACTACATTTTAAAAGCGATTATATATATTTTAAAAGCGGAATAAATTTATGATGTCCTGTGAAAATTTCTTAAAGATTAGATTTATTTTACAAAAGAAACAATATTTAAAAAAAAACATTAAACAAATTAAACTCTTAAAATTGAAATAATGTTATTAATTGAATTAGTTGCCCTAAATAAAATTGATCATTATTTTATGTGTATCAAATTAAATTTTCGGCATATGTTTGAAATTAATTAAAAAGTTTGATGATTTTAAAAATTAGTTTATTTTTTTGTAAATTTTTTTAGTCTTTTTTCATTTCTTGTAAATAAGAATTTATTTTAAGCGCATATCTAAAGTAAAATTCCATTAAAACAACATGTTTCTTGAAAAAAAAAAAATAAAAACTTGTCATGTTTTCAAAATATGCTCAAAGGAAATTACAATAAAAATGATTCAAATTAAAAACAAAAATTTTTTTTTATACATATGAACTAAGAGAAAAAAAATAAATATTACTTGAAAGAAATAATTTTCTATGAGATAAATTTTAATAACCCAAGGGTATCTAAAAATACTCTTATATTTATTTGGTGTGATGTTCATTTGTTTTCTTTTTGAAACTTAAAAAAGAAATATGGAATAAGATGTTGAAAAAAAGGCCATTAAAAGAAAAAGGGCTTTTCTTGCGTAGGTGAAAATTATATTTAGATAAATTTCTTTTGAGATAAAAAAGAAAAAACTTCATGAAAAGTTAATTAATATGAATTTTGTTAAAAGAGCTTCTGGATTTCTATATACAAGTATGTAGAGAATTATAAGCACATTTTAAATATTATGAATTTTCTTTAATGTTTGATTTATACACATGAATTTATTCATTTGTTTTTTTTGGTTTTACTTAAGTGAATTGGGAAATTCAGCATATTAAAAAGCTTAGAGTTATAATAAGTTTGAAATTTTTAACATTTTTGTAATTCATTAGGGAAACTCGAAATTAAGGTAGAAATAAGAATATTATTATTAAAATCACACATTTTTTTATTGTGATTTTCTTCAACATTAAAATGCAATTAATTATAACCCAAAAGTCAATAAAAAACCAAATAAACAATTTTAGAATATTAAAATTTATCATTAATAAATAATGAGCAAGCAAAAATTTTTTTTTATTTTTGATTTTGTTCTTAAAACGTTTTCCAATAAAAATCAAGAATGGATGGATGTTTTATGTCCATCCTCCACTAAAATAATTATAGCTAAGAAATGGTGAAAAATGTGGTATCTTACAAATAAAGTATCTTAAATCGAAATGTTGAAAACACGCTCCATTCTTTATTTTGGAAGTATATATTGTTATATATTCACAAAATTTAGTTTTATGTATACACATCGTTACCACAATATTCTAATAATTAATACTTGTATTATGTGTCACCAAACATAATATTATTTATGTATGTAAACCACTTCCATAATTGTTAAAATAATATTTCGATTGATTATATAACATACTAGTTATGTATTCCTTGTACTTTAAAAAAAGGATTAATCGATTTTTCTTAAAAATGGTTAATGGACATTTTTTTGATTTAAAATGGCTTCCAAGTATTTGAAAAAAATATTAAGATATAAAAATGTTTAAACTTATAATTTGATTTTCAGGAATCAATATTTGAATTTTGCGCTTTAATTTAGTCGTGTTTAAGGTTTATCCTTATAATAGAAATGATTCATTAATACTTCATTAAGGCTTGAATTTTTCACCTGAAGTTTCTTAGTGGATTATAAATTTAATTCGTTTATGTTTAATATAATAGAAGTTGTTTAATAAATTCTAGAAATTTAACAAAAACTAAACGAAATAAAAAAAAAATTATAAAATAAAAATGGTTAACAGACCCAGTTACCACCAGCTAATAAATTTTAAATATAAAACTGAAAAAAGAAAAACAAATTAAATATTTTGGAATTTTTATATTATTTTTACAGTATTTATTTACTTTTTAAAGTTAATAAAAAAAAAAAATTTTACTGGCTGGCTTATTTTATTTTGCACGATTTGATGATGTTTTCTTTTATTTAGTAGCAAAAAAAAGGGATTAATAATTTTATTATTAATTAAAAATATTATAATTTTGAGATTTTTCTCAAGAATTTCATAATAATGTTATATCCAGACTAATAAATTTAAACTAAATCTTTTATAGATTAATTTATGCCAAAGCTGTAATATTTTAATGGTGAATTTTTTTTAACTTCCTTTTGAAATGAATTAATTTTTTTTTTCTGGAAACATTTTTCAAGTCGATTTAAAGAAGTTAAAATAATTTAGAGTCAATTAAAATTTTGTTAGTATATATACATAGCCAATTACTTATTAAAATATTTCACTGAATTCAATTTTAATTACTTTTTAATAAATTAAGGGCAACGAGATATTTTTTGTTTAATTTACAAAATTTTAAAATAGAAATTTAGTATAGTTTTTGAAGGGAGAAAATTTTAGGATGTTAACTAAATTGTGAAAATTGATATTACATTAACCAGATTTAGTTGCTTTTAATACTTTTGATTGTTATAGATTTACAATAATTACATTATTCGGGATACATTTTAAAATAAAAATCTGATAGTTCTAATAGTTCTATTATAGCGTATTACATAAATTATTTGCTAGAATCTGCCAGTTTACGCGTTTAATTATTGAAAAAAAAAAAAAAAACAAAGTAACCACTACTAAGGTTAGCGTGATTAATATCTCGGTTTCTCCAGAGTGAGGCTTTGTCATTGCACATCGATTCGGTTGACTTCAGCAATTATTTATTATAATTTTTCATTCATGAAATTATGAATAATTTTTATTTTCCATATTAACATAAATCTATTTGATATAAAAAAAAATCTAAAAATAACTTAAAGTATATAGAAGAATATATATATAGAAAATTTAATTTATTTTATATTAAAATTTAAAATTAAATACAAAATATATTTAAATATAAAATCTAAATGTTTTGAAAATTTATTTTTGTTGTTAATGTTTGAATTTAAATTATTGCGGCTTTTCACATTTAACCGTAATTCCATTTTCTTGTCATTTATGATAATTCCTTTTTCCAGTGTGGTTGAAACAACAAAACCATTTATACTGACTTTTTCCACTTTATTTTTTATTTTTATTTTTTTACATACATATTTACATACATATTTTATTTTTACTTATTTTTATACATTTTTTATTTTTTTCTTGTAAATTTATTCATTTTTATTTTCACATAGACTCAATTAAATTTTTGGCATAAATAATTTTAACACATTTCCTATGCTTCTACTGCGGAAAATAATTTCAATCTAATTTAAAAATATTATATACATACAAAATAAAAAAAAAATCCACCATAACCATTAATAGCACGTTTTTAACGTTTGATCCCATCACGTAGAAATTGTTTGGCATTTCCAACATTAAGCTTACTTATACTGAAAAAAAAAAAAAAAAACGAAATAAAAAATTTTGAAAAAAAAATTACCAGCAATTTTTTCATTCATTCATTTTATAGTATAAGACAAAATAGTAATAATAATAATAATAACAATAATAATAATAATAATAATAATAATAATAATAGCAAAAATAATAATAATAATAATAATTCGATGTCAAATTTTCATCTCATCTGCTTTAATGTCAATCATAAAAATTTTCCACTAGCTTCATCATAATTTTTTATTTATTTTTTTTTTTTGTTCACAAATTTCTGATATCGTTAATGTGTGTACGAGTTTTACCATAAATCTGTCCTATTTAAGAGTTAAATTATTATCTTTTCTTTTTTTTCTTTTTATTCTACAACAGCCATATGGAAAATAAGATTTTTCTTTTGGTTTAATCATAACAACAGAGAAAAAAAAATATTTAGAAATTTTCAAAATCATTGCTTTTTCAATTTTTTTTTTTTTGCGGAATAACGAAAATTGGAACTTTTTTCAATAATTTTGCTTCCTAAGAGATTTAAATCTATTAAATAAAAAGAAAATTTTTTTTCTTTTTTTTTATTTAAGATCGGAAAATTTTTTGCAGTTTCTTTTCTATTTTACGACATTTTATCAAAAAAAAAAAAATACTAAAATTTCTCCATAGTATTATTTTTTTTTTTGTTTTTTAATTTTAACAAATATTTAAAAGCTTTTATTAAAGTTTTTTTTGTAGAATTTAAGTAATGATTAGATTTCTTATCGTTTAAGCAATATTTTGATTGGGTTAGAATTAAAGTAAATAAGCACATTCGGAGCCTATGAATGAATTGGCGAGAAAAACTAAAGAAAATAAATGTTCAAATTAAATTCAATTAAAAAAATATGAACTGTATAATATATAACTAAATAATTGTAGTTGTTATAAAAGGAAGCTATACAATAATGTAATATATTTCCCAGAAATTGATTTTGCATATATTTTTATGAATTCTTTTTATGAATAATAAGAAAAAAATAAAAAAAAAACTAAAAATATTTTATTTTATTCTTTCACGATAAAACCAATAATTTTTGGACAAAGAAGAAAATTATTTTTTTGTTGCGACAATATCCTTCTTTTTTTTTTTTGTTATTTTTTTATTTAAACTTAATATATAGGAATATTTTCCGAAAGGATATAATAAATTTGTGTGTACCTAGTCGCTTTATCAAACTTAAAGCATACAATTTAGTTTTTCATTTTCTTCAATTTATTTATATTTAAGATTTTATGTTTTTAATTTTTTTTTGGCCAAATTTTTTTATCATAAATTTATATAAAAGTGCCAAATTATAATTTTCCAAACATTAAGAGAAAATTATTCGAAAGTTTTTTTTTTTTAAGTTATATTATATTTTTGTCCTAAATAACTGTAATCTCGATAGAATTGAATTATGATACACATAAAATACATCAAAGATATTAAATTTATATGCTTTTAAATATTTATGTTTTATGATGGTTGATGGCATACACAGAGTGTAGCTATAGCACTTTATTTAATATTTTATATGTAGTAATATGTTTCAGCTGTTCTCTATTTGTTTATTTTGGATTTTATTCTCTTCATATTTTTATTTTTTTTTATTTTTTTTTTAGCTAAACACAATTATATACATATGCATAGATGTATATATGTACTATGTATATATATAAATGTTTTATTAAATTTGAAGAAACAGAGCTCCAAAGATGAAAATTGTTACATGTGCAATTTTTGTTTCGTGCTTAAAATTTTTTTTTATTTATTTATTCATTTTTTTTTTTAACAGAAGGGGGAAATATTGGCGCCAATGAACCTTTTTTTCTTAAAGAAAGTTTATTTTTATTTATATAAATTTTTTCTTTTTAGTTTTTTTTTTTTTTTATTATCATTGGAAAGAAGATTTTTTCGATGTCGCTGTAATAAAAATATTTCTTTTATGTAGATTTTTTTTTTTTTTAATTCTATTTCAGAATTTTCCAGTAATTTTTTAAGCCGGAAGGTAAAGAATAAAATTATTGTAATGATAATAAAATATAAAAAAAAATGTTAAAAACTTTTAAAATAAAAATATTATTGAAAGAAAGTATTCATATAAAATATTTATGTAGGTGGTTTTATAGGCGAAAATATTATGGGATTTTGAGAACTAAAACCATAAAAAGTGCAAAATATCTTCTTCCCTCACTCATTTCTTAAGCAAAAAATTATTGTTTTAAATAAAATAAATTTTTTTTAGAATGATTATAAAAGCTAAAAAATTTTCTTAAAACTGCTATGAAAAAAAAAAAAAAAAAAGTAATTTCATTAAGAATATTATGTTTGTGTGATTTCTATTTCACTGTTTTCATATTTTCAAAAAAATATATATATTAAAGAAAACAGTAGGTCATTCCCTAAGATTGTACGATTGAATAAGCATTTTGTAGAAAAAATAATCAATATAAGATTTTTATAACTAAAGGGCTTAATAAAAATTCAAATAAAAAACTTAATCAAAGTGTAGTTCAAGAATTTAAATTCTAGAATAGTAATTGTTTTCGAATAGTATAATTATGTTCGAAACAATAGGTACTTATTATAAAAATTTAGTGAATTTATATTATTAATTCAAGTCAGTTAAACCAAACATGAGAAACATGAGTAAATGCACCTGCACATTCATGAAGACATGATAATAATAGTTATTTTCATAGTTATTCGGAAATTTATTATTCCAAAACAAACGTACATAATATATACATTATATTTCTGAAGATAATGTTATTGATTATAAATGTATGTTATGCATATGCATGAATTATGTAATATCTTATTCTTGCTAAGATTTCATATTACAATTTTATAATAACAAAATAAAAGATAATTTTAACGAATAATAATAATGTAATTCCAATTCCTATGAAACCGATTTTATTGATCATAAGTTAACAAAAAAAATAATTCTCATTAACAAACAAAAAAAGTTAAACTTCATGGTTGTTAAAATTTTTCTCATGTTTACTTAGATTTTGGCATTTAAAAAAAGCAAAAAAAAAACCCTAAAATTTTATATACTTTTTGAAAGTTTTCATCAAAACAAAAAAAAAAAACTTTTTTCTTTTATGACAAAATTATTCATATATACAACAAAGATAAAAAGTATATATTTTTTTTCTTGCCAAGTCACATAAACACGTAAATTTCATATTAATAGAGGTGCCTGCCTTATTTTCCTAGGATATAAGTTTAATTAGGGTAATATTAATGTTCTTTGTTGAAAAAATAAATACATAAATTTGATTACAACTTAATTCTGGCTAAAAGTTAAACAGAAATGTAGTTGTAATGATATTTGTATATAGTTATTCTGTTGACATTCAGTGAGATAAATATTTAATCACTTCTTGAAATTTGATGAAATATTAAATTTTATAATTTTCGTTATGTTATTTAAATTTATTTTTTTTATTGGAAAATATAAAGAGGAAAAAAGTTGTACCTACATTCTTATTACCATAATATTTTGATATCTAATATCAATATTAAAGTTAAAATTTATTTAAAATTAATTTTGTAGGAGAAAAATTTTATAAGAAAATTTAAAATCTAAAAAAAAAGGAAATAATTTCCATTAGAATGGTAAATAAAACATTAAAATAGTTAAAGATAATCATTCTGATGTAAGACAGTAATTGTTTTCGAATTTTTTTTTTCACTAAATTGAATATTGATCGTAATCAATCAGGACGGGATGAATTTAAAATTTGTGCTTTTGAAAAATTATTGTATCCACCTCAACCAAATTTTAAAGTAATTTGATTTTTGAGCTAAACCAAACTTTTTTTTTTATCCTTAATTTTATTAAGCTTTATCATAGTGTATTCTATCTAGAAACAAATTCGAGTTACAGGCTATAAAAAATAGGACAAAACAATTTACTAAGAAACCTAATATTTAACTTTTAACGTAATTTATGTAAAATCTTTTGATCTTCTAATGGAAATTATGCAAAGAAAACCTATATATATTTGAAAAACATATTCAATTCAGAAGTGTATAATAATCAAATTGTAAAAATGAAACACAAGAAAAATAAAAAAGCATAATATACAATTTATTTTGTAAAAAAGGAAAAACTATATAAAGCATAAAAAAGGTCAATGAGGGAAAAAGCAAGCATTATTTTTGATTTAAAAATAAATTTCAAATATTGTGTATATGTCAAATGTTTATGTGTTTTATTCTTTTATTGTTTGGTATGAAAATGTTTTTTTTTTTTTTTACATAAAAGAGTACATTATGTACTGATTTTATTTTTCTGTTTGAAATCCTTTTTTTCTAATAGGCTTTGGTGTTTATGAGTGTGTCAGTGGCTGTGTTTTAAATTAAGTGTGAAAACAAAAAGCAGCCTTTAGTGTAGTGTATAACAAAACCTTCAAAGGATCTATTGTTTTTATTTATTTATTTTTTTTTTAATTTGCTATAATTTACAAGGTTTAAATTCTTTTAAATATATAGCAAAAACCTCGGCTAAAACTATATGTAAATAATGATGATACACACTTATGTTCCTCAAAGTACATATTAAAAAAAAAAATTTTTTATCCTTTTATTATTATTTGAATACGATCTGCTAGAATTTTTCTTATGCGCACAAAAAAAAATTTGTGGGAAAAGCACTTTGGTTGTTATTAAGTCGATTTTGGATTAAACTGAAGTTAATTGTCTAGTTGATTTTACTTGATCAAATATTGTCTCTGTTATATCTTGGATATGTAAACTAAGGTGAAACAAATTGTAATTGTCATTTTTGAATTTTCAGTATAGTCATTACGAATTCTTGCCCTAAAAATTTATAAATTGCTTAACAGTCTGTCTGAAAAGAAATAAATAAACTGAATATATTTTTATTGTTTAGCTTACATATATTTTTTATTTGTTTTTTTTTTTTTAATTAAATTAATTAATGACAATTCTTTTAATAAATTTTTTTTTTTATTTATTTTTTTTATATCTTGTTAGTCTTTTGTAAAATTTTGAACTTCCCATAAAAATGTTACTTTGTAAATAATAAAAAAAAAAAGAATTTTATTCACTGTCAAATTGTCCTTTCTTTATTTTTATCACATTAAAAAGTGTTAAAAAGAGTAAAAAAAAAAAGTATCATAAAAAAATCATAAAAATATATTTTATTTCCATGTATCCTTGAATAAATTATTATTATGTTTATGTTGATTTGATTTACAGTATATACTTCTGTTATGCCTTAAATAATTTTTTGTTATACAAAATGAAAATTGGTTTATTTTGTAACCAAAGTATAAAAATATAAGCTTTTATAAAAAAAAAAAATTAAGTTTATAAAGCTAAAATTTTTAATTTTTTTTTTTTATCTTCAGTACTAACTTAGGATGAAAATAAAAATCTTCAAAAATTTCTTTTGCATTTTAATTTCTAGAGTTTTTTTCAACTTTACAAACCTCCCAGTTATAAACATCCAAGTTGTAGAATAATATTGTAATTATTAAAATATTGAGTGTTCAATGCAAAGAGTTTTTTTTTCGATATATATATGTAACATATTATATTATTGCCATGTATTTTATATTTTTTATACGAAATGGATAGCTTCATTATATGCTTTTTAGAATGTACAAACTTTAGATATTTGTTAAGAATTTTTTTTTAACTTTATTTCTAAAACGCCCATACACGTTATATCTCTGTAATTTACGGAATACATAGTGACAACTAATTTTATTTTATTTTTTTTTTTTTTTATTAATAATCCAAAGCTAATTACGAAAATGGATTTTCAATTTTAAAAATGTGTTCAATTCATGTATATAAGATGGAATATGGAAGCGTTAATTTTTTTTTTTTTATTTGAAAACTTTTATCCCCATTTATCCATAATGTTTTCGTATTTTTTTGTGCTCATCCTTAATGATTATTATTACATTGTTTATGGCATTTTGGAGCATATGCTACACAGAATTATTATTTTTGTTTTATTTGTTGATGAGCTGCCAACAAAAAAAAACTCATCTAAAGTGAGATGAAAATAAATAAATTTTTTTTTTTTTTTTTGCTTCGTTTAGAACATATTTCCACTTTTTTTTTGTTTTTATGTATAAATTTTATATTATATACATATGTATTCACTTACATTATATACTTTATTAAATATTCGAAATTTATGACATCAAAGAATAAATCAATATATATACAAACATTTTTTTTTCTTTTTTTTTGATTAAAAATACAAAAGTACATATTTATATATAGTTACAAAATAATGAAAAGATGTAAGTATATAATATATGGGTGTTGTTAATGGGAATATCCCGAAAAGAGAATGAAGCAACTTTTTTTTTTTTGTCGCATGATGTGCCTTTAATTTTACGCTCGCCAAACCAAATTCATCAAAAAACATTTTTTTTTTTTTTTTTTGATTTATGAACATAAAAAGTTTTATCTTTACATTATTATGCTTTTAAAACATTGCATTTAAAATTTGTGCAAAAAAAAAACAATTTTTGTAATTACAATGTAAGTTATGTTGTATGAACTGAAACTATGTTTCAACTATTAAATTAAATCTATATCGTCATTATTTAAAAAACTAAATAAAAATTGATGATAAATTTTTATAATGAGCATACGAAATTATTAAATTTTGATTGATTTTTATTATAAAAGCATAAGATTATTAAATTGTAATTAGTATTTTATATGCTATAATACAATTATATAGTTGATGTTCTTATTTGAGATTCAAGAAATTGAAAAGATTCTATTAAATTTTATTAGATTTACTATCATACAAAAATTTATTCCTTCTCTATCTGTGTGCTGTCCCAATATTTTATTTTTTGACAAAAAACAATTCATATGTCATTAATTTTTAACAATTATGAGAATTATAAAGTATTGCATATTACATAATCTCTATAAATGTCCCCCTTTTTTATAATGCTTCAGTGATAATTAGTTAACAAAAAAATAATATAAAATACAAAAATCTTTGTCGTATCCCTTAAGCATAATGTTATCAAACAATCTTAATATATTTTTTTTTCATTCTTAAAAAAAAAAAATTTAATTATGCATTTTTATGTATAATGGACCATAAAGAAAAACAACATATTTATTTTGTTTGTTTTTTTTTTTTTTTTTTTTCGGCATTTAATTGCATTATTTATTAAGATTGAAATTTATTGATACTTAAAAGTCTATAATTTTGTTAGTTTTTTTTTTTTCAAGACAAAATTGTATACACATTAAATTAAATTATATAAATTATTATCTAATAATGAGCATTATTTTTGTTACATAGAAAAATTTAAACATCCAACATAATATTAGGGATTATTGTTTATAAATTTTCGGGGTTGTTATATAATTTCACGTAGAAAATAATCATTAATGATGTTGTTTTAAATAAATAAATAAAAACAAAAAAAAATGTTTTTTTTTTGTTTTTAATATTTTCTTGTATTTATTATTTTTTTTAAATTTCATTACAAAGATGCCGAAGTGTTAGAAGAATTAATCTTAAATTAAGAAAGCATAGGAGGAAGAAAAATAAATCTGAAAGAAAATTCTTTAATTCAAGGTTTTTTCTCTTTTTTCTTATTTTAATACACGGACTGTGCCCATAAAAGAAATCTGATTCGAAATTAAAATAGCTTAATTATGCAAATTATGTATAAAAAAAAAATTTTTGTTTTTTTTTACTTTCTTTTTGATTTTGATTAGTTTATTATGATGTGCTGTTTTCCTTCACAAAGAATGAAAAAAATATTTTAGATTTATACTTGGAATTTGAATCCTTTATTAGGGTATATACACAGAAAGTCTGTAGCCGCGTTATTGATGTAAACTAGAGGCACTGCTTAATTTTATTTACAAATTATATATCCCAGAACTCAAATTTTTATAAGAACTTGTTTTTGCTTTCTTTTTGAGTCAGTTTTGTTTCCTTTCTATAATCATAATTAAATCTTTTATATTAATTTCATTGATTGTCTTCAAATTTAAGAAACTTAAATTGACCCACTTTCGATTGAGTCGAAATTATGCTGATCTACCCGTAGTTGATGACAATGCATTATTTCAGAACGTTTCACCGATGTCGGGAACATTGGTGGAGGGCGGAGAAGCTGTTAAAAGATTTTGCTGCATTCAGTCGAAATTTTTTGTGAAATTAAAAAGTGACTAAAATGTTTGTGAAATAAAAAAGTGAAATGTAAAAATAAAGATGAAACAATTTAATCGAATATAGTTTGGTATCAGTGTGATATAAATCATTAAATTAAATGTGATACAACAGATAACAAATCAAAAATTAGCATTAAAAAACCGAACACTCCTTTATAAAAAATTTATAATAAATGGTTGTTATTTTTTCGTTATTATTATATCTCACACATTTGTCAATAAGTAGATAACTCCATTTTTGATATAATGAGAAAAAGCTAATTTTGTGTCTTTTTCTTATTTTTCTATTATTTTATTGATATTATAATAATATTTTTGCTTCTACTTATTAAAAATATCATACTTATTGTCTTTAAAAAAGAAATTATATATTTTTAATAAAAACCACCATATAGAATCCAAAAAAAAAAAAGATATATATAATATATATATAATTTCAATTTATATTTTTAATAATCGAATTAAAAAATAAATATATTAAAAAATATTATTTCCATTTTAAACAAGTTTCATAAATTAAAAATCTTTCAACAAAAAAAGCTTAATAAATATGAAGAACATGAGGTTAATGCCATAAGCATCACTTATTGAGGAAAAAATAAGTAAAAAAAACATTAAGGAAAAATGTAAGAAAAAAAAATTTTTTTGAAACTTTTCCAAGATAATTTTTTTATTTTTTTTTCCGAAAAAAGAAAATTCATAAAATTTCCCAAACAACACACATATGTGATCAAAATGACATATTTTTTCTTTTTTATTTTTGTTTTCATTTCCCGAAAAATTATTCAAGAATATCATTAAAAATAAAATATAATTTTGTTTATTTTTAATTTTGTAATTTGTTTTTTTTTTTTTTATTACTCACCTAAAAAATTAACACATTTTAATCGAGTTTAAGTAAATTATAAAGAATCGGTGCAATAAATTCAAGTAACTTAATCTAGGTTGCATAATGTTGCATTATGATCATAAAAATGGTTAAATTACATACCTTTTAGTACAACCTAATTCATACTTGCTTTTTAACTACTAATTTGTATAAGTTTTATTAAAATGAAGAGAAAAATGCTTTCGATTTTTAAAATTTTTGACTCGAGCGAAGTCGATTTGGTATATTGTTGTACCAGGAAATACTTACTCATATATTAGTAAGAAGACCGCTCTTAATCTGTGGATGTTATTTTTGCAATTATGGAATTATTGATTTAATTTTTTTTAATGTAAAAATACCTGGCTATAATAATTAATGTTTTTGTTGTTTTTTTACGTCTGTGTTATTTGTTAATTGTGTGTAAATTTTTCTACCAATTAAATCAGACAATTATATTTAAAAAAAAAAGAAATTTATTCTTTATTTAACATTTATTTTTTACAATAAATTTGACGTTTCGATGTTTGTTTTACATCCTCATCAGAAATTGTTGGTGTTTTTTATTTATTTATTCTCAACATATTTATCTTCGTGGAGTATCCGAAAATTCTACTAGATTTTATTAAAAATTTTTTTGTAGAATTTCTTCATCATTAATTAAAAATTATACATAAAACAGCAGTAAGAAGCAAAAAGTCACTATTTAAAAAAGTGTCTTCAAACATTAAGCATCAAAAGATGCAATAATAATAAAAAAAGTTCTTTTGTAATGTCATGTGTTAACTTTTATTTTCAAATTTGTTTTTTGAAGGAGTTTCTTAATAGTGACTTTTTGCTTCTTACTGCTGTTTTATGTATAATTTTTAATTAATGATGAAGAAATTCTACAAAAATGTTTTTAATAAAATATAGTACAATTTTCGGATACTCCACGAAGATAAATATGTTGAGAATAAATAAATAAAACCACAACAATTTCTGATGAGGATGTAAAACAAACATCGAAACGTCAAATTTATTGTAAAAAATAAATGTTAAATAAAGAATACATTTCTTTTTTTTAAAATATAATTGTATGATTTAATTGGTCGAAAAATTTACACACATTATAATAATTAATAATATTAATTAATTGCCAAATCATTTTTTAACATTGTTTTGAAATTTGTTTAAAATCTACTTTGTAACAAAGATAAATTCATTATCAGAAATATTTAGCACGAGATTACAAAATTCCTGTTATTTTTATTTTATTTTTTTTGTTGGGAATTTCTATTTTTCAATTCTATTTTTGTATCCAGAAACATTTTTTCATATACACACATTATAGTTTGTTTACATTTTTGTGCATATCATCTAATTATCTATAAATTTATGGTAACTGTCTTGTTTTTTGAAATTCTTCTGATCGAATCTCTGATTTTTATGTGAGTTTATGTTTATTGATCAATGACTACATTTAGCGATTAAATTGCAATCCAACTTTACGTTTATTTGTATTTCCCATACTATGTAGACCAATATTGTCAATCAGAAATAATTTATAATTTCTTTTCTTTTTTTTTCATAAAAAAGATATTTTATTTATTTTTCTCCTAGCAACATAATTTTGAAAAATTTTTGTTTCACTTAATTCAGGAAATGATAATCACAAAGATGATATTAATTTTTATCAGCCACAAATTTTCGTTTCATTTTAATTTTTTATTTTTTTTCCAACCCGGTAAATGTGTCATAAACACCTTATCTGAAACCAAATCATAACATAATATATGTAAATTTCAAAATGTAATAAAAAATTTATAACGTAAATAATTCTGATGGTAGCTCTTAAAAAAAATTGAAATTTTTGCCTGAGTCACTTGAATTTATTTTTAAACTCTTGTGAATGTTTGACAATATTTAATTTGGTTTATTTTCAAATTTATTTTTATACTGAACATTTTTAAAAAATCCTAATACCGACGGAATACTTCAGATTAATAAAGTTTGATTTTAGAATTTTTTTAATTATGTATTTAGTGAAGAATTATTATTTCAATACTTCAGATTAATAAAGTTTGATTTTAGAATTTGTTTAATTATGTATTTAGTGAAGAATTATTATTTGTAATTATTTATATGAAGGTTGAGAATATCAATAGTTCTAACAAAAGTTAATTTCTATAGTACTGAAAAAAAAACCATTAGTGATCTTTAATTGTATAACTTAATAATTAAGTATTTATTATAAGCCAAAGAAAAAAGTTAAAAACTAGCCGTTAAAATAAAATTTTATGTAATCACATTTTGAAAGGAAAAAGTTAAAAAAGAAGCAATGTAGATTTAGATAATCTAAAAATTAGATATTATGCTATGCTATGAATTTTGTATGTGATTATTTTATTGTGTATATAAGTATAGGTACCTACACAACAGCTTTAATAAAAACAAGATAAAATTTTAAATTTGAATGAAAGCACATTTTTTTAATGCTAAAATAAAATAGAATGAAAATTCAGTAGGAGTCTTGTTATTAATAGGAAAATTCCAAAAGAAATGACAAAAATTTAATTTTTTAATTCCAAGAATTTCTTTGAAAATCAATGACTTTTAAGTGAACACACATTTTTGTTCAAATGTTTCAATAAGCAAAACAATTATAAAAATTAATTTTGTTGGCTCTTAGAACTCTGTTTGAATAATATTTTAATACTTTTTTTTTTTGAATAAAAAGTTTACTATTATTTAAAAAAAGAAACTTGTATTGAATTATAATTCTACATATAGAAAAAGAAATTATGCATCCTTTAAGGATTTTCACACTTTTGTGAGTGAGAAATCAAAATTTTGTTGATTATGTACATATTTGATTAAATTATTCATTTTAACACGAAGAAAAATTTATAGTAATTTACAGATGGCATAATAATTTTGCTCCAAGTTAGACGAAAAAATATCTGAAAAATAATCAAATTTCTTATACATACTTATTTATTATTTGTTGGGTATATATATATTAAGCTTCATAACAAAAATAAAAATAAAGATAATTTTACCCAGAGAACTACATAAGTAATTTGTTTTCTTCTTTGGAATCAAAGGGCATGAAATTATAATAACAAAATATAATTTATTTGAAAAGGTATATTATACATATATCCGTCCCAAAATGTAATTCTGATATCCTTGTAATACTTATGTTTCTTATGTTTCCGTTGTTAATAAAAAAATAAAATAAAATTTGCACATCTTTTTTCTGTATAAATTCGAAATAAATTTCGCTTTCATTTTAAGGGTAAAAGGATGACGAATGAATTTTGTGACATATCAATTACTATATTGAATTTTAATTTTTAGATGTATATGTACTCTACGCAATCTTCAAATAAAAACAAATTGATAAAATGGAAATAATTTTCCATTTTATCAGCTAACTTTTCACATAGAAAATTACGCTTGTTTCTAGAAACTATTTTCGCCTTAAGTTATTCTGTAATAAAACTTTTAGCAGTTTCGCCCTTAATTATTTACAAAATTCTTTTTCATATTTTTAATTCATTTTTAATTTTACCACAGATCTTCTTCAACTGTTTTACACTTTAATTCAGTTCGACCATTAATATTATTATTTTAAAACCATGTTATTATTAGATATTTACAAAAGATTCAACTATTCTTTTTTATAGATATAGCAGATAATTTTCTGTAAATTATCTATTATCACAGACATTTCTTCAGTTACCAATTCTTTGGGAATACCTTTGATGTATAACCATTCTTTAACTTTCACTTAAAAAAAAATGTGTTTTTAATTTTTTCTGATGAAATGGAAGTATAAAAAATGTACAAGTTTTCTTAATCTCAAAGGAATGAAATATAATCCTATAATAGTTCTCATCGTTACAAAGTACTCCAGCTAAAGGTGAACAACAATATTTTCAGAGGAATTAAAAAAAAAAAAAGAAGAACAAAATAAAACCACGATAAACACTGAAAAAAATATTATGTGAGTTAAACAAATTATTTAATATAAATATAAATCCAATGGGAAAAATAAGGGAAAGGGGTCAAATTCTTATGCTTTTCCATGGGTAATCAATAGTAATGTGAGAAGAGGTATGTTTTTTAATAATTTTTTATATATGTTGCATTGCATATTGCTGTGCTGATGCATTCGAATAGTATCTTGTTATTTCTTTGCTTTCCGTAGATTTTTTGCTCACGATGTATGTACCATAAAGTAATTTTAAATCGCTTTTTAATTTTAAATCGCTTTTTTGCTTTATGCAAAACAAATATTCAATAATTTTTTATGTCTATAATAAGGAATTTTTTATTTTATTTTATTCATAATCCTAAATAATTCTGATTTATTTATGAGTGTATATTAAGAAAAACAAAAAAAAAGAAAGAAAATTAATATTTTAAAAAATATCTTTTGATGCCATTCATAGTATCTTATTTCGATATACATTATACAAATATAATAGGAGCAAAAATTTATCAAGAAAATGGCAAATAAAAGGGTGTTTAAAATTTTTATAAACATAATGAAAGTCAAGTCAACGATTCTATTGTTTACAAAATCTTTTCTGATATCTTTATTAGTTATATACAATTAATTATGTATGAAATAAATATTGTTTATCAAGAGCATAATAAATGAATAATAATAATGGTGGAATAGAATATTAAGTAACTTGTACATTTTGACCATTAATTATTATAAATTACAATCACTCTTGTATCGGTAATGCTTCCCAAAATTTCTATATCTTAATTATATTTTTTAATTTTGTATCTTATTTCTTTACGTATACAAATTATGCCATATTGCACTCAGCTTATTAGATTCCCAAATCAGACATTCAATATAATTTAATTTAAATTTAATAGCATAAAATGGATTATATATTCACATAAATTTAAACCATATTATCTAAAAGAAAATGTGTTTTAGACAAATTAATATAATTTCTTAATAAATTCTCAAGATAAAAGTTAGCCCGAAAATATATCTATCGCCTAATTTTCGTTATACTAAATACTATCTATATAAAGGTAAAAGCTATTTAATAAAATTAATAATTTAAATAATGTGCAAAATACAAATTTTTTAATGATTATTTAAAGTTCCTAAATTTAACGACAGGTATAATGTCATGACAACTCTATATTATGCAGAAAATAAAATCTTATAATTAGTTAGAATTATGTATACGTACAGGTTTATATTTTTTTATTTTACTATAGCCATTTACTGATTTAATACTATAGTATATTTAAAAATGTTTTATGATCAAAATAAAAATTAAAATTCTAATGAAGTAAATAAGAACATATACATATTGTATATTTTATTATAATTATATGTGTAGGTTGAATAAAAAAGATAGATCTAACCTAGAGCCTTATAGAACCCAACCCAGATAGATTTACTTATAATTCAAATTTTTATGTTTTCTTTAAATAAATTTTATTGACCAGATAAATTTTAGTTTTTTAGTTTCTTTCTAGCACGGGCCTATGAACACAAGATACTATTTTAGCTTTCAAGTTCGCCGAACTTAGATTTTTTTTGATTGAAGGTCCTTAATAAAGTCTGAATATAACAATTAGTTACATTGTCGAACCGTATGCAAAAACGTACAATAATAAAAATAGTATTAATCACTTTTCAATTAAATGACCAAAAATTTGAAAATATAAAACTGCCTCTATTATTATAATTATTATTATGTATTAGCAAAATGCTTTGCCAAATTTAAATTATCTCACGAGTATTATATATTAAATTTATTTTGCTAAAATGAAAATAATTTTGATAATTTCATCAAATATGCACATACAGTACCGTTGATTGTCATATTCATTATTATCCGTTTTTTTATTTATTTTTTATTAAAGAATATATAAATGTAGACAAGTTGTACATAAAGTTAATACATATATTTACATACATAAATATTCATATATAATGTATTGTATAACATAATACACATTTATGTTCTGGTTATTTAATAAAGCTTTCATAACATCAATTCATTCAAGTTTATTTCATAAATTTTCGTAATTTACGCACAAAATATCATAAATATTTCATTTTTTTTTTAACTAAGGATGAGATGAAAAATTTTAAATCATATCAGAAAGAAATACCAAAAATTGACGAGTTGCCCTCAAAATGATAAAATTAAATGTCTTATTCCTTAAAAACCTTATTTCAGGTATCCAGATTTTGTTGGTACCTTAGAAAATTTATGTAAAGATGAATTTTAAGGTCGCTTTTGCCATGTCTTTATTTTTTTTATTTCAAGTCTATCTCTTGTAGCCAGTCTACCAATGTAAGTAACCAGTTAACAGATATTACAATTAGTCAAAATTTTTTAAATAAAGATACAGATAAGCCTTTAAATAATTAATAACGCTTTTGTAATAAAAATTCATCCATGATTTTATAAATTTTTCGCTCATAATCTGACGAATTTTTATAAAATTATGGAAAATATATACACTTTATCAAATTGTATAATAAGATCACGTTTTTTCGCTGGCTTTTAATTTATTTTTTTGTTGAATTTCTTAATTCAAATAATAAATGATGCCATGTTTCCATTAATGGTAGAATTTTTGGACTCACATTGCAAATTTGCATTATTCTATTTTTATTTTTATTTTTGACATAATCATTGTCTGACGGCTAACGAATAAAATGTGTTAAAAAAATGTACATGGATATTAAACATAAAAACACATAAAAAATGGGGTCTTATTATTTTTTCTTGAATAGTATTATTGTATTAGAAACATGTTTTCAAAAATTCAATAATTCTGTAATATTTGCATATAGAACATGAAAAGAAAATTCCTCTAAATAGCTAGGCTCCATAATTTGATTTAAATTTATTACAAATTTCTGAATAAATTAAAATAATTGTTAAGTTT
Source organism: Hybos culiciformis (assembly GCA_964007475.1). NCBI lineage: Eukaryota > Metazoa > Arthropoda > Insecta > Diptera > Hybotidae > Hybos > Hybos culiciformis. Next base: position 32,077,881 of record OZ023273.1, on the reverse strand, counting down.
AAAATTAAATTAAAATAGACTAGCCAGAATAATAATTTTGTGAGTAGGAATTTTTTTTTTAATTTCATATTCTCAGTGGAAATGTTTTTCTTTTTTGTCATGATAATGAATAAATGTTAATTAAAAAAAACAAATAAACATAGTGTTTCCTATACAACCTTATTTTTCATATAATCATAAATTTTCCCTAATGTAATAAAAAATATTTACCGTTTACACAAACTCCTGCGATAAGACGTTTATCAAATAAAATTATTTTATTCAATTATTATTTATTGAAAATATTTTTATAATGATAATCGCTTCAAATTTAAGTATATTTTCATTACAATGTAAAAAAACATTTTTATATTTTATTTTAAAAATCTAACCATAAAATCTCATCGCATCGTTACTACAAAAAATATAAAATAAAATTGGAAACTCATTATAACACATAAATATTAAGTGGATATGGGTTGCTTTAAAGACTTTAAAGACTAGTAAATATGAAAAAAAGAAATCTTATTAGCGCTCTGTTTCATTGACCACATTAAAATGTGAAAATAGCGCAACAACAATATTTTTTAACGAAAGATATGTACGAAGATTAAAAAAAAAGAAACAAATTACTTAATTCATGAATTTGAAAATTCTTAGTGATAATCCTTAAAGCTTTTGACAAATACGTTGACTAGGAAAATATCGCATGCATAACAATATAGTATGTATATATATATTTTTTTTTATAATTTTCGGTGAATCATAAGAGCATAATGTGAAAAGAAAAAAGTATCTAGACGTATTTTATTATTTAAGGAATTTTTTGAATATATGAATGAAAAATATGCTTTTTAAGTATGCTTTTAAAAAATAAATGCTTCAAGGGTTTTTTGTTTGTAAATCGACAGCATGTTGTTATGAATTTAATCCTGCTTAAATTCCTTTTTTTAAACATTTAATGTTATTTTCCTTCTTTTTGTTTTTTTTTTTTTTTTTGGAAAACTCTTTTACGGAATTAAGTATATATGTATAAAATATCTACGTTAATACGTTTTAGATTGTGTATATGTGAGCGTAAATTTTTTATAAGAGTGCCCATTAAAGAGCTTTAAAAAAAAAGAAAGGAATCTTGTACGTTATAATAATGAATTCATGTTTTCAAGGAAAATTTTATCTTCTCTTGTTTTTTTATAATTTTGAGATTTTCTTTTTCCTTCATTGGTTTTAAGAACGGCGCGAAATTAAATTTTAACAAAAGTGGTAAAAACAATATGAATCAATATAATAGTAATCAAAGATATATGTAAATATGAGTTTGCTCTTAAATGATAAAAGAAATTAGTCTGAGTAAAATAATTATGTTGGTTGATTATAATAAGAAAGATTTTTTTTTTTTAAAGTTATTTAAATGAATATGTAAGCATTCTTTTTATAACTTAATTCTAGATTTATTTTTGATGGCTTTGATGATATAAATATTCATTCTGATTAAAATTTTTATTAATTATTTATGTGTTTTTCAGTTTTATCAAATTGGAAAATTTTAAAATAATGTGTCGCAATATTTTTACAATGTTCAGAATAATAAACATAAATGTTAGTTTTCATATTCTGGAAATTTAAGTATTAAAAAGACTTTTAGAAAACGGTATTAAAGTGAATTCGCGAGAATGGAATATAGTATTAAAAAAATTGTGCACATGGTGAATATGTTGTAAATTTTTGTTAACTTTCTTTTATTTACATAACATTTTCTGTCAGCGGCAAAAAACTTTCACTGTATAAATAAATTATAGTGACAACAAAAATATCATATATTGTTTGATTTTATATTTTTAAATGTGTTTTGAATTAAAATTTGTTCAGATATTTTATCTTCATAATATTTGTTTTCCAATTTTACGTATTGCATTAGTTTTTGATTACAATAAATGGTTCGAATAATCTAGAAGTTTTCTCATAAACAATTCAATCATTTGAATCAATTTTTGAATGGAACTTAAATTGTCATAATCGTTGAAATTAAAATTTCACAAAAAAAAAACGACAGCAGCAAGCTTATATGATAAAATATATTAACTAATAGGACAATAGTATCCATATATGAATTCTATACATATATACATAAAAACACATATATACATTTAATTATAAGCCCACGAATTTCCTGGAGGCACTGGTTGCTGTTACAGGTTTTTAATTTAAAATGAAATAACAAACTTTCTGCACGTAAAAAGCTTTAACTTTAAATATAGTTTCACAATCTATTTTACACTCTCAATGTGATTAAATAGAAATAAATTTTCTATGTATATACTACATAAGGATAAAAAGGACTAAAGAAAAATAAATTGTAATGTGAACGAATTATTTTTTTATATAAATATATGTACATTTACTTATAATATATAACCATATAATTATATTATATATGTATAACTAAATATTATATTTTTGTATGTGAATATAAAACGTGACGGATATTTAAGGGCCACTTTTGGTAATGATGAGGATCAAATTTATGTGGATGAATACGTGTCATTTGATTAAACCAAACAATTTAAAGTTAAAAATTACAGAGAAAAACTTATTATTAGTTATTTGTATGAAAATTTATTAGTGTTTACATTCTATTTTTGAACTAAGAAAATAATAATAAAATATATTCTCTATGTAGGTATTTATTCAAATAAATTAAGCTAATCCTTCCACAATTTATTTTACCAAAAAAAATTCATTATCTGAAAAAAAAAAACCATTTTTGGGTTGTTTTTTATTTCAAATTTCAGTAGAATATTTTAAAAATATTTTTGGAGGAAATAATTAGCTACACAAAATGGTTCTTCTGGTTACTGTTTTTAAAGTACATTATGTTTATAAGTTTTTGCTTCGTATTTTATTGCTTATTGACAATGGGCACATACCCGTGGTGATCTGAATCACGACAAACCATCTTTAGTTTTAAATTAAAAATTAATTAAAAAATATAGAACAATTATAATAATTTTTATCAAAAATTAACAGTCAATCAAATTGCATAGGACTCTTCAGTGTGGTTAGAAAAAACCTAAAAATAAAAAAATCATTTATTTCAAAAAGATCTGTGAATGAAAAACATGTATTTCCCAGAAAATTTGAGCCACAAAACTGATTATTTTTTCATTCAAATTCCAATATTCCTTAACGCCATACGACGCATTGGTTTTAATACAAAAACGCACTAAAAAATGTATCTTGTTAAATAAAATAATTAATATTTATTAAACTAAAAATTGTTTCTTAAAGATTAATTTGATTGCTTCTTTATTACTTATTTTTGAGTTTAATCCTTATATTTTTACTGTACACACATGTACCTATTATTTTTGATAAGAATACAAAAAAAGTGGATAGAAAATTGTTGCACTTCGTATATTTAATTTGGTACAAGAATATAGTAAAATAAATTTCTGAATATGAATATTAAATAAAATAAAATACATGATATGGTGAGTATTATTTTTATACATAGATGATTTTATAATCCAATGCATATAAAAAATTATTATTATGTTACATTTTGTTCTTCCCGATATAATAATTTAATCATTTTATAATACAAATACTGCAGTAATAGATATATATTCTTCATAAAATTATTATAATCTATTTCAATGTAATAATAAAAATGAGGAAAATTTTATTTATTATACCAACGAACAACCAACGTATTAATTTCAATTGAATCCTATACTTAATATACAATTTACATTGTCCTTACAGGATAGGTAGGTTAGGTATACCTACAAAAAAAGCGTATATTACATGGAAATAAGAAAAAAATATATATTTATATTTTTAGAACGGGTTTAATGTTTATATCTCACATACTACATAATTATACACATATTATCAAAATATCATAAAAAAAAAAATTGTTCATCATAGGTATGCATGAATTCATAATGCTTCATGCAAAAAAAGAAAATTTTCATGTTATGCAATTCGCTTTAATACACTGTATTTCTCAGATATAAAAAAACAACATTTTTATCTTCTCAATTTCAACTATAGAGTGTTTTCCAAATAAATACATAATTATTCATACTTATATATATTAAAGAAAATGTGTATAAAAATATTGAAGGGAAATAGATATAAAATTTACGAAATAATTCTTCTTTTTTTTTCGAAACACGATAGATAATCGTCAGCGAAAATTAGTACCTACCGAGGCAGATATATCTTGACAGATATATCTTTGCAAATGCATCGATTTTACGTTAAGTCAAATTAAAACAAAAAAAAATATAAATGCTATATAAATACTTAGGTATGTCGTAGTACATCTGCAAAAAAATAAATAACTATTTAAATATATCGGTAAAAAAATAAATAACTACATAAGTAACTAGATTTTGATATACACAAAAAATTTACAGTGTTGTGTATAAAAGTTTCTGAGCACTACAATTATTTATTTACATCCTTCAAATTACATTTCTAGAATTGGTTATATAAAAAAAAATTATTAAAACATAATCGCAGTAGATTTTTTATAAAAAAAAATTATTAAAACATAAAAAGTAGATTTTTTAGTTAATTTCGGAGTCTTTTATACCCAATCTTAAATACACTGAAATGTTTTTAAACCATTCTAAAACTTAAAATAAAATTTCGTTTTAAAAATATATAATTTTTTTATACATATATGAATATTTACTTATATACAAACTTAGATATATCTACAAATTTGTAAATTGTAATGCTTCTTTCTTGATTTTCAATATTACTCTTCTTAAAATTCAAAATATGTTGTTGCTCTTCTAGGTATATTTAGGATTTAGAAAAATAGTATAGAGTTATCCTTTTTTTCTTCTAAATTAAAAATATGCATGATATGCATAAATTTTATTTAGTTTACTTTTTTTTTTCGTAGATCAGAATATTGAATGAAATATTGTATACATTGTGTATATTTATAGTAATAACCTTTCATGTACTATATACACTGTAAGTATAAGCATAGTAATGGTAAAATTATAAAATAGAAATCATCTGGTTTTATATGGGTAGTTTTAAAACGAAAACTGAATCAGAAATAACTGGTTTAGAATAAAAAAGTTTTGATGCATATCTAATTGTCGAATTCAAAAATCAATATAAATTCTTGGTTTTTTATTTTTTTTTAAAGAAATGACCGTGGAAAAACAGCTTGTCTTTAAGACCTATTCCATTCTGTGATTATATTATACAAATACAATTAATTATTACTTTATATAATATAATTATATCTCTGATATTTCTTTGCGGATGAAATAAAAGTGAAAAATTTCGAATTGAAGAAATAATTAAAATTAAAATAATATGCAAGAAATGCTAAATTTTTTTCACAATATTTTACAGCCTGTGATAACATAACAAATTTTCTCACTTTTGTCAAGCATACACAATTAACTCAAAAACGAAACTTAGCAAGAGCACAGTTTAGTGCTTCTTAGAAGTTCTTCGTTATTTGAAAACTAAAAGTAGAATTTTCATAAGAAAAAATTAAAAATTTTTTTACTAAAATTTTTTTAAAATAAACTTAAGAAACCGAGTATGAAGCCAATCAATTCCTTTGCTTTTTTTTGAAATTATATAGAAATTTGAATTTTCAACTTATGCTGTTGGAATGAAAAATTATTTTTATAAACTTTATAGAAAATATTTTCTTCAGAATATCAAATTAAGAACGAAATGGAGAAATTTCTAAAATAGAATTTTTCAACAATTTTTGTTTCTTCTAAAAACTTTAAAATTCTTGATTAATTTTTAAAGTGAAACCTTTTAGAAGTTGAATACTAATGGCAGAGTCAAAAAAAAATATAGCATTTATTGGTTTTTGGAGCGAAACAAACAAAGATAGCAATTTTGTTAAATTTTATAATTTTTTATGAAAAATTTTGTAAATTAATTGATCATTATTTCGGCAGTATTTTTTCTGCCTTTTAACCATTGTATAAATTCCTATTAGTTAATGTAAAACTGAACCACCAAAGAACACATTGAAAATTTAATTTAGCACAAACATTCTAATATAACTATAATTTTAAGTTTTTAAAAAACATGTACGAACTAAACTATAATATTATATTATAATAATTACCTTACATCTAAATTTAGTAAACGCTAAATTATTTTCATTTGGAATCTATATTCTATTTTTTATGTAGATAATATAAACTACAATATAAAGTTCTTCTCCGTATTCTGTTCTTGTGAAAATCTTTTACAAATCATTTACATAAACTACAAATTATTGCATAATGGAATTGTGTAAAAGTAATTGGAACATGACCTATTTTCATGTTTTTTATTGAAGGATAAATTCATCTTTTAAGATTATAATTTTACGTCATCTCTAAATTATAAGATTGCAAAAATTTTGTATTGTTTATATAAGGGTGGTTCTCTAATGCTCATCACGAACGATATTACATATAATTCTTTTAAATAATAAATATTGATGATAGTAAATTTCTCAAATAATCCAAAATTTTACGAATTGACTATTTTTTGTGGAAGTGGAAAAACATCTTAGTTTAGCCATTTTTACTATATTTTTTCTTCATATTCCTCAGAACAAAAAGATTATTTTTAAATATTTACACCTTTATACAGTATAACTAACCGATAACATATTTTCTGAGAACATTTTGTCGCAGAATCACCCAAAAAATATTTATGTAATTTTGAAATAAAATTTTCTGTTTCAATTAATTCATTAAAGTTGAAGAAAATTTAATTTAAAGCAATATTTTTAATTATTACTTTCAGTTCCAGCAAAAATAGTGTGGGCTGCGATAGGAAAAGATGCGGAATTACCATGCGATCTGACATCACCACCACAGGATTCAGTGAAATTACTATTATGGTTCAAGGATACAACTGGTATTCCATTGTACAGGTAATTAATTAAATATAGCCTCACAATGAGATGAGACGACATTTATCTTTGAAAGTAATTTTAATAAACGCAATTATTGGAATTAAATTTATTTCCATTACATTACTCTGTTGAAATTAACATAGAGGAAGAACTACAAGGTAAAAATTACTTTAAGTTACAAATATAAGGACAACCATTTTAGTTTCCATCTCAACCGTGCAACCTAAACTTAATTATTTTCAAAGAAATCAAATGTTGAAAATTTTGTGTTTCGAAAAAATTTTGAATAAATAGAAGACAAGCAATATGATGTAATGAAAAGAAAGAGAGTATATGGAAAAACTTCTAACTTCTAAGAAATAGTGTTCCTAAGAAAAACAAACTTATAGCTAACGAATATTCATGTATATCTATATAGTATAAAAACTTAATACTCGATTATGTATTTAACTTTTCTAATATAATTCCACTACTTATTTATATAACTTATTTATATATAACTTATTTATATAACATATAATATATATAACATATATATAACTTATTTATATAACACAAAAACTGTATGTACTTTTTATGAGAATAATAAAAATATCAATATTTGGAAAATAAAACTATTAAAACAAATTAAGGATAAAGTAATTTAATTTTTATTTATTTTTACAATGATGTTATATTGGTTTTGACAGTTATGGTTTTATTATTAAATATATAAATTTTATTTTATTAACAGTTTGGATTCTCGAAAAGGAAATATCAAATTAGCAACACATTCAGCAATAGCTAGCGATCTAGGTCAAAGGTTGTTCTTTTCAATTCCGGACAACCCAAAGGAATCACGACTTCAAATACGTGACGTTAAGCAAGTGGACGGTGGTGTATATCGTTGTAGAGTAGATTTTTTTAATTCACCAACACGAAATTTTAGGATTAATTTAACTTTAGTAGGTAAGGATATAAATTTTATTTTATTCTGTATATGTATATAATATATGAATAATTTTATTATTATTTTTTTTTTTATTTAATGCCAATCTTTTGAAAAATACAAAATTGGCAGGTTAATAAAATACGTGCTTTGGTAATAATGAAGTTATTTATTTTTTGTTTTTATTTTTATATATATTTATGTTTAGTTCCTCCAGAGGAGCCTAGGATATTTGATGCACAGGGTAAAGAAGTATCACTAGTGGCCGGACCATTTAGAGAAGGATTTGAATTATTTTTATCATGTCAAGTTAAAGGAGGTAATTATAGCATTAGTTGTGCAATGCCTAGTAACTGTTATAAAAACAATGGTAATAAAATTTTATGTTCAATAATTAAATAATATAAGTTACACAATTAAAAGTTAAAAATAATAAAGACTCTTATTTCAAAATACAATTCAATCCAATGAAAATGTGGGTTAAGGTTAAAAATATGAATTTGAGAAGCTAAAAATGACTGTGGTTCTCAAATAACAAAAAATGTTTGAAACTAAGATTTTCTATTTCTATACGTATAATAGAAGTATTTATTATTTAAAGAGAACTCTGTTTATTGGGATTTAAGAAATTAATCCTTTGAATAAACGATTATTTTTATGGGCACGTCGTGGTTCGTTAAGTTGTTATACCAAAAATTTATTCAAAAAACTAATTTTAGCACTGTTTTTACATATTTTTGCGCCAGTATTGAAGATTGAAAAATAAAATTATAAGAGAAAAAATATAGAATGTTGAATGAAACATGAAAAGAATAAATTTTTAATTATAATTCTTTATACATTTTTAACTTGATAAATATAATTTCAACCTGACTGCAACATGTAATTTGACAAATAGACAGAAAAAAATAAAACAAATTTACTGTGTTATCATGAAAATTTCATTATTCAGCTATCTAAGTATTATGTAATTTTTTATTTTTTTTAATTCTTAACAAAATTACATCCTTGTTCAAGTTTTTTTTTTTTTTTTTTAATAAAAATATAAAAAATAAACTTTTCAAAGACGTGATCTTCATCGATTAGATTTTTTATTATTTTCCTTATTTGAATTAATTTTACAGTGCAGAAATGTTTTGGAATTTTCAATTTTTTTGTTTTCTTGTTTTTTTTTTTAAATTTGTGCAAAAAATGCAACTGCCATTTACTAATCGTATTTATAATATCTCCCTCAATAAAATTATGATCTAAATTCTTTAAATACTAATTTTAAATTATCTTCGAAGTTTAAAAATATCGGGGTATTTTATGAATACTCATTAATTCATTATACAATTTCCAAACTACACATAAATGAAATATTTTAAACTATATATAATTATATGTATTTTAATTTATTTAAAAATAAAAATTACAAACATTTACAAAATGTAGTTATTCGCGTTGTCACTGTATATGCCCCAGGAATTTACGAGTTATCATTGTACTTCTTTTAATCATTGTAAGAAGAAAACTTTTTGAATGTTTGAACAAGAAGAAAACTTTTTAATTATTAAAAAAGTTTTGTTTTCGTCAAAATAAGTATATATTTATGTAAAAATACTACATATTTTTATTTACTTACCTTCTTATTTTTATTTTCACTACCTTCTTATATAGGTACAAGTTATATACATAAATATATAATGTACCTTTTTAAGGTACTTTAGAACTTCAGAAATTTATTTTAGATTTACGTAATGTAACATTAATAGTCACAAATTCTTTTACATTATTCGAAACAAATGTATATAAATATGATAAAAATAAAATTACGGTCTGAATATTCGTAATTTAAGTATATGTAAAATTAAAATTAAAAATATTTTTTTTAAACACGCGGATAACGCAAGTAAATTTCATATTTGAATATAGCATAGAAATGCAGAGGTAGTGATTGGCAGAGATATTGGAAAATTTCTTTAAAATGTAAACATAATTATTTGTAAATTTATTAAAATTTTTTATATGTATAATGTAGGTCGACCTTCACCAAAAGTAACATGGTGGCGAGATGGTGTTGAAATTAATGGCATAAGTCAGCCATCAGCTGATGAAGGATTCTCTGCTGTAGTTAATCAATTATTTATTGGTACACTTAGTAGAGAACATTATGGTTCTAAATTACAATGCAGAGCACAAGGTTCAAAACTTATACCGCCAGTGATAAAAGAGGTTACAATACAAGTACATTGTAAGTAACGAGAGAAAAATAATAAAATTTATTTATTATCATTATCATTTGGTATTTTTATTTTGATATTTTTGTTTTTAGTTTTTTTTATTGAAGTAGCATCCACAAATATGCGACATGAGAACATAATAGCTGACGGAATGTCACATAATATAATTTTAACATTCATCAGATGTTTATTGTATATATAAGATAAAAAATTTCTTTTATTTTTTGTTATGAGGACAAACAAAAACAATGAATTTATATATATAGTGTGTGTCATGATATCATCAATTTTAGTTTCTTTATTTGATGATTACAACATAGAATCGATTTCTATTTAATTCAAATTTATATATTCTTGTTAAAACTGAAAAAAAAGAAGAAGTTTTTGCTATTGTAGCATTTCATTAATATCTTATTACAAAGAAATTAATCATATTTTTTTTCCATGTTGCCAAATCTTTTGTTGACAAAAGTGTAAGAAAAACAAAACCCTCTATATTGACATTTCAAGATATTAACAATTTCTTATTTTATATATACTTAATTCAAACAGTAAACTATGAGCAAAAAAATAACTAAAATTTTGTTTTTAAATCAAAAAATATTAAAAAAGAAAACTAGTTCTGTAAACACTAAAAGCTATCAATTAATCAAAAACAATCAGAAATGAATGTATGTACTACGTTGAGTTCTATTCTTTTTTTAGATAACGTAAATATTTCATAGAACATGTATTTTATTTGCATTACAAATCTTATTGATTTTTTTTGCAATTTAATTATTAATAAGAGTTGAAAATTTTATTGGCCACTATATATGTAATTAAATTTTGACATTTCAGTAAAACCATTGCGGGTGAAAATTGTTACACCCAACGACCTGTTAACAGCCGGTCATCCAGTGCCTTTAAGATGTGAAACGTGGGGATCATATCCTGCTGCCAAAATAACATGGTTATTGGATGGTGAACCTATACGTAATGCAGAAGTTACGGTCCATAATGATAAAGAGGTAATTAAATTAATTAAGAAATTGAATATTAAAAAAAATGCTATATGTCAGACAAGTTGGTAGATTTACCAAATTATTGTTTAGAAATGGATGAATAAATAAAAAAATATTATTTAAATTTTATTTTCGACGATTTTATAATGTATATAATTGCTTGTTAAACTATTTGTCTAAATCAAGTTATGTGGAAAAAAATCCCTTTAAATAATCGCTTAAAACAATGTTACTTTTTGTTTAAAGTTATAAAAAAATTAAAACCATTAAATTTTATGAAGTCCGCAGAGATAGCTGAATTTTCCATTTTTCAAAATAATAATTTATTTTTGCATCACTTTTCAAATTTATAATAACCAAAAGTTCAGTTCACTTAATTAACTTTTTGTATATCAGATAACAAACAAAAAAATAACCATAATTTAACAAAGGGTCAGGTACAAAATATGTCACTTTATTATAGTAATTACATTCAAACTATTGTAATTAAATGTATTATTATTATAGTAGTTATGCAAAAATTTATTGTTCCATTACACCACATTATTACACATTATACATACATTATTATTACACTATGAATGAAAATTTAAAATTCCACTATTGTACATTCTTAAAATGTAGGTATATGTATACGTTTGTAAATAATTCTAAATTTATATGTTTTTGTTTTTTTTTTGAAAAAATAAAAATAAAATAAAAAAAAATAAGTTTATTTTATATTTTGTTGTCAATGACAGGACATGAAAAACTTTTTGACAATAAAATAATCTGTTTTGATTTCTTTTGTTTTCATATTCAATCTCATAAATATATCTTTTTATTTTTGTTAGATATTGCTGTTCATTTGAATTTTTTTTTAAATTTTTATTTTTTTTTTGTTGAACATATAGGATTTGAATATAACAAGTAGTGTTCTAACATTGAAAGTGTCGTCAGTGAATGATGGTGCTGAATTAACATGTCGTGCTGCAAATCCATGGTTTTCAGGTGCTACAATAGATGATAAAAGAATAATTAGTGTTGCATGTAAGTTGGAAATTTTTAATAAAATTTTGTAATTTATTTTTTATTTTATTTTATTGTTTTTTTGATGAAGTGAAGAGAAAATATATTTTATTTTTGTTTTTATTCATATATTTTTTCCAATATAAAATTTATAGTAAATTCATTTTCCAATGAAATTCTATGAAATCCAATCATCAGTATTGAAAAAATTGTGTGGGATTGAAATTTATAATTAAAAAAGTATATAAATGACAGCATTTTGCTAATTTTTTTATTAACTTGTCCACAATTTTAGTGAAAACTTTTCAAACGTTTTTCAGTTGAATATAACTAAAATTAGATCTTTTATATAAACACTACAAACTTTATTTGAATATTTTGCTAAAAAAAAGTTGTTTGTATGAAAACTTTACAGTCAATATAAACTAACTACTTATACGGCATGTATGCACTTATTTTTAATATTTCTTTCAATATTTTTCCCTGTTATATTTCTTTCCAACAAAAATATCAAAATGTATTGCTTTAAAATAAAATATCTATAAAAATTTTAAACAAACTCTATTCATCGTTTCAATCACAATCAGATTATATTCAGATGAGTAAATGAATTACTTTTCATTTAAATTTTATTCGAATCAATTATAAAGTTTTCTGACCAATATCTTCTTTTTTTTTGGATTTTATCATTGAATGAAAAATTTATTTCACAACCAAAAAGCGTTATTAATTTTATATTTAAATTACCAAAAACAGAAAAAAAATTCTAATGAAAATTTTCATTCATAAATTAGAATTACTTACATTTTTTTTTATAATTAAAAAATTTAATTAAAATCCATATTTAGTACTTTCTTGTAAAATTAATTTTATAATAAAATTTCTTTAACTGATTGTAAACTGTGATTTGAACTTTTTTCATTGAAAAAAGCCTTTTCGCGTGTCCCTCGTGAGGCTTCAGAGACTAAAACTTTTGTTTCGTAATATTATTACTGCTACGCGACGTAAACGCGAGCAAAGGCCTTTTCACGAATACCTTTTAAAATTGGACTTGTGTCATTTCTTTGAGTGGCAGATTTGACATTATGATATAAATAGAAAATACCACATCGTCGAATAATTGGCGTGGACTTATGTCATTTCTTTTGTGGGAATTACGGTGATTTATTGAAATGGTATGACAGTTCTGTCGGAACTATGGCGTGGGAATTAAAAAAGTGAGAAATACAACGAGTTGCCGTTCGTATATCTTATTACATATTAATAGATAACATCGTATATAAAAAAAATTAGTGCAGATTAAAGGACTTGGTTTTATTTAATAGATTAGGTTGTTTAAAATTTTCTCTGAATATGTGAGCGATTTTCAAAAATTAAAATTTATAAATAAAAATCAAAGAATTAAAAAATTTTTAATATTGTACTTTTTTCTCGGAACTCTTAATGATAGAATATTATTATTCATGCATGAAATTTTTTAATTTAATTATATTTTCTGGTTTAAAATATAATTAATAAAATATATATATCTATAATAACAAATACAACAGAAGTCATAATTATTCAAAATATTCATATAATTTATATAGAAGAAAACTTTAAACTAGGAGAAAGTTATCTATATGAATTTTTTATATTCTTTTATTTATTTATAGAAAGCTCCAAAAACTCAATTCCCTGAAATAACTGATAATATTTCAACTGTGAATACTATTGTATGAGAAAAATATTCTGATAATATTGTTTAGAGGAATTTATTATTATTAACATTAACTTTTAATTTTTAAATAAAAATAATAAAATTATTAATTGCTTTATTTTTTTTATGTCAAGATCCACCAACTGTGTCTGTACATTTAGGAAATGAAGATCCAAGTAGAATTGTTATAAGATCAGAAGGTGAAAATTGTACTTTAAAATGCAGAGCAGATGCAAGACCACCAGTTTCTTCATATTCTTGGTTTAAAAATGTACGTAAATGTTAATCTCAAATATTTGAAAATTCAAAAAAAAGTACATTCTTAACACAAAATTATGAGAAAAATTATGTTCCTTATCAAATAGACAGACAATAAAAATATGTTACATGAATAGAAATTGAAACCGGAATATAATAATTATATAATTTATTCCTTGTCACAAAATTAACTAAAATCCACGATAATAATAATTTAAAAAAAAAAAGTTTTCAATAAGCTTGAAAAAAAAAAATTGTTTTTTTCTTCTTAGAATATAATAAGATATTTACTGGAAAAGTTATTTAAAAGTTTTGATTTATGAAAAGTTTGTTCATTAAATTTGATAACATTGTAAAAATAATTACAACATTAAAAAATATACACATATTTATATATGTTTACATTTTTTTTTTGTCTTTTTTCTTAATTTTTTATTTTTCAATGTAAGGACCCTCATAAAAATGTGAAACAATTTCCCATTCATTGTGCAAGTGCACATAAACTTATGTTTATTTTGAGATAAATTCAAAAGAATTTCATGAAAATAATGTTACCTTATTTTTTTTTGTATTTTTTGTATTTTGTATTTTTTTTTTGCTGTTTTACTTTATAATTCTTGAAATTTTCATACCAGCAGCAGCAGCAACATCATTGTTTTTTGCTAAAAATAATAAAACATGATATTTAAAGATATTTGTCCCTCATTTGACTGTCCCCTTTTTATCTTACAATAAAAAAAAAAAATTAAAAATGAAAAGAAGTAAAGTTTATTTATAATATTTTTCCCTTCGTTAAAACATTAAAGTTGACATCCGGACAATATTTTCCTTTCCTGTATAACGATAAAAATTAAAATAAAAGTTTACATAAAATTTATTTATCTTTATTTGCAATTTTTTTTTTTTTGAAAATCTTGTTCATGAAAATTTTTATTTGACACAAATATTGTTATCAAAATAATACACATAATCACGCCTCAAAAAAAAATTGTTTTTTTTTTTATCTTATTGGCAAAATTTTATAATATTTTAAGTATATTATTATGTATATATATGTGGTGTATACATAAATTTAATATCTGTAGATTTTTGTGGGCAACTGCCAATTATTATGTTCAATTGAAAATAATAATAATTTTTGTTTTTTAAGACCCATACACATAATGTTTCGATCGTAGCATTCTTAATGCCTACGTTTAACTTTGTTTTTTATAATTCGTATTCGCAAGGTTTATGTTGAAATTAAAATGGTTCTAATGTTTTCGAACTTTTACTTATAGTAATTGAGGAAAAATATTATAATTTCTTCTTTTGAAGTTCCGAATAACTTATTATTATTTTTAATTATAAAACTGTTTTAACTTTTCAGGGTATGAGAATGTCCGGTGAATATACAGATACTTTGCATTTAATTTCATTGGAACGAGAAAGTGCTGGAGCTTATTCTTGTGGTGCAACAAATACAGAGGGTGAAACTCGAAGTTCCAGTTTAACATTAAAAGTGCAATGTAAGCATTAAATAATAATAATTTTTAAAATTTTAATAATGGATATTATTATTTGTTCGTTTGTCCTGAAGCATAAAATAAAAACAAAAAAACAAAAAAAAAAAAGGATAAATAAAATAAATAATTTTAATGTTAAATAAACATGATGGTTTGAAAATATAGAAATGGTAAGGAAAAAACGAACAATAACAATAACAAAAAAAAAATAAAAATTTATAATTTTTTGCTGTCAAAATATTAGATACGTATATACATCGTACAGAATTTTAACGTACGAAATAGATAAATAAATATTATATTTAAAAAAAAAAACAATATTGAGTTTTCCACCCTCAAACTATACAGTAAATGATGATATCGAAAGATAGTTCGTGAGCTTAGTATTATGTAGTAAAGGAGTTATACGGAAGACAGAAAAGTGAGATAATTTGTAATTTATATTTTATGAGGTAATTTTTACAACCATAAGTACAATAAAGCAAATCATAAGTTTTTCGAAAATAAAATAAAATACATCGTAAGGTATAAATATTATAAAATTTTATAAATTTCGAAATTTTTTTCTCAGAAAATAACTTTCAATTAACTAAGAGTGCGTTCAATAAGTATTTTCGTCTTGTACGTAGAATCTCCCTTTTCTGCAATCCAAAAAATTCCTATCCTAGAAAAAAACCGATTTGACATTTAATTTGGTTAAATCTGCTAAGATCATATACTTCATTAATTTTTTAAGGGCGTATCTTTTAATGCAGGCATATGCAACTCAATTGCGTGCTAGAGCCGCTGAATAAATTTCGTACCTCGACATGAGCCACATATAAAAAAACGAATGAATAAAATAATAATGGTTTATTGGTTTTGATTTAATTCAGAATTTTTACTAGTAATTTAATTTAAAAATTGCAACATTAAACATAACAAAATATAAAATAAATCTTCAAAAAATAAAAAAATAAATAAAAGTTAATGAGAAATTTGAGTGTTTTTGCTTCGGATCAATTTATTCAAATCAGGTGCAATTTTTGTTGTTGAAATCCTGAGTTGATGTTCCAAGTTTATATTTATTACCTTTTCTTGCAAAACAAACAAATCATAGCCAGCTAATAAACATTCTTTAAAAATTAAAGCAAAACAAAAGTTCTTTTCGTAAATCAAAACATTGTTGTGAGCCGCAGATAAAAATCAAATGAGCCGCAGGTTGCACATCGCCGTTTTAATACTTCATATTTCATTTTTTAAATTTTTAACAAAGTTGCACAAATCAATATTATTTCAAAATGAAAATGAAAAAGAAATGTTTGAAAATAATGAAATAATTATAATAAATACAAAAATCAAGTTAATTTGTTTAGCCGACTGTTGCAAACTGTAGCTGACTATAGTATTATGTCAATATAAAAAAACCTACATAAAATTATAAAGTATATGGTTAGAAATAAATAAATAAAACTTTCTTGTACTAAAAATAATTTTATTTTAAACAAATTTAAGAATTCTAATTACTATAAAAGTTAATTTCAAATAATATAAACAATAATGATTTCGGAAAAAAGAAACATAATTGCTAATAATTAGTAGATACGTAATAGATTCTGAGTTTAAGACCACTTAAAAGTTGTCCTAGAAAACGATTTGTCATAGGAAATTTTAAATTTCCCTTCACAGATTTATTAAAAATAAAATAGAGTTTCGGAACGATTTTCTGCAGAAATTATTGTGGATATAGAATTTTAGCTGTTAAATCGTATCGTTCCATAATACAAAAGTCTCAAAAAAAGAATATCGATGCCGGTTTTAGGTAAATCGTGACTTATGGAACGCACTCTTAGTTAATAATTTTAGTTTCCAGCTAGTTTTAACATGAAAATTTAAAACGATTTCTTTGTAAATAAACTCAAAACTAGTCTGTATAAAAACTCTAAAAATCATAATCAACCAAAATCATTCTTGAGATAACTCCAAATTTTTAAAAGAAACAAATTTATCTTTGTTAAGACCATCTCATAGTGTCAAAGTTTCTGTAAATGTGTTCACAATAAATTTAAATAAAAAAGATTAAAGACTGCACATTAAATCAAAAAAACACATACAATAATTAATATAAAATAAAGATGCATTATGCAAAAAAAAAAATTGTCATTAAAATCTTTTTGACTTTTATAATGAATCAATTAGAAAATATCAAAAGGATATTGAAATTAAGGTTAAAAATGAAAACGGACGCATTTGAATTTACATTTTTGTAATGCGGTACACTCATGTGGACATTATAATCTCTTTAAAAGAACACGAAATAATTTCGTATAAAGTAGAATATTATACTCAAAAACATTTATGCCCAGAGATAGTATACATAAATAATTAATATCAAAAGTCTTTCAAAGTTAAAAAAAAAATTAATGGTTTTTGCATAGACGTTTCTCAATAACTTAAAAATTTTAATATAATGACATTCATAAAGAAAATTTATCGATATATGTATACATATATAGTGTGCAATTAAAAAACATGCATACCATAATGTTTGTTGGAAAAAAGATCATACAAAAGTTATAAATAAAGGACATTGAAGACCAAATAGGGCTTTATTCTATTATTATTATTATTATGCTTTTAACTTATCTGACATAATAATATCGTTTATCATTGTAGATACATTTATCAAATTGATTTTTTTTTTCTACATTGATGCATAGGTTTTTTAAATTAGTGAAGTTTATAGAACAATTTGAACAACTTTTATTTTATTTTTTTTTATAATAATATCTAAGATAGTTATGTTTTATTTCTCGAGCCGGGTATGTTGTACTATGTAAATAAAAGAAGGACATGGTCAAAATAAATTTTTTTAACGTTCCAAAATCCTGCGTTTAGTATAAGATATAAGATAAGATATAATATGTTATATTTAAATTTCGAGATATCGAAAAATTTTATTTAATCTTTTCGTCTTATTTCGACGATTCTTATGAGAATCTATATTATAAGATTGCGGAACAGTAGTTATCATAGAATCAAAATGACCAAATGTATCCAAATACAAAAGATATATAATACAGACTTTATGCCGAACGTCTAGCAAAAAAAAGCATCTGAACGTATAAATACCTAATTTCGTTCTCTAAACTACAAAAGATATTCGTATGGGCGACATTTGTTGTAAACATATTGGCATAGACATTAAGGCGGGTCTTTATCAAAGTATTTGTAAAAAATGTGAAGGAATTAGAACTTAATAAGGAACAAAGGTTATTTTGTTCCTAACTTTATGAAAAAAAATCTATAACTTTAATGATGCATGTAAAAATAATTTTGTGTTGGTTTTCATTATGTATTTTTATTTTTTAATGTAATTTTAAAATAGACTTTCGGAAAAACTTATATTTTTATATTTATCTAGCTGTTTAATATTTCTATTTTGCTTCATCTATCATATAAAATCTTTTATAAAGTACGTGTGTAGGGTAGGTACATAATATGATTTTTTTTTTGTAATGTATATGTATGTAGCATATATTAATATTTTCAAATTAGAACTTAAATAAAAAGCAAAGAAAGAATAATAATAATAATCTACATAGAGCAAAGTTTTCCTCATAAATTTTAATAATAATGGTCTTCACAAAAATGTACATTGTATATAGGAAAATATTATTAAAATGAACTATAATTTTAGTTCCATTTTTAAGAAAATTTAAATAATAGGTTACAAATAGGCATAATATAACATATGTTGCTGTTTGGCTCAAATATCTATTCTTTTCATTATTTTTATATACATATAGAATAATAATTTATTTCCTTTAAAAATATTATTTCTAGAATTTTTTACTTTAGGGAAATAATCGATTTAGCCTAGGGTTCAATTCTATCAGTATATGTATATGCAATTTAATAAAATTTGGAAAACACAATACAAAACTATCTTGATACTTTGCAGATCACAAAATAAATAAAAAATTTAACAAAAAAGTACAGTTGAAAAATCAAAATTTTATAATAAAATAAATTAGCTTTGATTTATATACAAGTTATTAGAACCTGCTTAAAATAAGTTTCTGGCCATCATTAATCATCGAAAAAAAAGTTGTGTTAACCGAATGCGTCTTATTTTTACTCTCTATGATGCGTGCGATTTCAAAGATTAATTATTTATTAAATAATAGTTTCCAATAGTCAATATCAAAAGTGTTTAATTTTCTATTAATATTGCTGAAAAAAAATTAGTTTCTTATTATAACAAAGTAAAATTTAAAGTTTTAGTTCCATACCCTTGTAAATTTAAAAAGTAAATGTTATTAAATTACTTCCGACATCATTTTTTTTTTGTTAATACCAAAATATTTATAAACTTTAAAATTGTGCAGGATGAATTGAATATCCTTAATAATTAAGTTAGAGTGGTTCATAAATATTTCACTGTCCTTTATTGTATTATTCCATTCTAATAAATTACAAAGACAAGAAACGAACTTGATTTCATAAATATACAAATATTGGGACCTCATAAGTTTGAAAATATTTAAAAGAAAATAAATTATTATTAGGGACATTATCGTAAATTTAATGAAAATTTAAAAAGGAATTTTGTTTTTGGCATACAATTTAAGATAATGATACTGGAAAAATATAATTGAAAATCTGTTGAATTGATAAATCTTTACACTTAAGTATATATACCTTTGAAATAAAAACTTATAAATTAATTCAAAAGAAAAACTTTTAAATAGATAAACGGTTGCCAAATGAGTTAGATATATTACATTAAAGAAAAGAAGAGATAAATTTTACTTTTGCTGCATCATAAACCCATAAATCTAAATTGATTATTTTCATTATAAGTAGAATTTTTATAAATCTTAGCTAGACATGGTACAAAAAATAATAAAGGTATACCGAACAAAAATATTTGAAAGCTTGAAAATTTCTTTAATCAAAAGAATTATAATCGGCCCTTTAATTTGGACGAATCGGAGATATGCTGATGTAAACCACTCTGTTTTTATTTATTATTTTAAAAATTATAATAATTATTGTTAAAAAAAATAATTCAAAAAAAAAAAAAAAAGTTCATATTTAAGGTTCACAAAATTATGCACAAAAACTTGTAAAAATTAATTTGTTCTTATTTGAAAAATTTTCAGATTCACCAAGATGTAAACCAGGAACTGAACAAACATCCGTTGGAGCTATAAATATGCATTCAATATTAGTTAAATGTGAAGTTGATGCAGATCCACCGGATTCAGTAAAATTTAGTTGGACGTATAATAATACCAGAAATGTATCTCCGGTAAACTTTATATACATGTATTTGTATTCCTACTTTTAAAATCAGCAATTTTGCAGTTTCTAGTTTTTTTTTTGTGTACTTTAAACTTTTTACATAGTATTTTAATTATGTAAAAATTTAAAAACTTTTCAATTCGAGAAACAATTTTTTTTTTTAGTAATAAAATCTACATTAATATATAGTTGTTGTACTTTTAGTCATTAACTTATTTACATAAAAAGCTTGAAAAAATTAAAATAATTAACTTTTTGAGGCATTGTTAAATTTAAGCTTTTTACGCAAACAAACCCTTAATAAAAAGTTTAAATATATTTTATTTTTAAAATGAAAATTTTTTTATTTTTAAAAGTTTCAATTGTGTAAACTCATTCCACCGCTCGCTGAAATATATTTCAACTTACATGTATGTGAAAGAGATTTTTATGTGCATAGTATAAACCGAATTAATAATCCGTTGTTTTTGTGAAATTTTGTTCTTATTGATTAAAGGTTTTCTAATTATTTTAAGTCAACAATATTATTTTTAATTTTTTTTTTTCATAGGTACTTAATTCAAGAACTCAAACCAATGGACTTACGAGTACAATGACATATCTGCCACAAACTTATTCAGAGCTTATAACTTTGGCATGTTGGGCGAGTAATGCAGTTGGTAGGCAAACCACACCTTGCCTAATTCATATTTTACCAGCCAGTACGTATATAATTGAATTAAATTTTGCAAACAATAAAAATAATATATGTATATAGATACTTAAAATAAAATAAAACTTTTTAACTAAATATGTAATTTAGAAAAAACTTTTGCAAAATGATATCTTATTAATGTCATTAAAAAGTATTTATTACATCACATTTATATCTAAATACCAACAGAGACTTAAGTATGCCCAACGACCATTAAAGAATATTAAAAACGAAGTTATTATTATTATTATTTTTTTTTTTAGATTAAATTTTTTTTAAGGAAAAATGAAAATTATTCTGTATCCGTAAAGCAATTATTCTCAATTTTTTTTTTTTTTTTTTACTATGATACTTTTAGATTTAGAGTAATTTTATATTTAAAAGAAAATAATGTGACCAGTGGCATATAAAATTATTTTGGATAAGCTGCATAATTATTATAATTTGATTCAACGGAAAAGCGGTAGAAATAAATTTCATTCTTAGTAGATATCTACTTTTATTTTTTTTTTTTAAATATTTTATAATATAGCTTTGAATGTAAAATTTTGTTATTTGTATCTTTTTTAAGTAAATAAATTGTAAAACAGGATTTAAATTCATCATAATATAATATACCTAGTATTAAATTCACTTCCCTTTTAATGTCTATGAAAAATAATTTGAAAAAATGTTTGTAAGAAAATATTGGTCGAAAAAAAATAACGTTTATATTTTTTAAGGTTTATGGTATTTTAAACGGGAGCGGGCCTCTTTGCAAATTCCATATTGCAAAAGTCTATTTGGCCGAAAGCCACTTATCAAATTTGTTTGTTTCGCAAATCTCCATTTCGCAAAAAAAACTCTTTAACAAAATTCCATTTGGCCTAATGCGACACTTCGCAAAAAGATATTTCTCAAAATACCAATTCACAACATTATATTAATTGAGACACTTCGCAAAAGTATAGTTTAACAAATTTTTTTATATTGCACAAATATGATGAATAGAATATTAAAGTTTTTTTTAACTGTAAAAAAAAAGCATGTAGGATTTTATAGGCTCATGGATCAAATCCGAAAAGAAATATTGTATGTAACGGCTAAAATAAAAAAATTTGAAATGGGTGGGCCACCAGCAGTAAAAAAAAACAAAATATTACTTAAAAGATAAAAAAATTGAAAATTTTTTGAAAAGAAAAGACGATTATAGGGAACTCAAACTATTATTTTTGATTGCCGAGAATTTAAAATTAAAATAACTTTTTTAAATAAAAATATTAATTTTCTAATATGTACATACTGGTTATGTACGTATTGAATATTAAAAAAAATATATATTAAGTATTCATTTTTTAATATTATTTCTTATATTTACAAACTGGATTTGTATTAACTATATTAAAAAAAAAGATATTAAAAATTCAATAAAATTTCTTAAAATTAAAATACATATAATTGGAATTGTTTAATTTAATAATATGCATTTATGATAATGCAACATATTTTAGTGCATGCTAAATATACATTTCGCAACTACCCTTTTTGGCGTCATTCACATTTCGCGCGCGCGCGCGAAATGTGAATTACGCCAAAAAGGGTAGTTGCGAAATGTATATTTTGCCAAAAGTAGTAGTTGCGAAATGTCCTTATGCTAGCTGGAAAGTTGTTAACTGTCTCATTAGGCTAAAGCGAACGTTTGTTAACTATCCGTTTTGCGAAATGGTTCTTTTGCGAAGTGTCTTTTTTGACAAATGGAATTAGGCAAAATGTCTTTTTGCGAAATGTCTTTCGGCGATTCGGGTAACACCCATTTTAAACAACAACTACAAAAATGGATAATAAAATAATGTTTCAAATTCTTAATAATATAATTGACTTGTTAGTTCAAAAGAAAAAGGCAAAATATATATTTGTCTTAAAAATTGAACCTTAGAACATAATTTCTCTCTATCTATTATGACCACGTTAAAATAATTGCTAGTTCAAAATTACATTGAACTATTTGCAAAATATTATTGTATTTTAGGTACAAACTTTTACATAGAAATAAAGGTTAAATTAACACTTTGACCTCATCTTTTTATAAAGCTTTTAAATAGTCAATAGGTTGTTAAGCCATATTAAAAAGGCTTACATACATATATGCATATGCATATATGTTTTATTTTTTTGTTTAACTATTATTCTAGAATAAAAAGCGTGAAATATTATACCTAGACATTATATGTTTCTTTGTTAATCCTATTAATTGAGTAAATCCATTCATATGATTTTTAGATTGACAATCTTATGTGTCTTTCTGTAATTTCTAATGAAAAGGTATCACTAAACCTGAAAAGATTGTTCAATTAAATGAAGACACCGAATGTGTTCATTATGAAAAAGAGTTGCACTTGTATAATATATAATATATATTGTATGTATTGTATATATGAAAATTTAAACACTTTGGTTAAAGGATTTTTTTTTCATTCTTTTTCTTTTTTATCTCATTTTCTATAAAAAAAAAAAAAAACTATACATATTTACATTTTCCGTCTTTCAATTTCAATATGTTGGTCTGAATGTCGGCCTGTCCCAGGACTAAAATTATTTAAACTAGGCCAATTTCGAATACGCGAACATAATAGCTATTTATTAAATTTCGATTAAGCTACAGAAGAGATTCTCCAAAGTTTGAAGCCTATCATGAATGGAAATTATTTGTTTGTTTGTGTGACGATATAAAAAAAGATAATAAAAATATATAATCTATAGAAGTTAACTGAGGAACAAATTCCTTCTCAACAAAAGATTGGCCCGCTAGATATTAAGGTATTGATTCTTCTGTAAGAAATTTCTCTACATACTTATTTTTTTTTAAGGAACTCACACACAAATAAAGATTTTTATTAATTTGACCGCTCGCGGATTTTGTCTTTAAAGATTTTGCTTTAACCATTTTGTAAGCAAACATTTTGCTCTTTCTGTTAACAACTTTTACATTTTCAACGTAAGTAAATTAAATAATTAAATTTCAATTTCTTCATAAAAGATCAAATAAACCTACCGACATATTAATGTTACAAAATAAAAAAAAAGAAGCTTAATACGAAATATAAATTTCCACATTACATTTTTTTATACATATGCAATACATATTATAATACTCGTATATAAGTTAAAAAAAACTATGTTATGTTATAGTTGGAAGAATAAGTTGGCAAAATAAATTCTCTTGTTATATAGTTTTAACAGTTTATTGCACTATTAATGTTAAGTATAAAGTAGGAAAAAAAATAAAATAATTTCATAAAACTTATTTAGTCTCCATTTAAGGAAATAATAATAATAACAGTATACAAAAATTTACTTCCTTCCATACATCACTTTAAAAAAAATATAATAATTTCCATTCTATAGCTCACAATATATAGAAAATGATTCACCAATTACAGAAAAATGGACAAAGAAAAAAGAGCTTACCGTTGGTTTACAAGTACAACTTACTAAGTACATTTTTTAGTTGTTTGTTACTCTCTAAATAAATTTTGGCTAGATTGTGGGTAAAAAAACTAGATTGAGCAACTAGATTGTGTGCAACTAGGATCTAGTTGGAAATCTAGCTTCCAAAATTTACCTAGATTCTAGTTAAAATGCCAAACTAGATTCCTAGTGGAATTCTAGTTACCAAGGCTAGATCTTCCATTTTTTTTACTAGAATCTAGTGACTTTTTTTTATAAAAAAAAAAAAAAATTTATTCTAATATTTTTTTTTATTTATATTATTACAATTTCTTTATTTGATTTTTATTAAATTCTAATTTTATTTCTTACGCCTTCTTCCGGATTCGAACCTGGTTCTTTAGCATTGCAATTCGCCAACACTACCACTCAGCTACGGTATTGAAATTTAAAATGTACATAAAATAGAAAATATAAATTTGGTATACACATTTTCTTTGTGGTATGTTAGTTATTTGTAATTCTAAGGACGCAGGTTCAAATCCCGAAGACAGCAAAAAAATCTGGTGTCAATAATTGAAATCTAGCAATAAGAAATAGATGATAATTGCAGAAACTAGATTTTAATAATTTTTCAAATTTGTCTAAAACTATTTTAAAACTATATTCTAGTTTTAAATTTCCGTTCTTGTAATCTAGTTTACCAAAATAACTGGAATATTAATGATCTGAAATGGAATCTATGTTCGGTAAATAATTTGTAAAATTTTACCTAGAAATCTAGCTTTTGAGAACTAGATTTTTACGTAAACTAGCTTCTGAAACTATAAAACTATTTTCAATAATTGAATTTCCCAGTAAAAGTCGTTTAACTAGATCAAAGCTAGGGATTCTAGCCAAAATTTATTTAGAGAGTATAATGCCAACTGCCAAAACCTTATTACTCGCAACTTGATATTTTGTAAGTAATTAGGCTCAGTTTAATTTCACTAAGTACTATTATAATATAAATATCAATACATTATAAATATTTTTGCAGTCCTTTTCTAAACTAAACTTTAAGCCCTAAAGAACAATAGTTTTTTATATAACATCGATAAATAACATAATTTTGACAGAGTAAAACTTCTTAAGTGTCGATTTAAAAAACTGTGTTATTTGACTTTGTGAATTCTTCTTGTAAACCAACGATACTATCCATTGTTGTCGTTTTAGAAAAAAAATAAAGATAAAACTTTATTTTGATACCATTCACCAGCTCTGTGGAACATTTCGACACAATAATAATAATATTAATATTAAAGAAATATTTGTCCTTTGAAGAATTTCAATATGACATTAAGAATGTTTGAATTCACATTTTTCAAAAAACTTTGTGAAATCTGGAATAAAGACCCATTACAGCCAGGCTGGAACAATTTTTTCAGTTTTACTTTAAATTACATATTTAAACAAAAACCATTTGGCAGAGAAATTAATTTTGTCTAAAATTATCGAATGTCCAGAAGTGTTTTTTTTCCCAAAAATATTAAGAAAAAAATTGAATCTTTAATTTTAATTCATTTCATTTCTGTGTTGATAATCTTTTTAAATTTGTCATATTTACTTTTTTTTTTTTAATCATAAAAACAAGAATAAAATTATTTGATTTGAAAAATTAATTTGTTGTTTTTTTTTTTTCATTTTATAAGAAAATGTAATCATAAAGCATAATTATTTTCTTAAAAGATTTTTCTTTTTTTTTTCTCTCTCTAATTTCCTTGAAGCAATTTGAAAAAGTGAAAAAATAATTACTTTGTATTTTTAATTCTGTAAAAAATTTCATTTGGTGATGTTATTTTATATTCTTCGTTATAGACATTTTGTATAATACATCACATTTAATAAACATGTATATAAAGTAGATAACACCTATATATATATATTTTAATTTTTGGTTTTTGTTATCATTTTTAGAAACACCGGAACCACCAAAATCATGTGAATTGCGTAATGATACAATATTAGAAGTTGTATGTTTAGCTGGATTGGATGGAGGATTATCACAACATTTTCTACTTGAAGTAGTTGGTGGTAATTCAATTTATAGTGATACAATAAGAACTGAACATGATAACAACAATATAGATAGTGAGGTATCAACGATGAATGATCAAGTGAGTTTTAATCTATATTATGATTGTATCGTATTCTATCTTATTATTCAGTATATTTACAAGTGGTATATGCTTCCAGGACTATATCTACATTATAACGAAAACCAAAAATAAAAATTTTTAAATTGTAATCATTCACGTACACAGTTATTTAATTACTTTGTACTGATACAATTAAATACCTACTAGAATTTCATAATTTTTCACTGTATATAAATTTATGATTTTCCGAATTTACTCTTTAATTAAACTTGTGTAAGTTGATTTTATTGCAGTTGTGTTGATTTAATTAAATTGTTAATATATCGTCAATGGAAATACATTCGAAATATTATTGGTATATCACTAGACCTATTATAGCTATATAATTCAATTAGAAACTCGACTATCCAAACTAATTTTGAATATATCAGTGAATTCCAAGAATAAATAAGAAATATAATTAAGTGTTCTGAAAAGTGGTCTCAAATACTAAAAATTATTTAATCTAGAATAGAAATTGTTGTGAATTAAAACCCTCATTATTGAATTTTTCAGGCTACTTTGGCACCATTATTTCACCTTAAAGAAAATCAACCCCAATTTCGAATCAATAATTTAGAACCAGGACGAGAGTATCAATTTCTAATATTTGCTGTTAATGATAAAGGTAGAAGCGAACCGCCTGTTGTATTAGAGAAAGTAAGAACAGGAGCTCAAATAATGGGACCTTATGGTAAGTTACATTTAAAATCTGGTTACCGCAAACGATCCATCAACGTAACAAATGAATAATATAGGTTAGAGAAGCTACGTAGTATTAGGCCTTTTTTGTTGTTGCTCAATCTAAATCTGCATAGAATGTACTCTTTGTTATTTCTATATAATAAAAAATGTTATGGTATTACAAAAATACCAAATACTATTTCATTCTTTTATGAGCTTGCTACTTATACAATACAAATTAAATTTATTAAACACAGAAAATTATTGCTTAAAGTCCAAGCTAAAAAATTTACAATATTCATACATATTAATATTTTAATCACGCATTATCAAAATATATACTAGATTCAAAACATATATTTTGAATTTAATTTTGATTGTAAAATACTAAAAAAAATAAACCAATTTTTCAAGTGATTTTAAATTTTGTGTAAAACCATCAACTATATTGGGAAAAACAAATAATGTGCATGTATTGAGCATACACTATTATTAATTTATAATGGAAAATATTATGTTTGAAAAATAAAAAACAGATTGATAAAAAAAATCAATATTTCAACCTACAGAATGTACCCAATACTAAATAATAATATTGATTTAAGAAAATTCAAAATGATTGCTTCAATTGCTTCAATTGCTCCAGTTCATTCTGATTGAATTAATCGTTGAATGTGGTGAGGTGTCGGGACTCCAGACAAACCTTACTTGCCTTGATAAAAATAACATTTATTACAAGTTTAAATTCACTTTATTTTATTAATGATATTCGTTGGAAATCGTTGGCAATTTTTATCAATGTCTATTTAAATTAAAACTCTTAAATAAATTACTTTAAAAATATATTTATAAAAGAAATAAACAAAATTATAAACAAATTATTCTTTGAATATCAAAAATTAACACTTGAGTTAATAAATTCAGAATTTGTAATTGCAAAAAAAGAAACATAAAAATAAATAAAAAACATAACATAAAACGAATTGACAAAAACGTGAATAATTAAATGATATATATTATAGATAATAATATATTACTTACTTACCTATATAAAATATAATAATAATAAGAATAGAGATAAGATGAAATAAAAATATTGTACCTTAAATTAATAGATGATAATAATAATAATAATAGAATGTGTAACAAGTCCATTTTCCAAATAAATGAATTCCTCAAAGAATTAAACATTATAACTTTTCTCAACTTTTTACGAAATACTTACCTAAATAAATAGAAAAACAATTTTTTTTTTATTCCTTTGGAATCAAAATTTTTCAAGCCAAATTATTTTGATAACATGCGATGACAGATAGTTTATTATATTTTATACAAAAAAGTCAATAATAAATCAATTTGATAGAATTTTTATGTTAACAAAAACAATTTGTAGTTTTTTCCTCAAAAACCTTTTCTATATATTTTTGTTATGCATGTGTATATGATATTTAATACAAAAAAAACTTAGTAAAATTGAAGTAAAAAATAATTAAATATACAACCAAATTCCAACTATTTGAATTTGAAACAAAAGTCAAAACCGCAAAGAGTTCTATACATAAGCTCTAATTTCAAATATATTTCCAAAAATGTAATGGTAGGTAGAATTGCAGTTATTATTTTATTCGAACATCAACTGTTTTACTGGTCAAATTTTTTTGACCATTGCCGTCATCGTCATCGACAAAGAATGAACTTATACGCATTACACTTCAAATGTCATAATATCAAACTAAAATCGAATTTAAACCGACCTTTCACCATGTTTAATATTTTTATTGATCATGATTAAGAATTTACTGCCATTCGTTTCTTGGCAAAGTATAAATATAAACAAATTAAAATAAGATCGCATTACATTTCATATTAAATTCGAGGGTATTTTAATATAATTTTATCTTTAGAAAACTGAAATCGAAATATAAATCATAATTCATTTCTTGACATACGAGGTAGTCAAATTATAATTCTGCAAATAATATTGTAAAAAAAAAGGCCTTTGAGCAACATACGTTTATTTAATTAAAATTTTATCCCTTGTATTTAATAAACATATTATTTTTTGTTTGAAAAGTTTAATACAATGTTAACCTAACCAAGGATTAAGAATACTTAAAGTTCTAATCATGTGTTGCAAAAAAGGATATTTTTTGCTTCCTACAAAAATTTATTCACCAAGCATATATTTTAGTAATTTATACTTCACTTAATACAAAAAAAGGAAAAAATAAGAAAAATTCATTAAATATATCCTCTTTTCCTGATAATATATTTTATTTTCCGTTTTTTATTACTTTCTTTTTAGAAAATATTTCAGAGGCATTGAAGTCCTGTTTCCATTTTATTCAAAATTTAGAAATATTAATCGCCTTGTACTTATATAATTTATATAATATTTAGCCCTTGCACAGCTTTACCTTGCAATGCGAGTAACAACTAGATGCTTTTATAAATTTCAATAATTAAATAAATTTTCACTTTTACAAGACAATTTAAAGTGATTGAAAAATTAAATAAAGAAACTTCTAAATATTAACTTTATGCGCTTAATGTTTTTATTTAATGTTAAGCTAGAATATCAAGTCATAATATGTATGTATTTTGTAATATCCAATTATCAAATAAACAAACTATATTACGAATATTTTTTTTAAGATGTTTCCTGATAGTTATTAAATTTTCTTTCTGGCACATTTTCATTTTGTTACACTTTTTATTAGGGAATCATGTTATGAACCATATACTAATAAATTGTACTTTATTTCATCTTATTTTTCATGCTGGAAATCATATTAATTTTGATGGAAAACTTTGTAACAACTTTAATCCTTATGAATATACAACACAAAATAACAAAAAAAAAAAATAAAAAAATTATAATGAAACATAAATAACAAGATGAAACAATATTATCCGAAGATCCAACTCCAGCAGAAACAACACATCCAAGAAATGAAAAACAATCAACAATGGTTATTATGGCTGCCGTTATGGCTTCTGGTGCGGTAATAGTTACGTCAATTATAGTTGCTGGAATTGTTGTGGTATGTAAACATCGTCCAAAACCACCTGAGCCACAAGAAGTCAGAAAAAGAATGAGGTAATTTTTTTTTTTATTATATAAATTATTTTACTTTATTTTTTTTTTAACTTTTTTTTTATTATTAACAATGTTTTATTTATAAAAAATATATATAAAAGAATGTTGTACGTACCTTGACTCAGAAGATTAATTTTCCTGTATTTATTTTATTTTTGAGAAATATTAATATAAAATTTAATTTGAAAGACTGAAAAAAAAAAAAAAAAAAGGAAAAATTTAATTAATTTTTTTCTTATTAAATTGAACCATTTGTGCCTCAGAAAAAAATTATAAAATGAAGAAATAATAATCAATTGGATATAATCTGTTGGTTGAAATGAAGCGATCACATTTTTGAAAATTTAATCATAAAACAAAAATAAGGATGCTTCTTAAAAATCCTGTCTAGACAATTATTTCGGGTTATCGAAACTTTTTTAGCATTATTATCTGTATTTTATTTCATTTACACATTAAATTAAAAATCTAATAAAAAAAGCTGCAGACAATAGTATGAAATTTCAGACCAATAAACATTTTTCGTCTTCAACGTTTGGAAGAAAATATTAGAACTGATGATTATCAACTTGAAAATGTAGGAAAGTGTAGGTCTAAAATTTGGATGTGAAAGATGATATTTTCATAAATGGATTTGAATTTTTTTTTTTTTTTTTAATTAAGTTGTTTATTCACATTTAGATTTAAATAATTAATTGCGAAAGTAATAATATTTTAAATTATAAAATAAGAATTTGTCTGCAAAAAATTTATGTATATTTATGTTTTAAATCTTAAATGGTTCATAATTTTGTGTAGAAAACTTTTTATATATAATTAAATTTATTATACATAAAAAAAATAAAATAAAAACTGAATTAATATATTAAATCCTGGAAAATAAATATCTATGAATCATATTTTTTATTGCATTTTACTATTTTCAATATAAAATAAAAAAAAAATAATAGTACTTAACTATAAGATTTCAAACCAATCTATTCATTTAAATTTAATTCACAAAGAAACAATAATAATATAAACCCAATTATTTTTGAGATATTATAGCTGTATATTATAGCTGTCTATAGGCCAAGCTTAATTTTGATCAAAATCCCTCTATTGAATATTTTCATCTTTGAAACCAGTTCTTTGTTGTAATTTTAAATAAATTTTAAATAAGTTGTTTATTGTAATTTTTAATAAATTCATATTTTTTCAATAAATAAAGTAAATAAAAAATTTTTTTCCAACAATTCTACTTAAATAATTCAAAAAAATTAAAAACAGAATTAAAAAATTTGTTCTCATTATATAAAACTAGTTGAGATTACTCACGGTTTCACTCAGGAGTGTCGAACTCAAAATTATATCGCTGATTATGTCTGTGTGTGAAACGTAAACTATATACATATACATACAGCAATGAAATCATAAATTTCAAAATTTGTTATATTTATAATAGCCTTTCAACATCCTCTCTTCTAAATAATTGACTCATCGGATCAAATGT
Source organism: Hybos culiciformis (assembly GCA_964007475.1). Classification (NCBI taxonomy): domain Eukaryota; kingdom Metazoa; phylum Arthropoda; class Insecta; order Diptera; family Hybotidae; genus Hybos; species Hybos culiciformis. Next base: position 32,045,503 of record OZ023273.1, on the reverse strand, counting down.
TTCAACACTTTATCGGAATGTAACTAAATTATAAAACCGGTTTATAAGGTAGCCTCGCCGTCGGGGACTCGGATCAAAATCATATTTTATTGCAAATTTTAATCAGTAAAATTTTTTTTTTCCAGTTGGTAAATTTGAGAAAATTTATGCTTAAATTTTCCATAAAAAAAATTATTTTAATGATGTGACTGACTATATTGGTCAAAATATTTTCATGATTCATAATTTTTAATTGCAAAACAGAAAGTTTTCTTGATTGTTTGTTAATTAAAATTTATTTCAATGAGTAAAAAAAAAAATTCTTCTCTTCTTATTTTTTTTTGCTATCTCAAAAATTTGATTATTATATATAAAATATACTAAACCAAAGTTTAACTTTTGGAATAATTTTTTAATCGAAAAAGAAATTTTTATAAGCAAGAAATTAAATTTTTTTTTTTTAAGTTTGTAAAATAATACGAAAATAGATTTAAGAGAAATGATGTAAAATAATTTCTTTAAATCTTTTTAAATCTTCTTGAAAATAACATAAAGTAAATTATTTTTTTTTCTTTACTTATATTTATTTATTTTATATTTACTTTTACCTTCCCCCTCAAATTTTTTTTTTTATCTTTTTATTTTTAACAAGAAAATAGGAAGGAAATTACTTTGTGGTTTTCATAACAAGATTACCACTTAAAAAGTTTTTCATTTTTATATTTCAATTTTGTAGTTAAAGTTCAGGCAAGTCACTTATTAAGTTATATTTTTCCTCATTATGTTTTCGATTTCAAAATTTTTTTTTTATTTTTATTTTTCATTTTGTTTTTTTCTCTCTCTTCAGGTTATAATTTTAACCGGAAATCTTAAAAAAAAAAAAAAAAATAATTTGCTTACATTATTAGTTTTTGTTTTGCTCTTTGAGTTTGACAATTTAACCGTGATGCACACAAGATAATCCATAGAAAAACAAAAAAATTTTTGTTTTCCGTGTATTTACTTAATATTTATGGTTTACATAATTAGATAAATTTGATAAAACATTATCCATCTATATAATATGTAGCATTTATATTTATATAGTACACAGAAAAAAATTTGCTCGTACTCATTACGTCAAAAAAGTTCGTTAATGACATTCTCGTTAAGATAACGAAAAATAATGAATAAATACGTTTTTGTAACGTAAATTTCGTTTATTTTCTATTACGAACCTTTTTTTTCATTTTTAGTAGTCGTTAAAAAAGTTCGTTATCGTTAAATACGGGAAACAAAAATTTCAATCCATACAGAACTTATATTTTCCATTTTACACATTGCCGTAAATTTAGTTCATAGCTCAGTGGCAGAGTTGATGGATTGCAATGTTTAGGACAGTGGTTCGAAGCCACAAGCGGGCATAAAAAAAATTATTAAAAAAAAATTAAATAAAAAAATTTATAAAATAAATAATAAAAATAGAAACATAAATAAAAAAAATTAATAAATAAAAAAAAAAAATAAAAAAAAATAAAAAAAAAAATTAAAAAAAAAAAATAAATAAATAAATAAATAAATAAATAAAAAAAAAAATAAAAAAAAAAATAAAAAAAAAATTAAAATAAAAAATAAAAAAGAAATAAATAAAAAATTAAATAAATAATAAAAAAAAATTTAGTCTAGTAAAATTTTTTTTCGTATTTGCGGTGTTTTTGCTGAAGAATTTGAAAGGTTTTTGGTTTTGGGGTATAACGAACTTTTTTAACGAACTACGAGCTTTTTTCAACGAAATGTTCGTTGTAGCCAAAATAACGAATTTTTCGTTGATTTTAACGAATTATTTAGTTATTAGTACGAGCAAATTTTTTTCTGTGTACTTTATGATTATTTATTGCCCCGCATTGCTAAATATTATGATTTTTACTGAAGAAACTATTATGCCTTGAGCACAGCTAATGCCGCAAAGCAATTTTTGAAGGAATGTTCCGGAAACCTGTTCACAGCTAATTTTATCTGAAAGCAAAAAAAATCAACTGCAAACAACTGCTTTTGTTTTTTTTATAATATGATTGCGAGAGAAAAATGCAGCAAAACCAAATTTCGATGCAAAAGAAACGCTGTGAAAAAAAAAACAAAAAAATTATTTTGTGACGTAGTCAATTCTTTCTTGAGCAAAAAAAAAAAAAATTCAGTTTTCTAATTAATTATGAAATAATTTTACGAAATTCTTTTTACAAAAAATCAATAAACTTAATATCTTTCGTTTTTCATAATTTTTATTTAAAATAAATAAGAAATAACGCAGAAAATCGGTTTTTACGGTAGCTCAAAATTGCTTTGCGGTATGAACTGTGCTCAAGGCATTAAGAGTTGAATTTTAAATAATATTTAATAGGCAGATAACTTTTAGTTAGATTCAATTTAATGTAGTATATAGTTAATACAATACATTCATTTATATGAATATTTGAATTGTAAATTACAAATAAATTCTACATAAAATTCAATTGGTTCCGAATTCAGGTGAAAATAAAAAGCAGAAACTCGTTTGCTGGATTTTAGATTACACACATATTTTTAGATTTCTATAAAAATTTTTAATGAGTTCTTTTTAGATTTTTTATAGGTTATTATGTTTCAAAAATAATGATATTATTTTGACAAATAACCTTTTACACTAAATCTTGTGGAAATGATTCGTTTGAATTTATTAACTTGAAATAATTTTAATACACATATTATCATTTAAACAAAGCTGAGAAAAACATTAGATAACATAATAATTAATAATAATCAATGTTTATATTGAAAATTCAAAATTGTTAGGGTTGGAATAATAAAAATTAATGTTTACAAAGCAATTATTGTTGACAGAAATTAAAAAAAATAAACAATAAAGATAAAAATTTAAAGAAAAAATCAAATATTGATTGTTTATTTTCTCTTAGAGATGTGGCGTAAATTTTTCTTTATCGCTTCATTACCTAAAAACAACAGAAGAAAATATTATTCCATTGAGATTTTATTAATGTAATCCTTCTCTCCGTGAGTTTTTCATAATCTCACAGATTTTCGTAAATTTCTTTCAATACAAATAAGTTCCTTTTACATTTAGTTAGAATTTTCTTAAATAATTTTATTTACAAAAAAAAACATAATAATAATATAAATACACTTATAAATGTATATTTTATGTTATGCATTTATATATATGTATACTCAATCGTTTTATTATTATGCTAAATAAAAAACATATTTTTTTTTTATTTTTCATTTTTCATTTTTCATGTTTTGAGAATTATATTTATTGTTTTCATTTTTATGTTCCATTTTGAAAATAGCACTTAGTAAATTATTTTTTAAGTTAAATACTTATAACAAATTGAGAAATTTTATAAAACTTAAATTGTCTTTGTAAACAGAATAAAAAAAACCAAGCCTTATTTTAGTGAATGGTTGGTATTTTAATATTAAATTTGGGAACATAAAATATTAATTGTTTTTATAATAAAATTACGAAAAAGTTTTTTTGAATAAAAAGTAACTATGTAAGAGGGATTGTGCTTAATTTATAGTTCTTATTTAAAGTTTATGTACACATATAGTGAATTATTCTTCTTATTATTAATATTTCTCAACGTCATACACAGAATGTCAACTTCAACATTTTTTCTCTTCAGATGTTATGTTTTGTCCCTTCGATATTTTAAGTCATTTTATAAAAAAAACTCAGTCTATGTATTATTTTTCAACTTATAAAACCTAATTATTGGAAAAATTTTCTATTCTCCTTTTCACCAAGGAGTTAACATTTTGATTATAATGTATTTGAACATAAAATCACGTAAGGCTCAAAAATTATAACTTTAATAAGTTATCAAGAAATAATTTTTTTTTTTATATGCCATAACTAAATTAATAAAATAAATATTCTAGTTATTATAAAAATAATATATGAAAAAATAAATAAATAATTTTCATATTGAATTTCCTCTGAATAACTTTTCTTTTTTTAACCAATTTTTTTTTTTGATGAAGTGATATTATTTGTAATGGTATCCTGAATAAATTTATTTTCTTGTCACCCTACTATTAAAATGATAAAAAAAAAAGTTGTTTTGAAATAGAATAACACATATATATATAAATATATATGTATAAAACAACTTTGTCAAATAAATAAAACTTTTCCATTTTTTTTTTAGCTTATATTTACATAAAAAAAGGATATAAATATTAAAATAGCTTTATTTTAAGGGAAAAGGAAGAACATAAAAGTTTTAAATTCTAAAAATCCTGACCAATTTGGTATTGTAGAAATATAATTTTCTTATCACTTCTTCCAAAGAAAGAAAAATAATTTGAAAGTTTTTTGAATAAGAATAAGAAATTTGAGATAGTGTATTGATAAATGTTTTAGTTTTCATATAAAATACAAATTAAATAATGTTTTTTCTTAAAGCAGTCCCTTAAAGTGCAATATCTCTCAAGTAGTGCAATATCTCGACAAGTAGGCAAATTTCATTTCATTATATTATTTTAGTCCATAAAATGTAAAAAAAATTTTTATTTAAATCGTAATAATAATGTTAAATTATTAACGGAAATTAATAGAATTAAATTTTAACAATAACGAATTAAAAAAACAATTTATGAAATCGATTACGATCGGTCATGGTTTTACTAAAAATCTTTTTCGTTTCTTTCTTATTTTAGGTAGAAATTACTTCCATTTGCTTCTACAGTGATTTTTAAATGATTCTAGATTGACTGAAAATTATTATTAAAAAGTATGAAAATGACTTTATCCTTTCAGTTTTTTTTTTTTTTTTATTTTAAAAATAAAATATGTAGCATAATTTTTTTTTCCATATACCAAAAGCATTATTCGGAAAATATAAGACATATAGTAGAAAATTTTCATAAATTATAAATTGTTTTTTTTTTCTTTTTTTTCCTGGTTTTAGTTGGCCTTCTTCATGTTTTATAAATATTCAAAACCAAAAATAAAAAACATTTTATATATTTGTGAATTTTTTTTTTTTTTAAGAATTAGGGGGTGTGTGTTGTTATTTGGTTCCCAGTTTATATTATTTATTAGCTAAAGGGTCCCTTTGTGCACATTATCCACAAACATGTGAAAATTAATATATTATTATATTTGTTAGAAAAAAAAAAAGAAAATAAATAATAAAAAAAAAAAGGAAAATATAAATATATGTATGATTATAAAAAGTTTTTTTGTTTGTTGTTTTTTGGACCTTCTTTATGTCAAGAGAAAAAAAAACTTGGTTTCAAATTTTTTTTTTTTGTAAAAAAATGTAGTTTCGGATTTAAAATGAACATGAATTTAAAATATTTTTATAATTAAAAACATAATATTCAAAATATTCATCAGGCAAATTTATTTTGTTGTGAATATAAAATTAAACAAAAAAAATGGAAAACATAAATTTGTGGGAAATTTAAGCTTTTTACAAGAAATGTTCAACTAGAAACATAATATAATTTCTCCATCATACGGAAGTATTTAAAATATATTTTTTTTTCTATTTACAGGCCAGCCCGAACTGACGTTCCATCGATGTACATTGAAGAAGAACCTTTTAATGAAGAAGAACCACAACCACGTTCGGCAGATATTAGAACAACTCGTACAACAGCTATTCAAGTACCCCGAAGTAGTCATTATATATCAGAAGGATTTGTACAATATTCACAGCCAAGTCTAAATGGTATCCCGCTTTCTATTTATCAAAAACTTTAATAAATTATTAAATTTTTTTGATTCTTGAATTATTTGCTTTTTATTACTTTATTATTATGTAGATAGTTTTTTCTTGGTTATACTTAAAAAATGCTTAAGTCTAATTTATATACATAGTTTGTAATGGTTTTCTTAAAAAATACAGTAGAACATTGAATTAATTCGCATTATTTTTTCAAATAATGATTTTATAATATTTTTAAAATAAATCTACGATTTTGTTAAATGAACTAAACTTTCAGATCCTGAAACATCAGAGTAGTTTTATAAGGTCTTTGAAGGTTATATCTTGCTTAAAAGTAATACCTACTTTCAGATGTCAAAGACGTTGGATAAAATATTTATTTTTTTTAGCAGTTTGCTTAATAAAATTGAAAAAATAAAAATAAAATTGAAGCTGCTAAATTCCATCTACCCACACTAGAATTTTTACACTCTTTCAGTCGTTTCAATTTGATTTAATATTATACAGCCGCATTCGAAAAAGTAGTGCGAAATTATGTAACCGCATATCATTTCGAGCCTACATTTTTACTGTGACTGTGCATATTGTTGGCGAAAAAAAAATATTTTCGAAATAAAAGCATGTTCGGTGAAATATTTCTTTACGCACAATGTACAGAAACCAAAAATTTTAATTTTAAAAAAAATTATTTTTATTACTTTTTTATTATTTTCATAATTTGATCTTAGTTTGTTACTATTAGTGGGTATAATTAGTTTTTTGTAAACACATAAATAAATATAATATATTTTAATATATGTAGCAATAAAAGTTTTAAGATATTTTAAATATATATTTCTTTATTTTTATTTTTATTGTTTTAATTGGGGCTATTTTAATACATAATGTAGAGAAGGCTCACTTAATAACGTTGTGAATTCTAAAAACTTACAATTATTATCTTAATTTTAAAAATAAGACACATTTAATTTTGATAAAACATGATAAATAGTGTGATGTAATCAACTTAATTGAAAACTTTCTAAATATTTTATTTTTGAATTGACAATAAGCTGATTTATTATATTTATTCATTTTGCGCTTTTGCAGTATCAAACAAAAATAAAAGATTTCTAATGTAACATCAAGTCATCAAGCATAATAAAGTAATGAATGCTTGTTGCTTGAATATTTAAAAATTAATTATGTAGATTTAATTGTATATATACGATATAACAATCAGTTTCAAGTAAATTTTTATGAGCCAGATTCCTTTTTTTTTTTCTGTTTTGTGCGAAAAAGTGTAAAGTATGTTAAATACTGGCAAAATAAAATAAAATCTTAAAAAAGTCCTTCAGGATTTTGTACCTGAATAACGACAAAAAAAAAAAGAAAAGATTTTCATTTCTTTATTCGAACCAAAAAAAAAAAACAAAATAAAAAACAACATTTCTTTTTGAAAGCCCTTCTAATTTCCTTTTTCATTGCTTTTTTTCACACACTTTTGAACTGAAAACATTCAGCTTTAATTCAAAGAGTACATAACAAACTGAATTAACAAGTGTTTTGAATAGGTTGTTGAACACTTTTTTAATTCTGTTTCCCACACAACAATTTTTTTTTTCTTTTCGTAGGTATTCTTTATTCTCATATTTATGTATGAAAAAGAAAATAAACATATATATAACAATATTATGATATTTCTGATAACTACTGATTAAATTGGCTGAAACGGAACTCGAATTTTCTGCTTGGAGTTTTTCTATTTTTATTTTTCGTAAAAAACATAAAATCAAACGTATTTTAAATAAAAAATTCAACCTGGATCCAATGCTTAAAATCTTAATCGTTTTCTGCAACAATGAGATATTTTCAGGGAATGAGTTTGCTTTCTACACTTCAATTTAACTACGCTTCAAAAGTTAAAGAACTTAAAGAAGTGAAAATAAAAAGTTAAATTTTTTTTTTTGTAAATTTGCAAGTTCAAATTATTTTTTAAACTTACATACATAATTCCCAAAAAAAAAAAATTTCCAATGGTTAATGAAAATTTTTTTGGATAAATTTACAAGTTATTTGAAGGTGTTGATATATTTTCTTTGTAACTCCTTTGGAAATTAACATTCATTCTCGGAATTATGAGTTTTGTACAGACTGTATTTTAATCAAAATAAGTATCTCTATGTAGACATAATATGATTTTCCAGTTTTTCACTCTTGTACTTAGAAGAGTTATTAATATTTTGAAAGAGAAGAATAAAAATCAAAAATCAAAAACATAATACTGAGCCGTCTGGGCGGAATTTTTTATTTTATTTTTTATGTTGAAAAATATTTATTATTTTATATATATATATATATATATATATATATATATATATATATCTGTAGATAGGATATTATGTATTATTAGATTTTGCACATAATATATTTTCATTTTGTAATATCAATATGAAAAATACTGATTTCCATTTCATTTCATCACAAAAAGAAACAATTTCAATTTCATTTTTGTGTCTCAGATGGATTTTATGATTATAATATTAGTTCTTTTTCTTTTTTATTTTTTTTTATATAGAATAAATTTTTTTGATGAATGTTAAAATGACATTTTAGGTAAAGTTTTTCAATCAATGGCTTGGAATAAAAAAAATTCGGAAACTTTTTTATCTGATATTGTATAGAACTGATAGCTGTCTTTTTGCTTCTAATTTAACTTTTATAAAATATGGCACAACTTAAGATTAGCACACATACTCTCAATAGTACTGGATACAATAATACTTGTGTATTTACTGTTCTGTACATTTAATATAGGTAGGGTAAGCAACCAGTTATTCAATCAGTTTTGAAAACTAGTTCCAACTGATCAAGTTTTAACTTCTGTTTGAATGCTTTCTTTTGCAGTAGGTTATTTCTTCCATACAAAGGAGGAATATATAACTTCGGAAATATTTTTTCAACCATTTCTTTTGTCGATATAAACTTTTTCCTTCAATGTTTATGCGTATTATCTAGTTCGTGGACCTTGTGAATTTTCGTTTTTTTGTTTTAAAATTCAACGATGAAATATAATGAGAAAGAATTAGGTTTCATTAAACCCATAATATTAACACTATATTTCCATACACATAGTTCTTTTGAACTAAAAATAGGAAACATTATACATTTATGATGATAAAGATTTATGGTATTACGCTTTATTTTATTATTCATCATTTTTATAAATATTAGTTTGCAAAAATAAAAAAAAATAAAATAATAATTTATGTATATGAAAATTTATGTGGAGGCATCTGTAACATAAATTTATTATATTCGAATTTAAAATCAATTTTTAAGAAATTATAGAAATTCAATAAATAATTTGTAATAAAAATTGTAGAATTTTCCAAATAATTTCATACAATTTTTCAAATTTCCAAAAATTTCATCAACATATACATAATACATATAAATATTCAAAAATATTGATAATAAAAAACGCCCAGCTTAGGATATTAAACATTATAATAAATAAAATAAATTTCTTGTGAAAGATTTTGATGTTTACAAAAACTTTACATGATTATTCTGGTCTTTGATTGTATAATATATTAGAACTAATATTATTTATGGATTGACTATTAAAAAACCATTTATAATGCTAACTTGAAAATTATACTGTACACAGATAATGCTAATATTTTGTTTGGAACATAATAAGTTTGCGTTATTGTACAAAAAAGGCCTAATCTAGGATATTTTTTTATTAAAGAATTGCCATAATTCTCTTCATAATCATATTTTAAACAAGAGATTCTATCCATTTCCATATTATTTCACTTTGCAAGTGCAGTAATTGTTTGAAAAATAGCAAATATTTGAATTTTGCAGGCAATATTGTTGATATTAGGGTTCACGCTTTGAGTTCATACTTCATACTGTATATAATATTTTATAAAAATTATTTTATCAAAAAATTCTTATTTTCTTTTTAGGAATATTTCTTTGTAGTTACAATTTTGTATTTTTGTATTTTTTTTTTTGCTTTTATCACCATTATAAATAAAATTAAAAATTGTGAAAAATTAACAACAAAATATTTTTTATTATTCTTTTCTTTTTTTTCTTCCTTTACACCACCGTACTGACTTTGGATTAATGCTTTAATAACAATTTTGAATTTTGATTAACAAAACAATTTCATTATTAATATTGTTACATTTTACTAATAATAATCCAGTATACATTACAGACCCTGATTTAATATTACCACGTGGTGAAATTGAATTTACAACAATTTCTGGAACATAGAATTTAGCTCAAGTTTAATATAAAAAAAAAATAAAAATACAATTTGTAAATAATAATTTTAAATTTAAGCTAAAAAAAAAAATGTTTTCAATATAATAATTACAGTCATATAATATATAGCTAAAATTTAGGTAGAATAAAGTTAAGTTTCAATTATAAGAAGTTTAATTTTATGTCATCTAAAGTTTTTGTGTAATGCCTTGTTCGGATTGAGAGAGGTAAACATGTTCTGGCCCTAAACAAATGGAAAACGTAAACATGTTCGGAAGCCCGTAAGTTCCTTTTGATCTCCGACATTATTTAAAATTCTTTAGAGCTAAACGTGCGTGAACAAACATATGATACATTGTGTGCGAACGATCGATTTTCAAAAGATGTTTAATTTCTTTTGAACATGTTTAAATATCTCAATCCGAACAAAGCATATGTTTTCAAATTTATCGATTTCGTGTTAGTGAGCGGAGTATCGATTTTGTATCATCTTTTTTGTTAATTTTGTTGTTAGAAAGCCAATCGACACCAGAAAAACTTAGCTGTATGTATTTGCAAAAATATGCTCTTATTGGCATACATTGGCATGGATCTAACTGTAACATACAAAAAAGAATGAAATGGATTTATAAGTTCTTTTTTGATAGAATTTGAAGAATAGTTAGAAATAATTTTTTTTTTTGATTCATAATCTCTTATTTCCACTTCAATCATTAAGAAGAATTTGTCTTGGATCAGAAATTTCACAAAGGAAGAATTTGCAATCCTTTTTTGTAGCACATGTTTACTATACCGACGGAAATAGTTTTTTTTTAATTTAGACAAACATTATACTTTATATGGATATGTACTTTTAATTGTGCTGTTTACTTAATATTTTCATGGCAAAGATACATCAATCTGGTAGTCTTCGTAATGCGATTCATATAAGAAATTAAATAAAAATTCAAATTGACTTTCACCACATTTCTATTGAGAACTTTATTTTTTTTTTGTATTGCATAATGCAAACCATTTTAATTAAAGCGTATTATTATAGACATTTTTAAACATTAAAAAATGTGATTAATTTAATTAAAATATTAAAATAAAACAATTTTTGCTAGTATTTTTTCTTTCATTCTAATTTTTCTGAAAATTGAGTTTTATTAATTTTCCATAATTAAATTTTCTCCATTAATTGCCATCGCAAATTCAGTTTAGAACTAAAATCTCATCAGTATATATATAGCATATACATGGCATCGACACAAAATCTAATTTAACATTATAAAAATAAATTTTATTGATTTTAGACATAAATTTTTACTGTATTTCCTAGTTTTAATAAATTATAATTTTATACAAAAAAAAAAAAAACAAAAAAAAGAAACAGATTGAATAAATTAGTTTTATATTTTTTTATTAACAAACAAAATATTGATAATAATTTTTTAGGGTATAAGTTTAAAAATGAAAAAAAAAATATATGTATATATATATAGATTTTATGTACCTAATTTGAAATTTTTATAATGTTATGAAAACAAAAATAACTTGAAATTACAAAATTAAAAAAAAAAAAAAATATTGTTATTAAAATATCGGTAGATTTACATTATATAGTCTCGGTATTTTCAGTGTTCGAATTTTTTTTTATCTAATTATATCAATATTTTTAAAGCTTCAGTAAGACAGTAACACAGTATAACATTTTTGCAGACACAACTTTATTCCAATTTAATCAAATTTTGAAACCAAATAAAATTTCCACAAATAATTTTAAATTACTGCAACTTACAATAGTTTTAAAAACTTCGATACTTTTAGTTAAAAAATACATACAATTTTTTTTTCGAAATTATGACCTTGCATAACGACATAAAAAGAATAACCCTCAAACAAATACGTTAGTTCATAATGTATATTCTAGGTTTATAAAGACTTATAATGTATTCCTTTATACTACACTGTTGTTGAATTATATTGAAAAACTGAAAATCATACCAAAGAACTTCCAATTACCAATCAAAAATTGAATTGATTTTAAAATCAAATCAAATTTTTGAAACAAATGGAATTCAATGAATAAATTATTGAAAAATAAATATTGCGGAGCACACAAGAAAAAATTTTAAATTTTATTATGCCTTTCAGTCATTATTGAGTCAAAAAACTATTCTTCACGATTGCTTGATTTTCCATAAATAATATTTGTGGTATAGTATTCTAGATATTAACAATTACAAAATTTAGGAAAATGTAAATTTGGCTCTAAAATATTAACTAACACTTAAACGTTGTGACTAAAAGATAATTTTGGGTTCTAAAAATTTTCACATATTTATCATACAGTAATTGATTCAAGAACTTATAGCTACAAACTGGTTAAATAAAACACACACATAGTTTCGAATTTTTCGGTGTAATAATATTACATCTTACATAATAACAAAATAATAATATATAACTCTTATAAGATTTACGAAAAAAAAAAATAAAATTTTTATATAAAAAATGTGTTGCTATTTAACTATACTATTATTAAATAATAAAAAGCACTATTATTAAAATTAAAAATGTAAAAAAAAATTATTTGAAAGAATGAGATATTTATAAATTAATTATAATAAAATAAATTTACAAAATCAAAAACAAAAAAAAAAATAAAATTAAAATAAATAAATAGATAAAAAATATATCTATATAAAATGTTACGTTATCAGATAATAATAAAAAAAAAACACATATAAAAATATTTTACATTAATAATTAAAAAAAAAAAAATTATAATATTAATTATATTTCAGAGATAAAATTAATAATTTTAATGATAAATATTGTGTGTTGGATAAATTCAAAAAATGATTATGAAAATTCAATAAAAGTGAGTCTAATTAAAAAAAAAAATTGTATATATAAATATTAATTTTATTTTATTTCTAATTGTTTTCAATAATAGAGGAAAATTTAATATTACACAATATTATATTTTTTATTCAATAATATCAGGTAAAAACAAAACCAATGTCAAATATTTCAAATTGACATAACAATAGGTACCCATGAATTCAATAAATTTAATTTTTGATTCAGGATATCAAACAGCATTTGAAGAGAAATTTTTCGAAGAAGAAAATATGTCGAAATATTTATTAAATAATAAATAGCTAATTAGGTAAGCGAAATATTATGGTCATTTACGTTCCTAAAATGATAAAAATGTTTCCATAAACATCTGATGTAAGAATTAGTTATGACTTCAGTTTTTTGTCAACAGTGTTTTAGTTAGGGTACTTGTTTGATTCTCCTACGTGGATTCAAAGGATAAATTACTAAGTTTTGAAGTATCATAAGTTTTTAATTGTTTTTTCTGGTGAAAGATTTGTCCGTAATACAAGAGCAAATGTCTTTTTTTTTTTTAAAGGGCCATATTATCTGTGACAAATATTACTTCAAATATTAAGACTGACTATTAGCATTTTTGAATTTATATTATAGTTAGGTTCATACTAAATGGGTAATTGAAAGTTTAAAAACAAAAAACATCATAATGAACTAAATTATATTCATTTTAGTTTTTGGAGCAAATAAATGATTTTTTTTTTCAATTAAAAATATTCTCATTTTATGAATTTAAGAGTAGATACATGCATTTCTATTTTAATTAGAAAATATACATGACCGATTATACAATTTTTAATATTCTGCTTGTTAATCAGAATTTAACTTAAAAAACTTTTTTCAAATCTAATCCTCTGGCTAATTTTTAATTGCAATAGTCCATTTAAAATGAATATAGTTAGTACACCAATTTTGAAGTTGATTTATAAGTACGTACATATTTATATGTATTTCTGGTTTTATACTACATCATAATTATTAAAAAAAAAAGTTAAAAGTTTATATTGATATTCTTCTTCTGATTGTGCAGCAAAAAAAAACTTTTGTTATATTCTATTCTACATAAATTATTAAAATTTTTAATTAACATAGATTTTATGCATTATAATATAATATGTATATATGTAGAAAAATCATTATTTGGTAAAATATGTAACCTACATAAAATTCAAATTACTTACATATTTTATATATATTTTCCAAACATAATATTCTATTTATAACATATAAGTACCTATAATTAATTTTCGACCGAAATATTGCATAGTGGTATAAAACAAACTGGCAAAAAAAAAACCGGATTGAAGTCGTACATTTTGTTATACCATTATTGTTTTACCGTGATTTTGCGAAATTTATTTTTTATATCAGCCAACTACTATTAAAGGGGAGTATATTACAATCTCAAAAAAAAAAATTTTTCGAAAAAAAAAAAAATCTCGAAAAAAAAAATTTCGAAATAAAAAAAATCTCGAAACAAAAAAATCTCGAAAAAATTAATCTCGAAAAATATAAAAAAAATCTCGAAAAATCTCGAAAACAGAAATCAAGATTTCACCTTGGAATTTTGTTTTCTTTTACTTATTTGAAAATAAAATAATAGTAGATTACAATACATGTTAAGAAAATTTGTTATTCTTGCGAGTTTTGTATACACACAAACACATAGACACGAGTCATGTTTATATCACGAGACCGAAGGTCGAGTGATATAATATTGACGAGTGTCTATATGTTTGTGTGTATACAAAACGAGCTGTATAACAAATTTGATTAACATGTATTGTATACTGCTTTAATGTGCATGTGAGAGGGAGTTGAAAACAATACATTTATAATGAAAAAAATAAACAAAAAAGTTCAAAATGAAGCAAGGAAATAAAATTTAATAAGGAAGTTTATTTATTTATCGAAATGATTTCAAACCGGAAGATTCCTAAAATATTAAAAAAACAATTAGTAATTTTTCCAAAAAAAAATTATTCATTTTCTTTTTTGCAAAAAAAAAATCGAATAATTTTTTAGAAAAATTACTAATTTTTTTTTTATTATTTTAGGAACTAATGGTCTTCTTAAATTTTATTTAATTTTATTTTTAATTATTAAAAAAAATAATAATAATTTTATAATTATTTTTTTTATAATTAAAAATAAAATCAAATAATAATTACATAAAAAATAAAATACATTATAATTTATATTTACAATAAATAATCTTGTTGCTGCCATTTTCCTCGTTTGTTGATAAAAGAAAAAAAAATTCTTACTTGACATTTGACAATCACAGCTAACTAATGACAACAAAGATATTTTCAGGGTTACCATTGTTCTATTTTTATTCATTTTGTTTTTTTGAATAAAAATAAGTGCAATTTTTGAAGTGTGGTTTAAATTTTTGTACTAAAATCCAACCACACTCGTTTAAAAATTTAGTAGTGGAGGTTCGAAGATCCTTTAAAAATAGTAGATTGAAACACATGTTAAGAAAATTCATCGACTGATCGACTGGCCGCTTTTTAGAAAAAAAAAAAAATAGCCGCGTATTTTTTTATTGGTTCTTTTTTTTTTTTTTTTTGTTTGCTCAGAGGGAAAATATAGATTAGCTCAGAGGGAAAATTTAGATTTTAGCATTATAAACTAAGCTTTGTTTGACATTGATATGATGCATGTGAGAGGTATACATTTGCAATTTTTTTTTTTTTTGGTATTTGTCTGTATTGAAATATTGTGAGTGTGAGTGATATTATTTTTGTTTATAGTATTACGCAGTTCAAAATGAAGAATGTAAATACAATATAGAGCAATGTAAATACAATTTACATCAAAGGGAAATGTAAATACAATTTACATTCCTCTATAATTGCATGTGTATTGATGCATGTAATGTACCATTTACCGAGCTAAATTTGCGAATGTAAATTCAACTTACCGAAGACATGCGCATTAAAATATATTTTCATTTTGAACCAAAATATACATAATAACATAGGTACGTACAACAAAAAATTATAAATTAATATTATACGCTTTTCCAAATAATTTAAGGCGGTGCGGAAAGTCTTTTCTTCGAATATCGCACGCAACCTGCGTTCTTTTTGGTATATTTAGGCCTAACTATACGATGTTCGCCCGCATCCGCTCTCAATAATTTACATTTCATTGAAATTTGCTCTTTTCGGGGCAAAGAAATTAAATTGTAGAATCCAAGGTGCGATTTTGTTGCTATGACCCGTAATCGTCGGTGCCATGCTTCGACGCTATTTTGCGTTCT
Organism: Hybos culiciformis; assembly: GCA_964007475.1. NCBI lineage: Eukaryota > Metazoa > Arthropoda > Insecta > Diptera > Hybotidae > Hybos > Hybos culiciformis. The sequence goes on along the minus strand of OZ023273.1, from coordinate 32,029,390 downwards.
TCGCAAATTATGTTGAAACAATTCCGTTGCGAACCAAAAATAGGACGGGTGAGCGAGATTATCTGTCTGTTGTTTAATTCAAGAAGAATTCCTAATATTTTTTTGTGTCAAAGCTAAAAGATAATATCTCGAATTCGAGATATTTTTTTTCGAGATTTTTTTTCGAGATTTTTTTTCGAGATTTTTTTTTTCAAGATTTTTTTTTCGAGATTTTTTTTTTCGAGACTTTTTTTTCGAGCTCTTTTTTTCGAGATTTTTTTTTCGAGATTTTTTTTTTCGGGTTTTTTTTTCGAGATGGTGTTACAGACCCCTATTAAAGCTAGATCGAACTGCTAGAATCAAAAAGCAAATCAATTTGTACACAAATGTTATCTTTCCAATTATCCAATCCAATAATAAATTTCGTAATGAAGATCTGATGATAATAGAAATGAGTGCACTTTATATTCACATTTATTTTTTTCTTCGCCAAATTTAAAATTCAACTACGTCTATATAATCTACAAAGTGTGTCGCAGGAGATTATCAAAGGATTCACCAAAAATATATTAATATAAGAAAAATATTCTTTTATCAAATAAATCCATCTTAATGTTTTATGATAGATTTTTGCCTTACTGACGAAATAATGTATTATTTTATAAAGTTTTAATAATTTTAAGATTGCTAAGTAGCCACATACAAAGATAAGTCTAGACAAATTGTGTGTAAAAAAAAATTACGAAAATATAAAAATAATTAAATAATAATGGTATAATGGAAGATTATTTTTAAGTTCTAAACAAAAAAAAACCCCTTAGGTAAAGATTTATTTAATTATCTCTTAAATATACATTGATGAGAACAGAGGGAAACCGTTGAATATACACGAATAATTTAATGTTTAAATAATATAATTATTTCGTTATATATATATAAGAATCAGCACAACTACTACGTTTTCAGAATTTTTATAACTCGATAAAAGGCACTCATTGTTATAATAACAGTATAAAAGAAGAAAAAAGATCAGAAAATTTTTTGGACCAAAATTAAGCCTAGAACGCTAAGAGTTTATTTTAGTCTATATACAGAACAGATAATTTTAAGTGAGTATCCACGTACTTGTTATTTAATTAAAAAAATTGAAACTTTTTTATAAATTACAAAACAAAAGTTAATGAATAAAACATTAATATTAAAGTAAAATTGTACTTGCAAAGTATATGCAAAGGATATGCAATATATACAAACTTCTTTAGCATAGATATATTTTGAATTTGTGTTATTTTGATTAACCATCGATTTATATATATATTTTATTAAAAGAAATAAATCTAATGTCGTTATTAAAATTCAATTTCAAGATATTTTTTTTTAATATATTATATATAGACTATTAGTCTAAATTTTCAAAACATCTGTTTCATTGTGTATTCACTTCCTACTGTTCAGCTTTTTTTTTTACTTCAGCAGTCGAAATCAATCTATATTATCAATTAGTCAGCCCGTATTTAATTAGTACAGAGCTTAGTATTATCGATGGCTATATAGTAAACTTCAACTGTATAAATATATTCAGTAAACCTCAATTTCAGTTTCACGTTTTGTTTAAATTAATAAATAAAAGGAAAATTTTATTAAAAAATTATGCTAGTCTAAGTCTTAATAATATATTGGAAAATTTAGTTAGAAAATCAATTTTTGATTTATTTTCGTACTCGTGAATAAAATCACATTTCAACAAATTTTGAAATTAGGGTTTAGATAAATCAAATAAAAAGAAATTATAATTTTTAGTGAAGAAACATAATTATTTTGCGCAATTAATATACATCATCCTTAATTTTTAATAAAAAATTAAAATTTATTTAATTCTTAAGATATATTCTTTTCTACGTCCAAATTAAATTTTTCAAAAAATTTAATAATAATTTTTATTATGTTTGTTTTTCTCTCAATGTAGTCAAATAACAAAATGAAACATTACCAAATAATTTTCGTCAACAAGATTATTAATTTTTAGCCCATTTTCCATCAAAAATGAAAAATGGAGTGTATATGTTTTCATTTTCTGTCTGTCCGTTCGTCCGTCTGTCCGTCCATCTGTCGCGGAAATAATTGCTGAAAACTAATCACATATTTCATTTATAAGGTATACTATTCTCTATTTTCATATGTATAATATATTCGAAAGCATTGCACTCTGCTGTTGCACTATGTATTTATGATGTCAAAATGTAAACAAAAAATGAAATAAAAAAAAAACATAAACATACAACTTTTTTTTAGTTAGCAATGTTTTGTTTATTCTTAAAGCCAAAGAAACAAAAAAAAAAAAATGACATAAATTTTCTCTATTTTTTTTCTTGTTCAATATTATGTTCAGTGTTTCGTTTTTTTGTTTCTTTCGTAATATCATTTTTTTAAAATATATGTATAAATATATATTTATTTATATTTATTTTTATTTAATTTTTTTTTTTTATATAAATTTATATCCTAGGGATATCCAATTTTTATTTTAACAGACAAAAATTCTTTGTTTGAAAGACATTTTTTTTTTTAAATATTTCCTTTTTTTCTCTCAAATATTGTTTGAAAAAAAAAAAATAAAATAAAAAATAAAAATACTAAACTACAATAAAGAAATAGTTTTTTTTATATTTGTATCCTTTTTTTTTATTTCTATTTTTATTTTTAATTTTTACTATACATTTTCCCATGATAAAGTTTGATGTTTTTTTTTTAATTTTATAAACATTTTTCTTACAAATTGTAATGCCAAAAGTTTGAGAAAAGTTTAAAATTGTTTTTTTTTTTTCATCGCTTGTAGCTTTCGAAATAAAGTTCTTCGCATAAAAAATAATAAAGAAAAAATATGTTTTTATATATTACATATAAATAATATTGTGGAGCGAACTAATTTGTATTTTTATATAATATTTGACTTTTTTTTTTAATTTTATTTTAGAACTTATTTTTTTTTTATTTTTAGTTTGAAGCAAACCCACTTTGAAAAATAAAAAAAAAATCCCCAAGGTTACACATAATATCATGGTTCTGTTTGTTTTTTTTTTTCAATTTTTTAAATGTTCTGAATTTGTGTGAATGGCTAACATATTTATGTAATTAAAAAAAATATTTAGAAAAACAGTATTTGAAGGATTATACGCCATACCCCACAGCCCTTTGGCCGGTTATTTTTTCACACTACCACAACATAGTAAATCTCGATAGTAAATTGTTTACAAAGTTAAACCAGTATTTTTTTTCTTTTAAATGACTCAAAAAAAAAAATTAATATTTCTTTTTTTTGATAAAATATTATTAACTGCTGTAAATACTAGAATTAAATAAAGTAATTGACAAAATATGAAACGTAAAATTCACTTTCTTTCAGTATTATCTGTTGACAAATCAGTTGTTTTACCATCTAACAATTCAATTCTAGTTGTAGTTGTTGTTTCATCTCCTACATTTCCAGTTGAGGTTCTAACTGTTCCCTCACCCGAACCCTTTACAGTAAAAGTGACATAATACCTTTTATTACTATCTAATTTATCTGATGGCAATGTTATTAGTTGTTTATTTTTTCCATGCGATAATTCTAATGAAACTTTTGTACTGCCAGGTGTATGTATGCCAGCTCGACCTTTAGTTGGGCTTGATATAATTTTCGGTAAATAAAAGCTTCCAGTTTTTTTATATGGACCGAAACCATATTTTGGCATTGTATGATGATTCATCATTGGAACTAAAAATATTTAGAAGAATAAATTTGATTTACATATTTATTTTTATTAAAGTCTGTATTTCAATTTCTTAAACCTACAAATTTGCTTTAGAAGAGCGTATTAAATTGAAAAAAAAAAAAAAATATTGCAATAACTACAATTTTACTAACAGAAGATATTATATCACGGTTAAAAAAAAGCTGATGAAATTAATATATTTTCGTATAAATATAGGTCCATAAATTTTTTTGAAGAAATTTATAAATTCTTTTTTATCAATAATTTAATATTTTTTTTTATTAATTATATATATATTTTTTATCAAATATTTAATAAAATTCAAATATTAAATTTATAAATTTATGGATGAATTTTATCCGAGTGTCGTAATAAATTGTATTCTTGAAATTTGACACTAAATTGATAAAAAAAGTATAAAAGGTGGAGGCTGGGGGCTGGAGTTTTACATTTTTTTTGTTTTTTTTTTGGTTCTCTTTTTTTTGTTTTTTTTTTATTTTTTTTTTGTTTTTTGTTTTTTTTTGTTTTTTTGTTTTTTTTTAATTTTTTTAATTTTTTTTTTTTGTTTTTTTTGGTTCTTTTTTTTGATTTTTTGTTTTTTTTTGTTTTTTTTTTTTCCTTTTTTGCCTCTTATATTGTTTTTTTTTTATTTGTATGCGGGCAACCATCTAAGTACTATTCACTACTTGACGTCGCTTAACCGCTGTGTTCAATGTGATGTAGAGTCTTCCACTGAGCTATGTCAGTAATATACAACAATGTATTAAATAGAAAATATAAATTGTATAAATAGTAATTTATACAAGATAAATAAAGCAAAATGATAATCTTCATTTTATAAAATATATTTCAATTTATTACGTAATTTAAAAATTTTAATATCGAATTTATTCTTAGACTTATTATTTAGTTTTATATCTGTGGAATTTATTAATTTGATCAGTAAAATCGTATAAATGGAATTGATTTTTCCAAAATTATTAATTTTATCCTAGTTTTTTACTGTAAATAAAAAACAAAGTGTAAGAAAATTTATGAATTTTATATTTTTTATTTATCAATATTACACATAAAAAATGTTGTATGAAAATAATAAAAAATATAATTATTTTTATAAATTTTCTTCTTTATTTTGTAAAAAAAATATCAAACTAAATGATAATCTTCATTTTATAAAATATATTTCAATTTTTATTTAATTTATAAATTTTTATATCGAATTTATTCTTAGGCTTATTATTAGGTTTTATATCTGAGCAATTTATAACATTTATATGCAAAATCGTATAAATCAAATTGATTTTTTTTAAATTATTAATTTTACCCTATTTTTTTTAACCGTGTACCTTTGTTATTGTCAGATTATGTTATTTTGTATTATTATATGGAGTAGAACTCTATAAAATAGAGCAAGAAAGAATCAAAACCAAAACAAAAGTGGATTAATTTTTAGCTAAGTATTTAAATTTATTTATTAACAAATTTAAAATTGAAATTTTAAAATTGAAGTAGAAAAACACAATTTTATTTTTAGTTTATATAAATTCCCGATTCTTCAAAATTCAGCAGTTTTAAGCTTATTAAAATAAATCTACTCATAAATTCATAAGCATTTAATTCTACTATTTTCAATGTGGTAAAATTATCACAAATTTTAAATGAATAAATTATTTCTCTAATTAGTTATTCAAAAATTAATTTATATAAACTTTATTGTTCCTCCGAAAAATGTTTAAATTTTCAAATATATTATATAAATTATGTTTGTGTATGATGAGTACTATAAAATAATAACATTATTATTTTTTTCGTTGTGTAAAAAGTTCCTAAATTTTTGTATTTGATATAACTACTGTCAATGGACTCACAAATTATAATTTATAAAATATTTTTTACTCAATTCTCAATAATTTATTAAAATCACGTTAAATCAATTTTAAACACTTTCTAAATTTGTTTGTCAGTAATTATTAGCATTATTTTAAATTTTTATGTTCTAAAAATATTGAAATTTAAAATTTTTTTTATGTAAATTACACACTTTTGATTTATTAAAAAGAATATCGTTCCTTAATTCCTAACATATTTTATTTCTTCCGTTCCGAACATAATATTCGTCGAATAAATACATACTGGAAAGTTATTAGTACATATTAGTACAATGAATGAAAATATTGAATTTATTTAGCCTGTAATAAAAAATTAATAAATAAATGATAAACTTACTGTAAGCAGCGCAAGGAATTCCTGTATATGCATGGGCAGCATGTAAACATCTGTGTGTTTTGGTAGTGCATCGCAAGGCTTTTTCATATGTATTGTAATCTGGACTTAATCTACGTTCAGCCTTAAAGATAAACATTTGCAAAATACATATGATATAAAATACGAAATGTCGATATTCTATTTTGTGATATTCTAAATTGTCATCAGATGTGACTGTATATATGTAAAGTTATAGTGAATTTCTGATACAGGTGTTTTAATTAAGATAATAATTTAAAATATACATAATATAGTTGTATAAATATGGTTAATACTCAGGATTAAAATGAGAATTAGTTAGCTTTTATATTTATTTATTCTTACTATTATATTTGTAATTTTACTAATAAAATTATGCAATTTAATCAACATAAACTTTATTTATTTGTTTTCAATTCAATTTGTTAAACTATTTTTTTTTAACCAACAACATAAAAAGTATCACAAAATCATCTATATATATTTTAACACCTTTATTAAAGTGAAATAACTATAACATTATTATCATTAAAAGTTATCACTTGAAACTCAACAAAAAGCATAACAAATAAATATTTTTCTATTTTCCCTAAGGTGACACAATATATAAAGTGTGCGATAATAAATCGGAAAATTCATAAATATTTAAAACATTATACGTTCATACAATTTTTTTTCCTTACCTCTTCATAAACTTCATTAATATTTTGAAAATTATATGTTCCTGGTTTTTGCAATGATTTCAAAGTTTCATATAAAAACATTTCGAAATTTTTAAATGTATATTCTGTGTATGGATATCGCCTTAAGGTTCCACCAGTTTCAGCACCTAAAGCTAAACACGATTTATGATAATCATCTACAGCTCTTTTAACCAAAACTGATTCATTCACTTTATTTGAACGTATCTGAAGGCTCTTTAATTCTAGGAGATGTTGAAAAATTTTCTTTTCCATGTAGTACCTGAAAAAATAAAAAAAAAATAAATAAAAGGTTAATTTTTCTTTTAGGTTAAATTTTATCAGCATAAAAATAAAAAAATAAAAAAAAATTATAAAAGAAGCTTTGTAATTTTCATTTTTTCATATAAAAATTAAGTGTTTTTTTTTTTTTTTATAATAAATATTGTAAAAATCTTAAAAGCAGCTTTCTTGAATTATTTTCTTTTCAAAATTTATTTTATAAAAATAACAAAAATAAAAGATAAATATAAATTTATATTACGAAAATGTATATTATTTTATCTGAAATTTTTTTTTTAAATTAAAGGGAAATGTTTATATTTTCAGTTAGCTTTTATGTCCCTTTATTTTTGATTGACGATGGATACTTCTGTTGAAGTTTTTCCATTTTTTTTTCGTACTATTTATTCACATACCACAAAGATGTTTTCCATTTCCGTTTCTACTTATCTTTTAAAAAAAAAAAAACTCTTTTTAAATAATATTAAAATCAAAACAGCAATTTTAATAACATCTGTTAAATTTTTTTTCCTCTGTCATTATTCGAAGGATTTCTCAGTTAATTTTTTCTATATCGTCCTCTCAGATCAGAACTATTCTAAGTCCAAAATTTAAAATTTTACAGGAGAGCTATTTTAAGATTAAAAACTGTTTCTTTGTTTAAGAAAGTGATGTATGCCAAAAAGTTTATTCTACAATTATATCATTTTTCAATCATTTTGAGAGGGGCAATAGGTGAAATACCCTGTTTCAGAACTAATTAAATTTCAAATAAGTGGACATACAATGATTTTTCCGGTAAAAAAAAAATATGTTGGGCATAGGATTATTTTGTACTTACCTATGTTTTGAACACGAAAAACAATTTAAACAAAAACGTGTTTTTGCACACACATCAGAAACCGTACTGACTAGCTAATAAGTAAATAAAACCGTTTTTGAAAAAAATGGACTTAGAATAGTTCTGATCTGAGCGGACGATATGTGTTCAATTAATGTTGATTCCCAAATAGCAAATTCCAGTTTAGACATAACTGTAAAAACTTTATGTATAAGCTTCCATTTATTTCTCCAATTGATGTTCCTACACGGTCGAAATTTTCAGTTTTTTTTTTAAACTTAATTCATAAAAACATGGTTTAAAAGAATATTTTAAACAAAAAATTCAGTATTTAAAACTTGCTAAAGTTTAATTCAAATTTCTATACTTTTTTAGTTAAAAACTAAACTATTTTAGTTTACATTTTGATTTAAAACATCAAAGTTTATATTTTAAAACTTTAAAGTTTTAAATCAAAATTTAGCTCCGGTTTCTAAACATTTTTAGTTTAAAACTTAACTATTTTAGTTTACATTTTGATCTAAAACATCAAAGTTTATATTTAAAGTTTTAAATTAAAATTTAGCTCCGGTTTCTAAACATTTTTAGTTTAAACCTTAACTATTTTAGTTTACATTTTGATCTAAAACATCAAAGTTTATATTTTAAAACTTTAAAGTTTTAAATTAAAATTTAGCTCCGGTTTCTAAACATTTTTAGTTTAAAGCTTAACTATTTTAGTTTACATTTTGATCTAAAACATCAAAGTTTATATTTTAAAACTTTAAAGTTTTAAATTAAAATTTAGCTCCGGTTTCTAAACATTTTTAGTTTAAAACTTAACTATTTTAGTTTACATGTTTAATTTAAAACCCTAAAGTTTACATTTTTCTTTTGTATTTTTGTATAACGATGTAAGGTTTTACTATTCTTGCATTTTTTGTATGACGATGTAAGGTTTTTACTTGTCAATAACTTTCACAGGTACACATAATTTATATTTTCTATTTTGTACACGTTTATAATTTTAATACTGTAGCCGAGAGGTAGAGTGGTAGAATGAAATGCTAAAGAACGAGGTTCGAATCCCGAAGAAAGGGTTAAGAGAAAAAAAAAAGAAAAAAAAAGAAAAAAAAGAAAAAAAAAGAAAAAAAAGAAAAAAAAAGAAAAAAAAAGAAAAAAAAAAGAAAAAAAAAGAAAAAAAAAATTAAATAAATTTTTTAATTTTTTAATCTTCAGTTTAAAATTTAAACTATTTCGTTTAACACATTATATTAAACATCTTCAGTTTAAAATTTATTCTTTTTTGTTTAAATTATTTATTATAGACTAAAAAGTTTAAAACTTAAACTTATATTGGTGTGGAACTATATAGAAACTTTTAAGTTTAAAAAAAAAACTGAAATTTTGGACCGTGTACATTTATATGGTTTTTATGACTCATATTATTATTTATCTCCTAAAATGTAATATTCTTACCGAATTGATTACTAAGTAGTAGATTTCAAAAACGTTAGAAACAATAAAAATATCTATAAAATTAAAACAACATAAAACAATATAATAATGTTTTCGAATCCACTGAAATAATGTACATATCGGATGAAATTATTATTTTAATTTTTTGATTTTTTTTTTCTGGATGATTATTGTTTGAATTTTACTTTAACATATAATTTACCAATTGAAGACATCATAACAAATAAGATATTTTCTAGTTAATTGGTACATATTAAATGTTTGCAGAATAAAATAGATTCTATTCTGCAACTATGTAATAAATGATGTTAAGTAAATTTTAATGCACTTACAAAACAGAATTATGTATTCGTTTGCACACAATATACACAATTGAAGATAAATGTAGCAATTTTTTTGAATTTAATTGACATTAAGTGCAAAATATCATTACATTTTGCTAGATAATGGAATTCCACTTGATATGATTAATTTTTGTGGCTTTTTTGTTCAATGAGCTGTATTACAAATTGGGGAAAAATTACGGAAAAAAATGTATGTAAAAGTAATTTCGTATGAGTTTAAAAATGAAAAGATTTAATACCTTTATTATAAAATTAAAAATTTTTAAATATTAATTTAAAATAATTGAAGATATAATGGGTACAAAAGAAAGGATTTTATTGAAAATTGGTATGTGACTAGATGTCGATCGAAGGAAATATAAAAAAGTATGAAATTTCCCAATGTGCGTAAAGAGTTCGAACTGGGAGATCAAAGAAGATTTCGATATAAATTTGTAGATTGCAGAAGCTAACTAATTCTTATCTTCTATATATTAGTCAATCTCGGCGCGAACGTTGTTTCGCTCTAGCATAGTCTTTATTTATTTATTATATTTTTTATTCATAAAAAATCCCATAGAAAAAATTATTTTGATTTTCTTTCGAATTTTCCAATTTTCTTCCCCTAAAATTCTTATTCGGAATATTAAAAAAAAAAAGCCAAATCGGTCGAACCGTTCTTAAGTGATGCGCTTGCAAACGAATAGCATTTAATTTTTATTTATATCCATTATGAATAAAATATATATATGTTCAGTTTTTACATATAAACGAAATTCATAAACAAAAAAAAAATTTTAAATGAAATATTTGAAAGGTGTTAATAATAAATAAATTTTTACTGAAGCATTAATTATTCATTTACTCAATTTTAACAAATTCAATTTTCAGATATTCAAAATGTAAAAAAAAATATTTTTTGCAGATAACTAAAACTCAATCAGTTTAAAACAAAAAAAAAGGTTGGGAAACTTGTGTTAATGTTTTTGTTTCGATATTTATTTAAAATTCTTCCAAAATTAGATCCTAGCTAGAGTGTTAAATTTGAAATACGAAATTTTGTAGTTAATAAATTAGAGTAGTAAGCAATTAAGATTAAACTCAAAAGTTTTGAAAAATTTACTAGTCGAACCAAATATTAAAGAAAACATTTATTATTATATTATGATAATGTAAAACGTACCTCCGAATATTTCTGTGGATGGATCTAGTTACAGCTGTCATATTGCAACTATTTTTGTCTCCCGGCTTTCTACCGTCAGCTCTACTACTACATGATCGGCCATCCAAAGTTGCATAGATTGTTTTTCTGGGAACGTAGGCAGTATAAATATTTCGATTTGGCGATGGTATTTTGGTTTTCATTGCTCTAGGGCTCGGTTCAAATCCTGAATCTTGATCTTTGCTTCCCTGTTGCTGAGAAATCTCTTCATCTTTACTTCGCCATTGGCTTCTACTCTTTCCACCACTTTTCACACGCCGCTTAAACCTTTTTCTTCTACCATTATTGTATTCAGATGCGGAACCAGCTAAAGCTGAATGTCTTCCTGTGTGTTTATAAATACTTCCAGATATTGCAGTACAGGTTGGACTTTTCAATTCTTCGTCATCATCATTACCAATTTCTTCTGCATCAGAACTATACTCGTTAGACTTCTCCTCAACAACCTGGAAACTTGGATCGATTTCAACTTGGTTTAAATGTTGAATGCCATCGTCGATTTCTACAGATTCGTCGCTTTTGAGAACTGTAAAACTACTTTTACGTTCTGCATTGTCGCATACATCGAATGCAGGTGGAGAATCAGGTAAGAGCGTGAATGATCTACGACTTTCATTTTCCCTTTCTGATTTCGTTTGTTCAATATGTTCGCTTAACGAGTCCTTTTTTTCATTGGAGTATTTTTCCGGTTCCAATTTTTTTGGAGCATCTGGTGTTCGTTTCTCTTCTACTTTTGTTTCGGTAATTTCGGAAACATTGCCATTCTTCTGTATCGTATGAGAGTCAGTATCATAATGTTCTTCCATCGGTTTTTTTTCTGTATTATCTTGAGATATTTCCGGTTTTCCGGGTTCAACAGAAGTTTTGTCCAAATTAACTTTTTTCTGTTCAATTTCAGCATGATCCAATTTAATGTTTGGATCACTCAGTCCAACATCAGTTTCCAGCACAGTTTGCTTTACTGAATCATTTTTAATTTTATTTAATTCGTCATCTGACTGAGTTTGCTTATCTTCATTCACAGCAGTAACTGAAAAAGATGCTTCTGATCCAGAAGGGGTGGGGCTTATAACATTAGTTATCGGTACGGCTACTAAATTTTCTACTTTTTCTGCAGCGCTTTCCAATACTTTATTTACTTCTTTTGTTATTTCTTCAGTCACAGTTTTATTATCAATTTTTTCTTTATAAATTTTTGGTTGTGTCCCGGATTCAAGCTCCTTATGAACCTGTACTTCTGCTATAACCACTTCTGATTTGGGTAACTCATCATCGTCTGTTAAATCTAAGGCAGTGCTCTGCGATAATAATATTTTGTTTGTGTTTTCAGAAGGTGGTGTTTTTATAAACGTAGCTTCTTTCATTTGTTGGCGTCTTTTAGCGGACTGGGGTCTTTGTTTTCGGTTACTAGTTGAAGATGGCCTGGAAAAAATTTCATTTTGAGTTTCAAAATGTGCCTCTTCGGTTGCAGCGTCACCAGCCTTGTTAAAATTTATTTCATCGTTATTTGGACGGGCATTTATTTCTTTTTCGTCTTGTAATCTTTCAGGCGGAAGGACATCAGGAGAATCATTTTTGGAAGGCATTAAGGATTCTCTTGATTGTTTTTTAGAATGTTTATCTTTTTTTTTAAGCTTTACACGTCGCTTGTGTTTGCAACATACTTCACAAGAATCATCAGCTGCTTCATTATCTTCAGTACTATAAAAGTAGCAATCTTTTGGGTGCATTTCTCTTATTTCTATATTACTTTTTGAACGTGACATATCAACATAGGCCTCATTATATCCGCTAGGTGTTTTTTTCGCAGCTACACTTCTTCTCCCCTCATCAATATGTTTGATGCAACAAATTTGTTCTCCACAACTGCTTGTCCGCCTGCGAAATTTTTTTCTATGATGTTTACAAACGTGATTTATGCGATGTTCTTTTCTGAACAAGTGCTCTGTGCAACTACACTCAGTTGAATCTGAGTCAGATCTTTTGCTGGTGTATGTCAAATATTTCTTTTTTGAGTTCAAATCGTGTAATTCTTCTTTTTCTATATATTTAAGAGGTTGAACAAAACTTTGTTGACTAAAAGCATTTGGACGTGAGGATAAGCGTAATTTATTAGCAGGAAGACCACCAGCCGATTGCAAAAATTTCGCAGTTGAGCGAAGTCCTTTTTGTAATGCACAATCCAATGGTGTCATTGTTACACCTTTGCTATTACGAAATATACTATTTACATCGGCACCGTAATCGATTAATAATTTGCACATGTCCGTATAGTCACAGCTTGCAGCAATATGCAACATTGTTCGATTATCATTACTGGCAGTATTTACCTGTTTGGGTCTCTGATCTAATAACCATTCTACTAATTCTCGCCTTCCAGATGCAGCAGCTTCATGAATTGGAAGATCGCCTTTAGCATTTCGCAGCCATAAATTTGCTCCGCGCTCCTTCAATAATTTCACTGTTTCCAGTTGACCTTTAGCACAACCACAATGAGCTGGTGTTCTGCCCTTACGATCCTGTCTGTTTGGATCGGCTTCTAAATCTAACAATCGAGCAGTTGCATCAGCATGTCCCAAAGTGACAGCATAATGTAATGCTGTACATCCATTTGAATCAATTAAGTCAACATAAACTCCACAAAGCCCAATTAACGTATCAATACATTCTGTGTGACCACGTGAGGCAGCACAATGCAGTGCTGTTAATCCATCTCTAAAAAAAGATTTGTATTGTAAAAAAAAGGAATTAATAAAATTTGATTTTTTTTTTTTGAAAATACTCACATCCAAAAAAAAAATGCCATAATAAAAATAGTACAATATGAATATAGGGTTACCTATCAATTGTAAACATAATAAAAGTACATATAAAGTAATGTATTCTTAATATCCAGAAAAGTATATGTATAATAGTTTTCAACATATTGGATAATTTCCATAACAAAATTTGAAAACAGGATTTTTTTTTCCTGTACAGTTGTTAATAACTTAGAATGGTATTCATATCTAATCTATTCATATCAAATTCTATTCATATCAAATCTATTCATATAGACATTATGTAAATTAGGCGCATAAATAGGGATCAACGACTGCCAATTAATGTACGCAACATGTATTATCAGCAAAATATATGCAATAAAATTAATAATAATAGTTTTTATCTTATTTTATGATATTATGAATGTGTAAGTTTCCAAACTGTTCATCGATTGATTCCCATCCGAAAAACTGTCAGAACAAACTTCTTGGTTCTTGTTAAATTTAATTTTTTTTATATTTCGAAATATTGCTGTCAATTTGAGCAGCACCTTTTATTTTGTTTTCAAGTGAAATTTTCCAAATGAATCTAAAATATTTTTAAATCTGAATTGGTGGTAAAAATTGAAAACGAATTCAAAATACATATACATAAAAATTAATCTTGGATTTCAAAAATTTAACAAAAACTTAACTGTCCGATTTTATTTTTTACTTAATTCAGAAACAAAAAATCAGTTTTATCATCCATGAGATAAAAAAGCACTAAAACTATTACATTAATTTTAGTCACTCTTGTAGTAATAAAAAAATATATATTTATAAAAATTACATTTCTCTAACATTATCCTTGAGTTTAATAATGTACATTCTAACTTCTGTTTTACAAAAAAAAAAACTCACTTATCAGCACTTTCAACTTTCGCACCAGCTTTGATTAACGCAATTACAGCTTTTGCTGACCCAGCTGATGCTGCCCAAAGAAGAGGCTGTCGTCCGTCCTTGTCAGTGACATCAACCGATGATTGAGGATGTGCTAAAAGAATTTCCAATATTTCCATTGCTAATTTAGACGAAGCCTGAGTAATTTTTCTTTCATAGTTTGCTCCACACATTTGAGCGGCATAGTGTAATGGGCTTCCACCATTAATATCCGTAATTTGTACATTGGCACCAGCTTGCATAACAGCTCTTAATGCATCAACTTCTCCGCAAACTAAAAACATGTAATAGATTTAATCAATTATAAAAAATTATATTGTGCGATAAATTTTTTTAATATTACCAGTAGCCCAATGTACAACCGAATGACCCTCATTATCGACCACATTCACATCAGCGTTATTCGCAAGCAGTAAATTGACCATAGCCAAATTACCCTGAATAACTGCTAAATGAAGTGGCGTGAAACCATCTTCATCTGCAGACCCCAGTAATTCTGGAGCTGCAACAGCAACACTTGCAGCCGCCACCAGATTATCACGTTTTCCACTGCAGTAATGTAAGGCGTTTTTATTACTTCTGTCACGATGACGGACTTTTTGTGGCTAAAATAAAACACAATCAACAAAAAAACCAATTAAATATTTTTGAAAAGAAATTATTTATAATAGAATTAAAGAAAAATAAAAAAAATAGAATTAATATTTTGAAAATCTTTTTATTTGCCTTTAATTTATTTTTAAAAATAGAATTTGTTTGTTTGTAAACAATATTTCACTATGGAAATGAGTGAGTAAATAATTTGTTTTGATTCATTTATGGCTTTTATAGTTTAACTTTACCTTGTAAAATATACTTTATAAAGAAAGTAAGGAATTTTGAGTTTTTAAATATACTCTTAGGTACATATAATTTGTGGTAGAATAAAAATAATAATAAAATTAAATTATACTTTTATACTTTTAAAATAATTAATTATATTTTTATATTACAATGAAATGTGAGCGTTTCATTGTAAAATTCTCGAATAAGATTTCTAAATGTACAGAAAAGTTGAAATTTTTATTTTCAGATTAATATGTAAATATGAAACAATTTTTGATGAACACGGTAGAATCAACTATTGAGACGTCAATCTCCATTTTAAAGTAACAAATTATTGGCTATAATTAGTTTTTTGAAGATTGAAAATAGGAAATGTTAATTTATTTTGTCTAGAAAATGGTCATTTGACGAAAAAAATTAAGCTTTGTAAATAATCGTAAGAGTTAAGAAAAGATAGTATTAGAATAGATTTCGAATGATAACATAACAAATTTATTGAATATATTTTATTTCATACAAATTTGGTAGTCATTCATTATTTTCCATAAATTCGGGTAATTATACTTTGACACTATATGACAAATTCATTCGATATATCAAAATAATAAATATGATGAAAAACTACAATAAACCATGCTGTAGTGTCAGGTTATGAAAAATATTACTTTATTTATACGTTTTACATATTCACATATTCATATGTAATATGTAATACGCAAAAACAAATAACTAACTATATAAATTAGAGTATTTTATTGTTCATCTCAGTTATCATTTGGAATTATTAAAAAATATTAATATTTTTATGAAAATAAATTCCTTGAATTCAATTCATAACATGTAATTAAATTTCCAGGGCAAAAACTGCAAACTTTCTACTTTTGCAGATAACATTCTTTTAACACCAAAAGCTGTAACGAAATAAAATTTTCAATATTCAATATTAAGTAGTAAAAGTAAAATAGTGAATTCTGAGGAAAATATCTGTTTACTATATCATTACAAGATAGAAAAGTAATATGAAACGAAAAATAATGCATACAATTTTTTTTTTTGTAAACAGAATTAATTAATACCAGTAGAGATGATTTTTATATTACAAATACATAATTTAAAAATTTTATAAATATTTGGAATTCAGTAAGTTCATCCAAACATTTTGAAAAAATGAATTAAAAACTGTAGGGCGCGCGGCGCGTCGATGAGCGAGAGAAAAAAGTTAAAATTAAATTGAATTTTTAATCTATTTTCGTAATGTCGCATTATCAACCAAAATTTCAGAAACATCCAATTTTTTTTTTTAGCATAGTATGTGTATGCAGTGCAATAAAAATATTAATAAACAAAAAGTGATATTTTGATTAAATTTTTTAATTGTATAGAATCAGTACTTTAAATGTTATGTATGGATAAAATTATTAATTAATTAATGCAATTTTTGATCTTTGAATTGGAAAATTATAAATCATATCTAAAGTACCGCATCTCCCTTGAAAAAAATATTTTTATTAAACCACACATTTATATTTGAAACTAAATTATTGAAATTCGAGGAAAAACTATTTGTGCTGATTCGAGGAAAAACTCTTTGAACATATGAAAAGTCTTTTCAATACAAATTTGATACTCATTCATTATTTTCCACAAATTCAGGTAATTATACTTTGACACTATATCCGTTTTTAATTTTGATTTTATATATATATATATATATATATATATATATATATATATATATATATTTAAAACAGAGTGGTTTCTAATGTAATACCCAAATTTTTGGGTCTGATAAAATCTATTCAACGAAATTTCAAATTGAAACACCCGTGTCTGTGGTTTATTTTTTCAAAAAAAGAAAAAATATCAAACAAAAATAATGAATAAGGTTTGCAACAAAAAAAAAAGAATTATACTTTAGAATAAATTATTTAAATTGAATTTCCTTTTTATTCTAATTTTATAATATTCATTCATTTTGATTGACTAATTACTTTTAAGGTCGGTCGAAGGTTTGATTTTTTTAACTTCATTCTACTTGTACTCTAAATTTTTTTTAAATTAATTAGACAAATCATTTAATTATTATTTCAAGAAATTTATTCGACCGTTGCTCAAAAATAGAGCAATTTATGTAATTTTCCATTTAGCAACATAACTTATTATGAGGAGAATAGCAGACATTGTTTAACTCACTCTAAAAAAAAAAAGTTTTGTATATACTCAAAATACATTTTGTTTTCCTTGCAAAACTTATTATTATTTTTTTTTTCATATTTGGATTTTTATATGAATTTAATTTATTGAGTCCGTATTATAAATAGTAAAAACATTTATTAACGAATATTTATATTCATCGAATCGAATGTGGATATTTGGTTTCCGGTTTTTCATTATTTTAATATTGTAAATTTTTTTATGTTATAAATACAGAAAGTAAAACGATAAAATAAAACGGATGTGTTTGGTTTATTAGTCGTAGATTTTTATTTTTTTTTTGTAAATATATTTTTCTTTTTGTTTTTGTTTAATTTTAATTTATTTTATTCAACTTTTTTTGTCTTGTTTCTTTTTTTTTTGTATGCAAGTAAATAATGGTTTTCCCGCTGGTCAAAAGTATTTTTAATTTAACTCCAATAATTAATGTATATTTTTTAAAATTATAGAAAGATTTAAAGTTTTATAAAAAAGTGTAATAATTTTGAACTCAGAATTTTATTTTAAAAACATTCAAAATATCTGAATATATGGTTAAAACATTAAATCATTATATTAAAGCAATCGTTAAACAATATCCAGCATATGAATTTTCTTACATAAAGTTGAAATTTGTGACACTGAACAAAAATACTGTTGATTGAATAAATTAACTTAAAAACGTCTAATAAAAAAAAAAACAGACCACACAAAACTGAATTTAAATGGTTGGAAAAACTATAAAAATAGTGTTAAAATGTTAAACACAGAAAAATAATAGAAAAAAAAATCATTGCTAAACTATATCAGCTAAAGTCAATTTTGAATAAAAACCCTTGCAAATGAATCATTACACTATTTCCAACATTTATATACGTTGCACTTTAATGCAAAAAAAAAAAAAAGTACAAGTATTACATAAATAAATAAATAAAAAAATTTCCATTGAAACAAAGATTTAAAATGAAATTAATTTTATCTGTAAATGCACAGCAGGATATGGATGACAGGACATAAACAAAATTGCGGATAAAATCACATTGGTTTTTGGGTGTAATAGTTATCCATACGTAGGAATATAATATCACTTTTGAAAATTTTAAATTTTATTTAATTTAAAAATATTTTTACATCAGAATTTATTTTAAATTTGTGTAAATGTTTAAAATTACAATTTCTGACGCAAGTATGTTGTATTTTTTTTTATATTTAAATTCTGAGTCAATTATGTATATTATGTAGTTATGTACATAAATAAAATATAAAAATATTATATTATATAAAATATATAAATTATATGTAATTTAATTTTACATAATATATTTTAGGTACATTATATAATATGCAATAAAGATGGAGGAATAAGAATTTTTTGGACATGAGGAAGAATACTTTGCATGCTAGGAAGATTATTTATTTATCTAGGTATAGCTGGACATGATTTTTAAACATGATTTCACTTCAACAATTTTATTGTATTTTTTATCTTCTCAGAATTTTTAATATTTTAACTGTAACATTATCCTAAATTAATGACCGAATAAATGTCAGTTTATAAAGTTTGAGATCAATAACATTTAATTTTTTTAATAAATTTTTGTTCAGCCGATTGTATTACATTAAAAATCAGATAATTTTTATGTTATCAAATTGTGTACTTTTTGCTGTTAATTGAAATGAAAGTAATTCTAAATTTATATTATTTTTTTTTCATTTGCCTTCAATCATAGAGTTTTAATCAAATTTACATAAATTTGATAAAATTTCTAAAATTTATAGATTCAAAATTTCAAGATTACATGTTCTGTATGTACTATCCAATATGTTTTAGATTAGAATGTAAAAATATAAGGAATAGTATAACAAAAAAATAAACGAAATACAATTTTTTAAAGGATTTATAACATATATTATATATATATTATATATACATATATGGATTTGTTCAATAATATTTACACTTTCCATGAATACTAATTAAAAATTTTGTATATTACTGCAATTAAATTCAAATTTATTTTAAATTTTAATGTATATTTCATATATGTACAAAACATTAAATTGAATCCTTACAGGATTTGCTTGATTGTTACATTACTTGCAATTAATTTAACATAATTATTATAGAAATGTAATTATTGAAAATTATATTTCTGATAAATTTATGCTGTAATATGGCTAATTGGAAGATTAGCTTTTATTAAGGCAAATATAGAAATATATGTACATATAAATTGAGTACCACAATATTATATGGATAATTTGTGGTTGTCATTTTCTATAAAATATCTTAGTTATTATTAAACGTTATATCTGAACATTTATTAAAATATATATTTCCGATGTTGAAACAAAAGAAAATTACCCTTATGGCTTCTCCAATATTTCAAAACCTACAAAATGTTAATTTTCAGAAACAATTTTTTGGATTATTATATTTTATACTTAAGAGATTATTATTAAAATAGTTGAGAGCCCTTACTTCCAATAAATGGTTTTAGTTTGGGCTAATACGGCCTCAACTGGAACGAATATACCTGAATACCTCGCTTCAGGGTAAGTGTGCCAGATTTAGATTTTTGAACAAAAATTAGCTTATAAAAACTTGCAAATATTTTGCTGTGTTAGGAACTTTTAAATAACTATTAAAATATGTTAATTTTAATGACTTTGTTTTTGCTCTAAATTTATTTTTACATACATATTTATGTTTTATGCTACCGCTTATTTTTTAAAAAATAAAACAAAAAAAAAATGCAAAAATAGAAAAATGAAAAATACTTTTTTCGTAGTGAAAGCTCTTAAATAATAATATTTATTCACATAGATTTTATAGCGATGGTATTTTATCAACATATTTTACAAAAAATTCATTACTATCAATGCAATAAAAACAATTTTTTATTTTAATTGTTCTATTAATCCAATGGATTAATTCAAAATATTAATGCCATTCTGTTTATAAAATTTTAATATAAACTCATGCCAAATCATATAATAAGTTTGAATCAGTAACCAGTAACGGGGTGCACTCAAAATTCGAGTTAAAATAATAATTATTTGAATAACTCATACTGAACTTAGCTCTCTTTAATTTATAATTTTCGCGGTTTTCGCGGATGGAGGGATGGTCTATGGCACGGCCGTACTCGAAAAATATTACATAAAACGAAATCCAATTTGGTGTGGAAATAAAGTAGCAATTAAAAATTTTCACGAATCACTTTCACTATGAAGCAAATAACTTTTATTAATTTGTTTTTTTGATAACACTTCTTCTAATGGTAACCTTTCCATAAAAAAAAAATCCAATTTAATTCAGAAATAAAGTCGTAATCGGTACGTAAAGAAATTTATGAAAATTTCTGCACGTACATATGTATGTTAATACATAGATTTAGTTTGAATTTAAAATCACAAAGAAAAAAAAAGTATTAGGTATAAATAAAATTTAAAGTTAAGTTTCCATTATCTTTTATTTGAAAAGCATCCGTTGTTAAAAAAGGTTGTTTTAATTTATTCAAAAATCTTTAATCCGTATTACCTTAAAAGGAAAATTTTGACCTAATTTATTAAAATATCATTAATTAGGTAGGTATACCTACAATTTTTATTTCTAACAACAGTAAAAAAAAAAGATGTATGTAAAACAGTACCTCATAAATGATAAAATTAATTATAGGGCCCGTTTGCGATTCTTTATTTTTCATACTTTACAATCGATGGCTTAACATTTTTTAAGCTTCTTCAATCGAGATCTGCTTTTATATGAATTTTTACCGAAATCTAATTACAGCTCACAGTCCGAACGTTTAGAAACATACTCAGTAAAGCTGCTCTAATAGACATATTCCTATCCCAAATTCTAATTTTAGACGTAGTCCTCTAAAATTTAAAACATTTAAAAAGTTTAAATATAATTACATATAACTCGTAGAAGCTGAGCCTTTAGCTTTGGTAAAATGTAACGAGATTGTGCATATTTTGGCAGCTCATTAATTAAATAAGTACAGCCATTTATTAAGTTATTACACACACGGAATAAAAGAATATTGAAAATTATGATAATCACGGACTTGAAGGAACAAGTCAACATTGAAATTGTACCTTCAGAAATAAAAAACAAAACAAGATCGGAGGCAATTCTGCACATTAAAACAGAAGAAACGGATGCATAAACATTTTGCTACATGTTTGATGATTTCTCTGATTATTAAACTCAATAAATTTGTATTAAAAAGCATATACTAATAATAAAAGAAAGAATACTATGAAAAAGGAGCCAGTTTTCTATATTTTTTGTTGTAATTTTTTGAGAACGAAAAATATTAATTTTTGGCAGTCTGTTACAGAGTTAAATAATTATCGGAAGTTCACAGGTATACTATTATGTATATAAGAAAATGTAAATTAAGAGTAAATTGCCCCCTATTTCAATGAAATGAAAAGTTATTATCATTATATAACTTTAAATTTTCAATTTAAAATAGATATTGAAAATTCCACACCATACACATTCCGGTATATAATACAAGTGAAGTGAAATATTTTAAATATTAAAAAAAAAACTTTTGTTTACTAATTTATATTATATCGACTAAAATTATTTTTATTTCATTTACAAACAAATTCTAAAAAACATTTTGTGAGAAGAATTGAAGCGAAAGTGTAAAAAATAATAAAATTCAATTGCCTCACACTATATTTTTACATTAATATTGAAAATATATAAGATGACTTTTATCGATAATAGAATCTGAATTTTCCTTATGCTTTTTGATTTTTATTTTATTTTTTTTTTTCATCTGGGCTGATTGTTTTGAATGAAAAATTTCAATACCTGTTGAAAATTTCATTTTACCTATTCCATTGAACTTTGAATATTTTATTATTATCTTCTATTATTTTTTTTTAATTGAACAAAAATTGTCTGTTTTCCTATTCAAAACAAAAAGGAAATTAGAAAATTAATAAATATAATATATTTTCGTTGATAAATATTTTTCTCCAACAATTATAAGTGAGCATTAAATAAAATATATTTTCAATAATATGATGTTTACACTTTTATAACTAAGAAATTTTATTTATCGCCAATTTTATCAATTTATGATAATTAGTTCTATTAAATTTATGTTTTTATTATGCAAATTTTTTTTTAAATAAAGAAATTAATGTAATTTTATGAATTAATTAGTAATTTAATCAATAAATGCATGTGATAAATTCAATAATAATTTCAATAAATTCTTTTTATGTACATATATTTCTAAGAAGTTTATTATGTTTATGAATACACAATTTCTCTAGTATACTCCTTCCTAAAGAATCTTCTAACGAGACAACATTTTTTAATTGGAACATTCAACAAATAAGTTAACTGGGTAGGTATTGAACTTAATAGTTAAATGAATAGAAGAAATTCATTTTATTATTAGGGTTCCGTGTTTCAAAACATAGAATATATGTAGTTTTATTTTTTTTATTAATATTATTTTACTATACAATGTACCTACCATACACATTATAATAATGTACGTCATTATTTGTATTGACATAAATTTTCATTATAAATTAATTTTTGTTTTTTTTTTTAATAATCTTTTGGGGTCACCAGATTATTTTATTTAACTTATTAATTTTGCAATAATCCATCCATACAACCAATGGGAAGTTGTTCTGTAAGTGTGTACATATTATAATATTATATTATATGTTCAAGAAAAGAGCAATAAAATAATAAATTTACGATTACTTGATATGTGTAGTTTATTATTAGAAATTGGATGTAATTTCGAATGAAATTTATGTTACACCCAAAATAATAAAGGATTTATTGCTTAGAAATCTGATGTTGGTTTCCTTTAAGATTGAGGAACTTTATGTAATTTACTTATGTTTGCCACAAATATAATACTTAGTAACAACAGTGCGGTATTATGTAATTGAAATAACCTTTTTTTTTCTGGAAAGTGAATACTATAAAATTTTTAATTAAATTGATAAAGGATAAAAATAAAAAATATGGGTTTCAATTTTGTTTGTCATAATAACAAAAAAAAATAAAATTTAAAAGTAAGATATGACATATAGTATTTTTGAACCTTATCGTTTTTAACGAAGAAGAAAAATTTGCACTATGAAAAATATGGTAGATATGTGCTTGAATAAAAAGTCTTTCGCATAAGAAAACACTCTATTCTTGTTGACTAAAAAGAAAGTTCCGAACAAATTATAAAATTTTGAATAAATAAAAGCTTTTCTTTATGTGACACATTGCTAAAAGAATATCGCTTATACAAAAAAGCAAAACATAGTTATTGTACACATCCATTTTTTTATGAGCATAAAATTAAAACTTTTAAGAGGAAAAATAAATAATTTTTTTTTTAGATCCTAACTTTTATATTATATTATTAGAGCATTAAAATGAATTTTCTAAAGATCCGCACAAAAGAGCATCATGTAAATAGCATCTGAATAATGTTAACCCATTTTCATTCTTTTAATTCTATTATGACGATAACAAAGAGAAAAAAAGTTGCACTACATAATTTATTTACTTACAGCAATGATAACATGTTTATGTAAAGTATTATGTTTACATTTGCAAAAATAAACAAAACCATATTATGTACCTAGAGAGACTTTTTTTTTTCGGATTGCAACATAAAAAATTTTTTTTTTAATTTTGATGACTATGTAAATATTTTTTTAATGCATAAAATGTTAAACTTTTGTGACATCTTATCTTATTGTCCATAATTGTAACATCTATACATAACCAAGTATAAATAAAACTAAAGCCCGCTTCACTATAGAAGTTAATGAACTAATATTGTGTTTTAATTAAGTACAACTGCCAAAGAAATTTGACATCTGAAATATTTTCTGTTAATACTGTAAAATCAGATAAGGTGTGTGTCAGTTTATAAGCTAATAGCTAGCTGAATTGAAATGTTTACATTGTAAATTTTTCTTTTATTCTTTATGAACATAACTTTACATACTAAAGAAAAAGATGAGAGGAGGTCGTTTTTCCCCAAAAACCATTTAATGTGTGCATAATAATTGAATTCTGTTAAATTTTTACACACTTGTAAACATGCAACGTAAATGTTTTTATGAATTTATACGATAATATAGTGTTCCCATAGTTGATCTTACCTTTGTTCTTAGTTCATTAACAACATCTTCTGTATTTCCTTGTTGACATGCATACATTAAACTTGTACATCCTTGTGATAATCGCTTACCCTTTTCAATAACTTGTTTGTCCAAATTACTGGTATTAGCTAGTAAATTATTAATATTTTTATTATTTTTGTTATGTGATAAATTATTTTTCACTTTCATTGCCTCCAGCTGTTTTTCTTATTTTAATATAACTGATGGGTTTCCATATTTTTTTTTAATATTATTTTTTGATTTTCAATCAATAATCGATTTCGGTGGTTTTAAATTAAGGGGTCCAATTTATGTATTCTTGAAGAAATTCTATATTATATTTTTCCAAGGTTTCATTTTTTATTGTTACAATTTTCATTGAAAACTCGTTAAAGTTACGATTTCATTTGTGTAACCATTTTAGATTTTTGATTAACATTTACCACAAGATAATAAATATAAAGTTTTTAAAGCTAACAACAAAATTAATAAAATATTCAGTTTAAATTATTTTTTTATGTAAAGAAAATCTCTGTAAAAGTTAACATTTATAATTACTATTTAAAATATTTTTTAACTAAGAGGATTAAAGAAGTTGTTGAATATTAAAATTTCTATAAGGATTTTTCAAACATTCGAACAAAATTAACAATTTCTATCAGAAGTTGTAGTGTAGATACTGAAAACAGACATACGTATACATTGTCTTTTCGGGGACTAAAATTATAATTTTAATTAAATATTTATATGTGGAAAAACATAGAAAATTTTGTTGAGACTTTTTGAAAGCTTGCATATTTTATTAAGTAAGCTTATACAGTGTAATAGTCGGACTTATTAATATTTTATTTTTTTTGAAAATTTTGCAAACGGTAAGTAGATAATATGAATGAATCGTTGCAATTAAATACCAACATTTTAAATTTTATTATAACAAAATAAAATTAGACATCAAATTGTTTTAAAACTAGGTTTTAAAATTGTTTTATGTTTTATGCTATTCTCAGAATATATTATACATATTTTTAATTTTTTATTTTTTTTATAATAATGGAAATTAAATGTGCATATAGTTTCCCTACATTTTCTTCCTTTTCCAAAACTTACATATCGGTACACTGTCTTAAAAGCAGGATTTTATATTTGCATTAAAAAAATGTTTTTTCTTGAATGTGAAGATTATTTTAGTTCTCTGTCTAGTTTTTTAAGTATGACACTATTTACAAAATATTATTTTACACCAAGGACTTGCATTAATATACACTAGTAGAGATATATAAAAATTTTTTTCCATTGGTCTTTTTGTTTCTCCCTTAACAAAGAAAAAGTTTCCCTTGGACTATTTTGTTGTATCGTTCATCGTTGTAGGAGTTTTTCATATTTAAAATTTATTTTCAAAAAAAAAAGATATTAAATATCACCGCAGTTATTTTCAATGTACAAGTACATATACTTTATATTGTTTTATTATTATGTGCATTTTTTTTTCTTTTTGCACTATTCTAGTACTGTTCTTCGATATTTTATGGTGTTATTACGTCTACGATGTCATTTGTTATTATTATTATTGTTGATATTTGCCTTTTCAAGTAAAAAGCTTGTTCTTATCTTGTATGTCCTACTTATTAAATATAGAAAAAAAAAATGTTTTCCTTATCTACAGAATGAAAATAAATAGAAAAAAAAAAGAATAGAATTTAGAACAGTTTGTTAAAATAAAATAAAATCCAGGAATTTTAAATTGTCAAATAAATAAATATCAAAATTTAAACAAAAAATGCAAAAGACCTTAAAAATTTTATTCAAACAAAACATTTTTTCAAAATTATTTTAACCCTAAAAACTTAGATTATTATTTGAACAGGAAATCTGCTAGTTATAAAAATTGGTTCCCAAAAGGGCTAAATTTTTTGATTATTAATTATTGAATACTATGTACTATATATAAAAACATTCAACTATATTTTACGAAACATAATTTTGTGTTTCCTTAAGATCCTGATAGCGTGAAAGATTTTCCTTCATTATTTTTCATCCAACAGAATAATTTTATATTCTGACTAAATATTTTGCAGAGTCAAATTCTTTTCAGAAAAACTAATGAAACATATCTGATTGCACTTAAAAAGTTATGAAAATTTTTAGGGCAAAAAAAAAAAGTTATTTTTCTCATGCAACCATAAAAGGAAATTTTTAAATTAAAAAAGTTTAATACTTCCTTGATTTATGACATTTAATCTATTGAAAATTAAAAAAAAAAATAAATAAAAACGAATCCAATCAAGATTTATTTAATTTTTTTTTTTAAGGCAACTCTAATAAAAATAATCTTTGATCTGATTGATCTATGATTAGACAAAATAAATAAGCAAATTTTTGTTTCACTTTTACATCGAATAAGACTGTCGCGCATCTGCAAAATATGAATTATGTAACTACATTTTAAACAAAACATATAGATATGCCCAAATTTCATATTTTCTTTGCAAATCTTCCATTTTTTTTTTGTTGTCGAGAAAAGAAAGTTTAACGTCGTTTTCTCAAATATTAAGAAAAAAAGAAGCTATTCAAAATTTCTCAAAAAAACTGATTACTCAAATATTTTATTTAAATGTTTGCAAATAGTTTCTAAAACAGTCTTAGATTAGAAGAATTAATAAAAAATGTAAAGAACGTTTGTAAAATTTATTTCGAAAATTGTAATTTTCTTTCTTCTGTTTTTTTTTAGTATTATGTAATTTTAAAATTCTGAAAATAAATTATAATTTAAATAATTTGGTGTTAAAAATATAAAAATGTTTTAAATATTTTCCAGTTCAAGGTAGATAACCTCAATACATTAATCACGTGCTAAATTTAAAAGAAAATCCTTTTTGGTAAAAAAAACCACAAGGAAAACTAAATTCCTTCTGAATAATTTATAGTGAGAGAAATATTTTCTCTGTTTTTTTTTTTTGTTTTTTTCATTATTATTAATATTTTTTTTTTTTTGCTTTTCATATTCTATTTTGAACTAAAATATTTTTTTGTTTTATTTATGCTAGTCTGCATTAAATATGCTAAATATTACATAACTAAGTTATTTTTGTGTCATTGTGAAAAAGAAAAAACATATTCATTTACCTTGAAAATTTTATACACACTCAATTCAAGAAAAAAATTTATTTTTTTTTATTTTTCGTGAAAATTTAACTTTTATTTTTAACATGTCGCATCGTATATATTTAATTAATGCAAATTTTTAACAAAGTTATACATAAATATTTATATGAAATTTTTATATACATATATATAGTTGAATTTTTTAATGAATGATTTTTATTTAAAAAAATTAAACACTTCCTTAATGAAGATGACGTATATAATGTCGTTCAAATATTAAATATGAAAAATCTTGAATTTTACCCCCAGAATTTTAGGATTATAATTTGGCCATTTATATATTTAAAATTGTATTTTAATGAATTTTTTATAAGAAAGAATATTATTCGTATAATTTAAAAGAAATGAAAGTTACACACTTAAGGACTAAACAATTATTATTTATATTGTTAAAAACCATAACTAATTGTACAACAATAATACATTAAAATGTCCAATAAAAGTGATGTTTTCTTTTAAAAGTCATGCTCTAATGATTAACCAATAATATGTGTTATGTTTATTTTAGATACATGAACAGAACATGATGATTATGTTTTTATTTTTTCTGAAAAAAGTTAACAAGAATATTTATTTAGTAAATATTAATTAATAACATAAACGTAATTCAAATTAAATGAAATCACGCAATGGTAATGTCAAAATCACTGCTAGAAATGTGATGATAAGAAAATATATTAATTTTTTTTGTTCCTTTTTTATGGATTATAAATTAGTTTATGTAACAATTAAGTTGTCTATCTTATTTTTACCACCAAATATACCACACTTTAATTAATGAAAGAATTAGTTTTTAGTTCATTATTCATATAGAAAGAAAACAAAAACTAATAACTTAAAGGAAACAAAATTAACATAATTATTTCACGTGAGATCTGATAATAAAAAAAAATAAAAATAAAAATTGACCTTCAAAAACATTTATTATTAGACGTTTCAAATGTAATATATTAAATGTATATATGTTAATAAAATATAAGGCAAAATAATCATGTTTTAAAGGAGAAGTGTTTCTTTTAAATTGTTTTCTTTTATATGCTATTTGATCTTTACTGGAGAATTCAAGTACACAAAGTCGGAAATATAAATCATAATTAAATTTTATGTAATATTTTTTAGAGAAGAAATGCATTTATATTGAATAAGTCAATAAAAAAAACTTGAAAAGATATCTTGCACCTCATGCGTAGCTCTTATTATAACAAATAAAAATAATTATTTTAATGCATATATAAGAATTTTCAGGAAATATCAACATATTTTCGAAATAATGAATTTACAAAATAATTAATTAGGTAAAGAATGAATGTCTTTTATGAATTATTTTTTTTCCTTTGTCCTAGAAAAAAATTATCATAAAATTAAATTTTTAATTGAATTATATTTTATATGTTTATAATAATTTCCTTGATTTTATTCAATTTGTTCGCTTTATTGAGGAATTACTGCGTCGGAAATTATTAACTATTTTATTGTTTCAATATGTACTTTCATTACACGATCAATATATATAGACCGTGCAAGGTGACCTTTAGAAAATTCAATATTCTTAAATAGATTAAAAATTTAATAAGAAATACTAATAGATAAAACTTTAAAATTCTAAAATATTAAGTTTAGCCAAAATATTTTTAATTTGTGACCCAGTTATTATATAAATTCGGTCACTGAACTGCTATAAATTATATATTAAAACCATAATAAATAATTATTATTATAATTATTATTATTATTATTATTATTTATCGATCCGAAAATTTTTAACACTAACTACCAAAATAAATATTATGATTTCATTTTCTTAGAAAATTATTTCAATGTAATTAATTTGGAGCCCATATCGTTATCACTAAATTAGAATAATTTATAAATTTTTTTTTTTATTTGTCAAATATTATAATTTATTTCTTTTAAATTAATATCAAAGGGTTAAAATTATTATCTTAACGGATAAAATAAAAAATTGAAAATAAAGGAAACATAGGAAACTCTTATACATATAGGTCGACATTTAGTATTGTTTTTTTCTTATGTTTTCGGTATTAATAGTTATAATTTTTCTAAAAGTGTGGAAAATAATTCTTGAAGAGACAATTTTCATGCCATACACATGATTTTTATTTATTATTTTTTATTTTGTTTTTATACAGTATCTCTGCTTCTACATATTTGTTGTTATATTATTACTATGTTTTTTATTTTTGTTTTTAATATTTTGTTTCCACTGCAGAGAGTTTATTTCTATTTATTTAGTTTTTCTTTTTTTTTTTTTTATTTTGTTTTTCCATTTTTAATTTTTTTCCTTTTTTTTTTTTTTTTGAAGTTTGTTAAAATATTTTTCACAAGCAAAACAAATAAAAAAAAAACAAAAAAAAAAAAAATGAATAAAAAAATTTTCACAAGCGAAAAAATTCCATCTAACTTATAAATTTATTTTTTTTTTCTACACTTTTAACAAATCCAAAAATAAAAATGAACTTGTGACGGAAAATATACTCGAACCAAACTATATTTTCCTTATACTAAAAATTATACTTATTTAAAAATATAAAAATAAAATAAAAAAATAGAAACAAAAGAAAGAAAAAGATTTTAATGTTCTTCTAAATTGTTAATTTTTTTTTTCTTACTTTTCAACAACAATAAATTTATAAAAAATGTTGAAAATTTTTTTATTGGTGTTGCTTTTTTGTTTTGTTTCAGCTAAGTAAGGGAATTTCTATTCCTTTTCTAAAAGAAGAAAACAAAAAAAAAAGTATTCACCTTTTCAATGGAAAAGTTTATTACGGCTTTTCTTTTTCTATAAATATTTTCTTTTTTTAATTCAAAAAATTAATCTTGTAGTTGTTATATTGATCCTGACTTTTTGATTAAAATGTTCTCTGTATTTTAACAGAAATGCATTTCTGAAAAATTTTCTATTCTTCGGTTTCAAAAATACATTTTCTTTTTATTATAATAATAATTCAATTCGAAGGAATAATCTATTAACGATGATTAAATAGAATTATAAATACTTTGAAGGTCCTTTTCCAAGTGGAAATACGTATTATATACTTGACTAATGGTTTATTATTCTTATGCTGCTATTACTGCATAAAAATGCAATTTACATAAAAAATCATTGGTAATAAAAAAACCAAAAAAAAAAAATATATATAATTGCAAAATATTATTACCCTCAATTTAATAATGTATATAAATGATCGAATATTATATAATTGAAATATTTGAGTTCAAATATGTGTAAGTAAAAATGAAATGAAAATAGAAACGGAAGTGTTTCCATAGTAATTTTTAAACCAAAACATATATTTTTTACTATATACAATTTTTTGATTAAACAGAGCAGGTTTTTTCACTCAAAGTAGATTTACAAAAATTTTGAAAAAATTTTTTTTTTAAACTCACCACTTGTGTTTTAACGATACTTGCGTGTTAGAACGATAAATGGTCAGTTGGAAATAAAAAATGAAATGAATTAAAAGCTGGACAATGGCAATGAATAAAATAAGGTTATTAGACTAAAATTATTATTTAATAATTCTCTGTTTTATAAGAAATAATAAGTTTTATTCCAAGAAGAAAGTAATTCCTTTTTTTTTTTTCTACGCTAAATATGTCAAAAGATCATTAGGCTTATAGAGACTGGTTTTTTTGTTATGTATATCGAAGGAAATGAATAACTTCATAAAAAAAGAGATTTGTGAATTTTTTTTTATAAATGAACGATTTGTGCCCTTAGAAATAGCTAATTTTTAGTATTTCTTAAAAATGGAAAAAAAAAAGATAATCAGTATCTAAACTATACTGGGCAAAAAGCAGTTCCCTAAATCTAACTTGTTTTTAAAATGATGTGGGTGTATTTTATTTTTTTTTTTTGATTCTGGCAAATAGTTTATAGTTTGTTTTTACAGGATTTTTATAAGCTTAAAAAAAAGTAAATAAATTTTCAGCTTTAACACAATTGTTTTTTACTCAACATACAACATTCAACAAGGCTATACAACCAACTTAACTATACCAATAACATATTTCGCGAATTCTATCTTTTTGACATTTTTTTTCTTTCAAAATGAATGTAAAAAATTTTATTTTATTATAATTATAATTTGTTCACCAATTTTTTCTTGATTTTAATAACTGAAAATAAAACTGATTTTTTTGTATTTTATGTTAAGCAAACAACTAAAGGAAAGTTTAAATAATGTACTGTACAGTAGAATACTTTCGTAATTTGTATTTAATGAAATTTCCCTTTTTATTTATGATTTTTATAATCAATTTTACTTCTTGTATTTTTGTTTTTAATTAGAGACTTCAAAGCCTTCAATGTTTTTATATTTTTACATGTAAAGTATGTATGCACAGAACAAGTAAATACATAAGCGAAAAAGAGATTTTATGCATGTATGAAAATTTATTATCTTATTCTTTATTACCACTAGTTTTGATATTTTAACTGACTTATTTGGGTCAATCTAACAGAGTTTTTAAAATTCGAAAAGCATTTATTTTTGATTGAATACACAATATCTGTATAGTTATGTATATATTATAAGGATATCCATGTGTTTATATAAATATGTTTATACACATATTGATATAATGCAACAATGAACAGTATATTTATTCATAATATATCGTGCTCGTGCACTGTCTATTTTGAAAATAATTAAAAAAAAAAAAAAATCAATAAATAAAGTCTCGTCCTTGTTTATGACTCAACAAATTTTTTGTCTATAAAACAAAATTAAAAATTTTTAATTACATGCAACATTTTGTAATGATTTTTGAAAATATTGATGTTTATTAAAGAAGAATAATATATTTTAAGTAATATCTGGTCTCGAAGAATATAGGTAAAAATGATAATAATATTGCACATGTATTTAAAACAAATAGGGTGCTATAAAAAGCTTATGAAAGAATACATGTTGCATGTGTATTCGAGTATCAAAATTCCTTATTTTCATATTGAAAACAAATTTAACGAACTCGAGAAAAAAAATATCTAAAAAAATACTGAAATATAAATTGATTTAGTAATAAATCACTGTTGGTAGAATAGTATCATTATTCATAAACTTATGTAAAAATATAAAAAATTTTTTTTTTTTAGTATTAAAAATAATAGAAAACATAAATCTCCGATATGAAATGAACAGCTTAAAAAAGAATTTAACATGACTATTGAATTATTTCATCATATATCTTTATAATAACATAAAATGCAATATAAAATTGTGAAAGCTTTTCAAAATATATACTACGTTTTTATTTCTAAAGAGTTATTAAAGCAGCTTTTAGGATTTGAGAAATTATAAAATTCGAATTTATTTATAGAATAAATATTATTACTTATTGTTTAAATATTGTGTTGGCTTTGATTTCAAATTTTGAAATTATTCAAAAGATTGCAATGAATAGACTAAATTTTTAAAAGTTGTGTGAAATAAAATTCTTTATAAATCTTATTGGATAATTTTTATTTTTAATTATTATAAAATGATTAAACTTAATACATATAACATTATATACATCCTTGATACTATGGTAATATTATTCAAATCTAAGGATATAATTGAAGTGAATAATATTATATTATTCGTCTTCATATATAATTACAAAATATTATTGCTCAATTTCCGAAATAAGTATTTTCGAACATTTATGTACTGATAACCATAATGAATAGTGACAAATTTATTTCTCAATATGTCCTGCAATCAAAATCATATACAAATAATAAACATCGTATGCATTGAAAATTCTTGCGTTCAAAAATTAACACAAATAAGTTATTTGAATGAAAGGAGAAAATAGTATTCACATTTTAAAGAATATGTCCTCAGAAGAAAAAAGTTCATTGGCTTTGGAAAAACCAAAATCATAAAATTTTTATTTTCGTATTAAATCAGAAATCATAGTCATGTTTTTCATTATTATATTATTTTTTCTAAAATAACTACCATTCTGAACGTATTTCAAATAAAAAAATAACGTGACGGTTAACTTAAGCAAATTTCAGAATAAAAAAAAAACAATCGAAACTTTTTTGGTTTTTTAGTTGTCGAAATGCATTTTATATAAGAAAACTTTTTTATTCGCCCGGCATATAAAATGTGAAAAAAACTTTCTCTATTATAATTTTTCGAAAAATGTAGAGAATAAGGTTTCCACTATTAATAATTTTTAAAATAAAAATATTTTATTAGCTAATGTAAGCAAATCTTTAACTACATAAATATTAGAATTGTGATGTAATAAAAAGATTTGGCTTCATTTGTCGTTCTTAAAAGAATTTTGAATAAAATATTGATGAAATTTAACTGGTACTCATTCCGATGTAATTTAAAAAAAATTATCGTGTATCAACAATTTCGATATTTATATCTTTAAATAAGTTAAATCGTACATTAAGACATTAGGGCACAGATAATTTTGACAAGAAACTCATGGAACAGTATTCTATCAGCCCAGTCAGTCCTATATTAAATAGTGCGTACAATTTTCATTCTTTCTCTACGTTTTCTACTTGCTACAATTTTCTAAATAATATGTTATATTTTTGAATAGGATATTGATATCCTTTGAATTTTTCTTTCAAATTTTTCTTTAAACTAATTTGTTTTCTGACAATCCACTAAGCCAGTGAAGAAAAAAAATTGATATAACTTTTCTACCAATTGGAAAATAAAATATACGATTTTTCTTCAAATTTAGGTTTTTGAAAAAAAAAAATTATATTTTTTTTTTCTTTATGGAGGCTTAACTTTTTTCAAGTCTGAACAATTTCTTCTTTGTTGAATTTATAATTTGACAATTTATTTTTCAAATTGAGATACGAAATAATAATAAAATAATAATTTATTCAAAAAAAAAAATTGCTTATTTAGTATTTAAATTATTACAAATGATTCTACATTATATTCTTATTTTTAATCTTTGATATTCTTTTATTGAATTCTACTAATTGAAATTATAAAAAGTTAAATTTTATTTTTGAAATTTTTTGTACGATTTTTAAATCAAGAATTCTTTAAAATTGCTGAATTAATTTTGTTTTTCCTTTCCAATTGGTTTCTTTGTGACTATATTCTATATTCTATATATAAATAATTAAATAGTATAACATATGAATATTAATTTAAGCCTAATTTTATTATACATTTCTCCTTTTAAAAATGATTTATTAAGTTTCCAGAAAGTTTATTGTAATTTCTAAACCTCAATTAAGAAGTACTTATATAATGAAAAAAAAAACCCATTTGGAAAATTAGCTACAAGAACCAGTTATAAAGTTTTAACTAAAACTGCAAAATTTTCTTATAGTATGTGCTCAAAATTCTGCATTTATTATTAAATACATAATAAATCGTACAAAAATATATAGCAAATGAATTGTAATAAAATTTTCTATTCGGAAAAAAAAATTTATAATGAGTGACTGAATTTTTATGACAAAAATTGCTATATCATATGAACAGAAATATTAAAAAGAAAACTCTAAGCTATTTTTCCTTGCTATGACAAATACCAAATTTTGCCATCTATAGTTCGTTTTGGATACAAATTTTATAGGAAAGTAATTTCAGGCAAATAAACAGAAGGACTCAGCGAAAGTGAAAACATATAATTAATTTTTTTTTCTAAAAAGGTAATGTTTCAGCTATTTTTCTTGCTGCGATAAACGGTTAACCGTACTAAAGTCATTCATAATTTTGACCTATGTATCTATATAGAGCATGAGATAAACAGAAAACACACTGCTATGTAATTAAAGGCATAGAATTAAATTAAATTAAGCGTTACAGTGACTGTATTTTATTTGACTGTTATACAATATTTGTTTATATTTCATATTATTTATATTTTGTAAATACTTTTATTTGACTAGATTTTATTTACAATATGAAAATATTAATAAAGTTAACAATATGAAATTAAGTCTTTATTAAAATATGAATTTAAAAAAAAAAATGTTTATCATAAAATTTTAATTCTATTTTAATATAAAAAATATATTCAGTAAATTCGTGGAAAAAATATATTATTTTTTGAATGTTTGTAAACTTCATTTATTAAAAAAAAAAAAAAATTACATTGGCAACATATTGTGTTACACGTAGTTTTTTTTTTTTTTTTAATAAAATAATAAAAAAAAAAAATATCTGATAAAAATATTTAGCTATCTATGATAATTTGATACCAAAATTTTTAGTTTTTTTTATATATAAATAAATATATAAAACATAATATATGTACGTAATTATTAAAGCGTTTTTTTTTTTATCTGCTTACCAAAAGTTGAGAATAATTTTCCTGCCTTTTTACTAATTTTAACAAAAAATTATTTTTTTTTTTGTACGTTTTTATGGAAAAAAGTTTTAAAATTTCATTAAAGTTTAATTTTTTTATTACTTTTTTCTCCAATATTTAATATAATTAAATTATTTTTTTTTTCTGAACGGATTTTTGTTTAATGAGTTTTTCATATAAAAAAAAAAAAAAAATGAAGAAAATTATGTTTTTTTTTTTATTTAATTTTTTGTTCTAAAAGGTTCTTAGTTGAACCGCTTTTACTTGAAAACTAAAAAGAAATAAAAATCTTATGATTTTTTTTTCTTTGATATTTTACTATTTGAAAAGAAAAAAAAAAGTTTTGGCAAAATGTTACCTACATTACGTCTTATGGAAAAATAGTTAAAAAAAAAAAAAATTCGTTGAACAAGAAACAATTCAACAATTTTTTAGTTGCCCCTTCTACAAAAGCGTATACATATATATATATATATATATATATATATATATATATATATATATATATATATATATATATACACGTATATATAAGAAAAAACACAACAAAAAAAACTTTCACTATTTTTACCATTCTTGAGTTTTTTTTTATTTTTATTTTGCTTAAGTCATGTCGCTTTCATTATTTAATAATAATTTATTTAATTTTGCCATTGAATAAATTTTTCAAGTTGTGGACATGAATGAGTTGTTATTTGCGATTATGTGTATATTTTTGTTTGTATTTTTCTTTCCTATGAAAAAAAAAAAAAAAATTAAAATAAAATAGGGATTGTGGTAATGATTTTCATTTTGATAAATTTTAATATCGTGAGTTATCGTTTTTTATTATTGCATTATATTTGTATATTCATATCATAATTGAGTTTTTAATTAATTTCCACTTAAACCAAATAAATAAAGTTATTTTTTAATCTCCCTCCAAATAACAAGGTAACCGAGAGTTAAATGTATCTAATATGGGAATAAGAGAAAGAAAATATATAGAAAATTTAAATCCAGTACCTGAATATCTTGCTTATAAATTTATTATTATTACATGAAAAACAAAAAAGTGTCGTTCAATGCAAATAAAGTTCTTGAGTTGTTTCTTTTCAACAAAATTAGAAAAATTTATTTTATGTATTCGGATTTTAAACTCACATATACTAAGTCTACTTTAAAAAAATATTATTGTTTTGGAAAATGTGAAAAATAATTTTTAATTAAAGTTATTTTGGATTAGTTAATGTTATATTGTTTTCTTGCTTAAAAGAACATTTGATATAATGATTATTTTGAAACAAAGCTTTGAAAAATTCATTTTTGTTGTTTATCTGAATGTGTTTCGTGTTTCGTCCATTGATGCTGAGAAACGAACTCACCAGCGTCAAATTTTCAAATCTTAATGTCTGGCCAACACCAAAAATTTACCTAAACTAATTTTCCGAGCAGTCACATGAAAATGTACGAGCGATAATAAAATTAATTAGCAAAAAATTGTCTGTTCAACGATATTTTAATACGCAATAAAGTTCATTTTCATTAAGCTTTAAAATTTGTTTTTTAACTTGAACGAAGGCAGCTTAATTGTTTTCATTATAATTTAGTTGAGGAAATTTTTCATCAAAATTCATTAATAATTCATTATTAACTTTTAATTTTGAAACTTTTTTGAAACAAAAAACTTTTTGCAATATCCTGTTTTCGAGAATATAATATTAAGGAATTTTTCCTAGTTTTATGCAGAGATTATTTCTGGCTTTATGTATTTTTTTTATTTTTCCATTCCAATTTTTTAAAAATACACAATATTCATTTAAGACAGTCTACTATTTAGTTTTATTCCAGTCTACCATTTAGTTTTCTATTTTTAGTTGAGATAGTTTTTTAGGATGTAAGTTTAAAAAAATATAAGGACTGCAATTGTCTTGTATTTACAAACTTCGCTAATTCAATTCGAACAAAAAACCGAAAAAATAATACTAATTTAAAAAAAGAAAATGTATAACCTTGTAAAATTAAACAAGGCTTTTGCAAGGTAAATTTATATTTTATTTATTATTAAGAGAAATAAATTTCAAAATATTATACATTTTTAGAACTGTTGCATAAATTAATAAAATTATAAGTAATTTCAGGGCATAAAAAAATTAAATAAAAACGCATCAAAGTAAAAAGTGACCATCAAACATATAAACCAATGCTTGCAAAATAAATAACCTCATTTAATTTAATTATGTAGAAATCTACAAAACATATTATTTACCTTCGCTTTATGAATGTATGTATGTAAAAAATATTTGCGAAAATTTATAAAAATTATCCTTTATTTATTTTTTTTTAATTTTTTAAGAAATTTGAGGTGAATTTATATTATATTGCTAAAATATGTAAATTAGTTTTCTGATGAAACAACGTGTAAATAAAATTTTGAATTGTTTATGCGCGTGCTCTACGCGTGTTGTGTTAAGTTCTTGTTTAGTATTCAAATACTCTTGTTGATGTTGTTAAAAAACTATATATAATTTTTTTTTGCTTTAAATTTAAGTACATTTTTTTTTGCCAATTCAATGTACAACTGTGACAAAGGGTTAAATAAATTTAGATGATATAATTTTTGAGTTAGTCAATTAATATCCTCTTAAACAATGATTGTCCCAAAAATATAATACCTTATTGTAGACACTATATTTGCCGAGTTCTGAACATTAAAGTTGCAATAACCCTAAAACAATAGAAAAATATACTGTGTACTTTTTACTTTCTTAACGTGTATTTACTACACTGAAAAAAAAAAACTATTTAACTTCAAATAAGAGATCTGCACTTGAATCTGAAAACTAACCTTTGGTACAACTAACCTGAAAGCCGTCTTTTCCATACAGTTTGCTAGTTTGCAAACATTCAATTCAATAAACTAAGCTGTGTCTGATGTAATACAAATTCTGTTACGGATATCGAGAAAAAATAACAATTTCCATTTGTTATGAAGAATGATAGAAATTTCCATAGAATAATAATTTATTTTGAGATTCATCGAAATGAATCAATGGGCAAAATATCATTATCATGAAATTGAAAAAAAAAAATTGTTTTAGAAAAAGGAGGGAAAAATAGAATTTTTCTCTTATCTAAAAAGAGAATGTAGGTACAGATTATGTCTATCGTTAAAAAAGTAATCATAAAAATATTGAAATATAATATTTTATAAAATTAACTATATAGTAAAATGGTTTTTATTTCAATTAGATTTTCTATCAACATTTTATATGTAAAAATCAGTATTTTGAAAAGTTAACAACATGACCCCATTTAAATTTTTTTCACATATGTTGAATATTTACTGTGTTAGGTGGTAGGTATATAATATGAAAGTGAAATGGTTTTTCTAAACTTTGGGTTTTTCTTTTAACGTGATTTTTATTTTAAAATTTATTGTGTTGCACAATTTTTTTATTTTTTCCTTGTTTTTTTTTTTTTGTGTTTATGGAAAGGTTTTAGCGGATGATAAAATAGAGTAAGTTATTCTTTGGTTATTTTTGTAACAAATTTTTATATGGTACAGGTATATAATAGTTATACACCTGCTTTAAAATTTTTAAGTAATCCTTTTTTTAATGATTCTTCAGAATTTGTGTTTGTTTTTTTTTTTTTTTTTTCATTTAATTCCACACATTAATTTATTATTTAAGTTGGTTGGGAAAACACCAAATGAATGACTAGTGGCAAATTAGCAGAGAAACTTGTAAAAATGAATAATGAATTTTTTTTTATTATTTTGAATAAGAGGGTTGAAAGAATTTTTTAGAGATTATTGCGATTAAAATTAAATGTTGTATTTTTTTTAGGTATAGGTTAAATTTGAAATAATTTTTGGGTAAACAATAAGTATAAAAGGGAAAAAAGAAATTTAATAATTAGGTTGAGGTCAAGGGAACACACAATAAAAATATTGTATTTTTTTATGCGATTTTTAGGTTTTTAAATGCGTAAGCTCTTTAAAAATAAATTAGAAACGTGCAAAGGCATAAAATTAAATAAAAATATGATTTATCAGGAGAAAACAAAAAAGTTTAAATTTTCATTATGTAATTAGAGGAAAAATATTTTGAATTTATTATTTGTTCTTGTCTTGTTCAATTATTCAATATTTTGAATAATAAATTTTCGATTTAAGTTTAAAAGAAAATTTAATATTAACAAATTTAATAAATTTTAACACCCAGAAGCAATTTTATTTTGTATGTAATTTATTTTTGAAAGTAAGTATGAAAGATATTGACGTAAATGAAATAAGCAGTTTAGAATGAAAAATTATGCTATAAAACGTTGTCTCTAGGGATTACAAAAAAAGCAAAAAAAAACCAATACCGGTATTTCGGTATTGAGCTTTACTGATACCGGGATCCCGGTTTTAATACCGGTATTCCAAAAAATAATATTTCTCAAAATAAAAAATACCATTAATAATTATTATAAAAATGAAACAAAAATTATTTAATTAATAAAAAACATATGCTTATGCTAATTGCAACCTCCAATAATTTAAAAAAAATACTTTCACACTAAATCAGCAGAATTGTTAAAATATTTAAGTAAATAAAAATGGAACTACACACAACAAACTAATAAGAGCCCTCAATGCGGAAAATGGGTCTTGGTTTTGCTTTGATTCTAGAGTTAATACAATCTCGACTGAAGTGGTTTTTTGATATGTTAGAAAGTATATAACTGGCTCCAAGGTAGGGGAGGCGGATTTTTTAAATTTTAAGTTTTTTAGCCCAAATGAGCCTTTAAAATACTGGAACATATTTGCTTGGATTCTGAAGTAAAGG
Source organism: Hybos culiciformis (assembly GCA_964007475.1). Taxonomy (NCBI): domain Eukaryota; kingdom Metazoa; phylum Arthropoda; class Insecta; order Diptera; family Hybotidae; genus Hybos; species Hybos culiciformis. Next base: position 31,988,416 of record OZ023273.1, on the reverse strand, counting down.
AAAAAGATAATAAAAATCTCAAACGCAGAAATAAAGCTAAAATACCACTCTCCAGGGCTGGTGACGTGAAATTTTGAATTTCTCTAAACAATTTTTATTTAATTTCATTTATTTCTAACAAATTTTTAATTTTTTTTGATAAATTACAGTTTCTGCACAGAAATAAAATTCAAATATAGTTTTGTGATTTTCTGGTAAAGGTGTTTTTCGTACAATTTTTGTCGATTTTTTTACGGCTTTTTATTTTCTGTAAAATAAAACAAAAAAAACTGCAAAAATAGAAAACAGAATTTCACGTCTCTTAAAACTTTTATTTTTTTAGTAACCGCACTTGTTTGTAATTATAAAAAACAATCTACTAAAATTATCAAAAAATATTGAATAATAAATCCTTAGAAAAAAATTTAAATACCGAAATACCGGTTTTGACAAATATAATACCGGTATTGATTTTCATTGGTATCCCGGGATCCCGGTATTGCGATCCCTAGTTGTCTCGTAGTGTAATATTCTATTCACGTAATTAACCACTTCTGCTATACAAAACAACATTGGATGTCAAAAAATGAATGAAATATATTTGAGCCGCAACTTGTTGATCCTAATGTGCTGATATTTTCGAGCAACGATTCATTAATCTGATTTTTTTTTTTGTGAATAAATAAATGAATGTGAAAGTGTAATATGAATTAATAATGCTAAACATTTTTTACTGTCACCAAGAAAATTACAAATAAGCTTGGGCATTCAATTTTTTATAAAACTAAGCTCATAAAATCGTAGATCTCACTCTATCATATACTATTTATGTTAAAACTATATAAATAGCTATAATTATTGTTCTGATATATGAACAACATAATTTAGTTTATTCTTCTACATCCAAATATACATGTATATGTCCACATATAACATAATAATAATAATTTATAGATTTAAAAAAAAACTTATAAACATTTATCATAAAAAATATATGTATTTATTGTTATTTATACATATCACACATCAATTTCAGTTTATATTAAGTTGTCAAAAATATGTGAACAAAATTTTCCTTTTTTAGCACCACCACTATTTTTTGTCGTTAAATTTTATTTATAATGTTTTTATCGTCACAAAACTAATTTTAATATAAACAATATCCTGGCATTATAATTTTAAAAAAGGAAAAATGAATTTTAATTAGAAATTATTATTTCATTTATTGTCCTAGTTTTATTATTTTCATTAAATGAAAAAAAAAAAAAATAAATATTTGAAAAAATATTTGACCTCTATAATACACTTTGATGACCATTATACATAAGATTATTTTTCATTATTTCAGCAAGTCTAGAACTATATTTGATTTTGAATAAATAATAATCAGATAAAAAAAAACATTCCTTATCTGAACAAAAAAAAAAAGTAAAAAATTATTCATGGTCAGCCAAATACTTTTTATGTTAAGAAAAAAAAAATTTTACATAATGGAAGTTGCATGCAAAAATCCGTATAAAAATAGAATTATGTTTCGCCAATGTTAAGTATTGTGATTGTGATATTATTAAGCGAAATGTAAAAAATATTGTGTCCGAAAGCGATAACTTTTTTTGTCAAAATACTTAATTCGTAGTGTGAGTCTTAGCCTAAGCTCTTGATTTTGAATTTTGTCTTAACCACACTAAGCTCAAATTTAAAAAAATTATAAATTAAAACAGTTCATGCCGTACATAAAATAATATGATTTAAGCTTTCCAGAGAAGAAGAAAGATTCGTAAAATTTAGTATCTCAGAATAAGAAAATATGCAAAAAATGCGATCTCGCTAAGAATGATTAACAGAAAATAGTGCTCAATGTTTCGTAAAGTCAAATAATTTTTTTTTTCGCATTATTATAATAAGATTTTTAACATATTCTCACATAATTTTACATTTTCTTCATCGTTTTTTATGTAGATTGGGTGTTTTTGAAAACACGTCATTTCAACATTTATTCAGAGGTTAGTAGTAAAATTAACAAGAGTAAAAAAAAAAAATAAAAAAAATAAAAAATAATGTATTTGGAATTTACAAAATCAGACGAACGGATGTTGACACCCATTTCTATTGCTGATTTTCCATAGTGGCCAAAATTACATACATTGTTAAAATGACATTGAAAATTTCATTTACCCATTTTGGTGGCTTGTTTATTTTTTGGGTCATGCAGACAATTTTTTTGTTTTTTTTTTCTGTTTTGTGTTTTTGTATATATGTATACTTACAATACATATTTGTTTCGAATTAAAAGGACTTTTATTGTTTGAAAATATTGTATTTCAATTATTGAACATAATAAGTTGTGTACATTGTTATTACATATATTATATACAAAATAAAATACACATAATATGTATTATTGTATAAATAAATATTAAATATACATTTTTTTTTTTTTTTTTGTTTAATTTTTATTCAAGCAATTTACGATTTTTCAACCTTGACTAAAACAAACTATAATGATCATGTTTTTTTTTTATTCCAAAAATCAGAAAAAAAAATTAATAATTGTATGTACACAATCTGCACAAATATTTCGCCTATAGTAAAATCTAATTATTGACTTTTCTGAGAAAAAAAAAAGAAATCAAAATATATTGGGAACTTGTACTTATTAAAGAAAATGAAAGTTGAATTAGGTATAGGATTAAAATAAAAAGGTTTTATTTTTAGAAATTAAATTAATAAGTTATGAATGTATATAATGTTACTAATTATTCAACCATACATAATTGTTTCAACTGAATTTAGTCTAGTCTGTAACACGTTTTTGATATTTAATTTTAGCTTCAGACCAAATCCGAAGGACAACAGAAACCCACCCATATAGAAGAATATAAAAAAAGAGACTAAACAAATTATTTTATCTCAGAATACTTGATAAATATCATGAGCATTTATCTCTTATAGCTTCCTAGAATTTGACTATACTCTAGAAATATAAAAATAATAGAAAATTCTTGTATATATTTTTTGCCACTGATGAATTAATGATATTAAATTATTGTTTAAGAAGAATTATAAATTTATTAGGAATTGATAAAAAAAAACGGAAAATATTGGCTTCAGAATTTGTTCAACTTTTCGAAAATTTTATGAACAAAAAATAAACAATGTTTTAATGCTTCATATATTATAACTAGTAACTACATTTTTTATGTTCTTTTATTTATTTTTATTTATTTTTTTCAAATATTTGCTTCATTAAAATTTTGTACTTTTAACTTTGTATTATACATATATAAATATATATTTATGTACGATAGTATATAAATTGTACTTAATATAAAAAAAAATTTTGTGTACAATAAACTGATACATATATATACAGATATAAATAATTATATATTATATAGAAAAATATATTTCTAACATTGCACATTGCTTAATATCTATGACATTTTTGCTTGTTCTAAAAACCTGATTAACGTTCTGCAATATTCTTATACTTAGAATTAATTTATAGTTATATAGATTTTTTTTTTGTTTTTATTTTTTTTTTAAGTATTTAAGATATATAAATAAAATTTATATAAATATATCTAGTATATATGTACACGTATGTATAAAATGTTCAACTAAGTGTACAAAAAAAAAATATTTAAGCAAAACTAAAATTCAAGAAAATATTAAAAAAAAAAAAAAAATGTAGTTCAAAGTGCATTTCATGTAGAGTTTCAAATGAGAATTGATATCCAGCTGATTATATCATTTTTTAAATTGTCCTCAAAATTTTAATGCTTATTTGATTTATATGTATATATATTATATATATTTTTTTCCTCGATTAAGGCAAACAAATCCTTGACTTGGAAAAATATTATATAAATATTGCAATTTAAAAAAAAAAAATAAAATAAAAGCTTTAAGAAAAATATACCTACTTTATATTTGCTAAAATAAAATAATTCTATATTTATATGTATAATTGGCTTATATATTTATTTACTCTTAATATGAAAAAATATTTTCTAATGTCCTCAATTTGTTTTATTAATTGCTTTACAAAGCACACATTGCCTAAGTGCTTAAGAATGTTTGTGATTTCCTTCTTTTTTTTTATTCAAAACATTTCAAAGTTTAATTTATGATTTTGTGATTTTTTACTGTTTTCACAATCAATGGTTTTTCAATTCTGTCAACCTGTAGGAGTGTCCATCTTTACATAGTACAAAAAATTGGGCTTTCTTTGCAAAATTTGTTAACTCTAAAAGTGTAATATTTTTTTAGATTAATTATTTACTCTCTTTTAAATATTAATTACAACGTTATATTTGACTTTATGTTAAAAAGAATTAAGTGAAACAATAACAACATCAACGTCAATTTTGTAACGTTATTTTTAAAAAGGATCAATTTGGTCTTTATAAGGTATACATTTTCAAATTTATAGAAAATCATGATATATGAATACATGTACAAGTTTTCTTTAATTATTTATCTCATACTTTAACCGCATAATGTGAAATGTAACAAAACATTCGACATTTCTTTTTTTTTTTAAAAAGAATTTTTTAAATATTTTAATTTTATCTAACACTTTATAATGTTTTCTCATATTTTATTCAAAACACAATTTTTTGTTTTTTATAAGATAACATAAAAATTCATTAACAAGAAGAATCTCCAGCCCCCAAAATTATTCATTTTCTCAAGGAATTTTTCTCCTTTTTTTTTTTCTATTTGTCTTTATCATGAAAAATAATGTATAAATGAAAATATTATAACTTTATGTCATAATCATCATAGAATGTGAAAAAAAAAAAAAAAAAAATTTTGTAAGGATAAAAACTCAGACCAAAAAATCATCCTCTTAACATTGTTTTTGCTACATAAAATTAACGATGTCAGTCAATCATGAAAAATGAAAACAAGAAAATAAAATACAGAAAAATAAAACAGAATTTGGAAGATATTTCAGTAATTAAGTAAAATTTTAAAATTTTTTAAAATATGATTCATTATATTTAAATATATCTAAACAGTGTATGTGAATATACTAATAATAGTTCGAAAATGGAAAATCAAGACAAACAATTGATCTTTCTAGCATTAATTCAATTTTGGTTTTTTTTTTATTTACGTTACATGTAATTATTTATATTTAATTATGGTACAAAAAGATAGCTATATGGTACAAAAAGTACAAAAAAATATTGTCGTTTGTTCGTCAGGTCTGGAAAATTATATTGTGCTGAGAAAATAGCAAACATAATTTGTGGAAAGGACTTATTTGCATGAATATTTTTTTTAATAATACTGTTTTCTTCCATTTTATTTTGTGAACTATAACAAATAATTGTCATTAAGATTTTACAAAATTTCTTTCTTCCAATATTTATCTCCAATCATCATTTTATTTAATTTTTGTCGAAAATGTCTCTTATACGTCTCAAATTAACAAAAGAAAAGAAAACAGAGAAAGGAAATGTAGTACAAGTACAAAAAAAGTTGAAAAAAAAAAAAAAATTCTTCAATTTATTGAAATGGAATCGATTTAAAAAATATTTTATGAATGTTTTCATGTTAATTCATTCAAAATGGGGGTAGGTTAGAGCACTAATTATTGTCCACTTTAAATTATATGAAAACGATAATGAGAACAAAAAATCTTAAACTTAAATAGTAATGTAATGAAGTTTTAATTATTTTATTTCTTTTCTTGTCCGCAATTCCAATAAAGTTATACATAATTTTCAATTATCATAATTTATATTCTTCTCAAACATGCATCACTTCAAATTTATCTTCAAATGTTTTTGATATTGTTACCTTTTTTTCTTCAAAATAAAAATTCAAATTATAGAAGTCTGGAAAACTTTTTTTTCGCAATCATTAATTTTTAAAAGAAAATCATTTTAAGTTTTTTTTTTTTTAACAAATCAAAAATCTATTAAAAATTATCCTATACTCCTCATTTTCTGATAAATGAGTTTTATATTATTAGGCTAAATGTGTCTGAAAACTTTTACATAATTTTTTTTTTAAAACTTATATAGTACAAGTATGAGAAAAATCTAAATTTAAACACAAAAACATAATATAAAAATATATATATATATAAACTACAATATTTTCGACATTATATCATATTGTATAACTTCTTGTTTAATACACGTTGAGCTCGGCATTGTTTTTTTTTTCTATTTGACAAGTCATAAGGCCTGCTTCCCAAATACATTTTGCATTATTCCTATTCTGAATAAATAATATTTTACTTGTTATTATTATAAAATAAAAGAAGTAAAAAAAATTAATAAAATATAAACCACATAACCGAAAATCAAAAATTAATAAAATATAAATTAAAATTAAAATAATTTTATAATTAATAATAACAAATACTATACTATGAAAACAGTGTAAGCCATTATTAAATCTATCACTGGAAATGTTATGGTAAAATTATAATTTTCATATATATTATTGAACTTTTATTCTAAATGTTAATAATTCATATAAAGGTTAGAAATTCATAAATAATAAAAAGAGGTATAATAAATTTCAGCAATCATTGTATATGGAAAAAAAAATTAAATTTTAAATAAAATTATATCATCTATGAACGTAAATAATAATTTTCTTCTACATATATATCATGTATCATGCACGTATACATATTTTTTTATATCCTTAAACTTTTTGTTACACAGAAGTGTAAATTTACACTATAATTAGTTATTCTTAACATTTAAGAAAAATCATCGACAAAAATAATTATATTTTGGTAAAAGGCTATAATTTTTTTTTTGCATACCTTCAATAAATATACCTATATAATAATAACAATTCTTATTAATATTTCAATAGAAACTGAGACGATTGAAAGGAAACAATGAGAAGAATGCTTAAACTTTTAAATCAAGAAAATTATTTCCTTTAGTTCAAATTAAATTTTCCATGAATTTAAAAAGGACATTTATTTTATGCGAAATATTTTTTATGTAGTTCCTACAGATTCATGTACCTAAATAATTTCCCAGATACATATATAATACATATAGTGTTCCATATAATATAAAATTTTTTTTATATTTTCATATCGTATTATTATACAAATCCACCCAATATGAAATGCGCAATTGCTATGAAAATCTCTTCAATTTTCGTTTAGTAAAGTTAGATGAAAAAAAAAATTAAAATTCTGTTTATTTGGAAAAAAAAAAGAAGTTAAATTCCAGATAGTTATTATTAACATGTGATCTGGATGAGTTTCATGTTGGTTTTTTTTTTTTCTGTTTTTTTAGAGAGTTTGACACAATATTTTATGGCGAAAAAATTGCTAACCAAGTACTTTTCTATAGAGTATTATGAGATATTTTTCAATGTATAACTAACAAAAGTTGCTTGAGCTCTGTTAAAAAAAAAACAAACGCAATTAAGTCTAGAATTAAAATACTACAAATGACAAATTTGTTTTTTAAAAACAATATAATTTTTTTTTGCAATTTCATTCCATAATAACACTACTGCTTCATACTAAAATTAAAAGTAGAAAAAATCAGCTTTAAGACATTTAATTCACGAAACAAATACCACAGACTTCATACGAAAAAAAAATTATGAATTTTATTCTGCATAATATAGTATAATTTTGAATAATTGAATATAATAGTGAAGACTTTGTCATATTTATAAAATAAAAATGTTAACGTGAAAAAAAAGTCCTTGCCAAAAACAATTTGTATATCCCAAAACATATACCTATAGGTATTATACACCTCTGATGGTCTATTTTATCACTTAAGGAATTTCACTGATTGAATTCTTTTTTTTTTACGTTTATTTTCTAGGTGTCCGTCGAAACTTTTCCCAAGGCTAAATATTTGATGTAGGTTAGGACTACAAAAAAAGGATATTCGTTCTTATTTTATTTTTTGAAAAATAATTTTCTTATTTTTTTATCAGATAAACATTTATTAAGAATATGATGGTGGTTTCTATGTTCATGTGAAAATTTTTAATATTAAAAAGCCAAATGTTTTTGATTTAAAAATCCTCGAAGGGAATAATAATAGAAGTGTTAGGTTGTTTCTAAAAGTATCAAAGAATATATATATATATATATATATATATTTATATTGTTTTCCAAATATTTAAAATTAAATTATTCAAATAAGTACATTTTTATACCTAAAGCATATTTCTATACGATTAAAATATTTTATGAAATTTTTAAATTTTTTTAATTTGAAATTTATATTGTATTAATTTCATATTTCTAACCCACTAATTTGAATATTTTAATTTTTGATTGTATTAAGGTTCCTACTTAAATGTACATATTTATAATTGTACAGAAATAATTGAGTTATGTAAAAATCGTTCATCAAAGGTTGCAGATTTTGAGTTTCGTAACTATAGTATATTTCTATTGCATTAATAAATATATTGGCACGAAAATTTTTTAAAAGCTTCGGTAGAAAATAAAATAAATTGTATGTTCATTTTTCATTTTCAGTGATGCTATTAATTTATTCTATACATGGCATAAAACAGAAAAAGTTAACACTTAAAAGCAATAGTACTATAATACTAAGAAATCACTATACATTTTATGTTTGGCTTTTAATTCAAAAGTATTTATGTTTTGATCCTTTTGGCATAGAACCAGAAAACTATAAAAAAAAAAATCCTTTCACATTATTATGTTTTGCTTTTTTATTTTCATCTTTTATTTTTATTACAATAAAGTGTGTATATTTAGTTGTAATGCTAACAAAATGAATTTAAATAAGAGCGCTACTTCTTATGTAAGCAACTTTAAATTATTATTGGTTTGTTTGATTTATAATTTTTCCAAAATAGTAAATTTACAAATTAATATGAATTGACAAACTGATGAAAATGTATGTAGTCCATTTTTAGAAATTTTTCGATTCGAATAGATTACAATAATTAAGATGAATATGAATTAAGAAAGTGTCTTTTAGAATTATTATGTCAAAATATTTCATTTATATATTTTTGAGCAGTGATGAAGTTTTTTCTACAAAACTTAAGAAGCTTAATAATAATCCATTTCCAAACACTATTATTCTAAAAGTATAAACTATAAAAACAAGTAAAATAAATTATGGAATATTTGTTTTAATTTTTATGCATGTCAACAAATTTTCTAACATAACGTGGCGTTTATACTAAATGTTTTACACAATTTTTACACACACATTCAAAACATCCTCGAAAAAATCTTCAAAAACATCCAATGTAAATCCCAAGTTAAAAAATATATTTTCTAGCATTCGGATAGTGTACTGAGTTTATTTTCTACTTTTTAGTACATATTTAAATAATAAAATCGTGTTTAAAATTTTTTTTATTTATTTATTTTTTTTTGTATTCTAACTAGTCTTTTTTTTTTGTTCAAAATATAATAAACATAAAATTTTTGTCTAACAAAACATGATCATTTAATTTAAAATATTATTTTAAAACAAATATTATGTATTAAACATAAATACAAATAAAATAAATTAATAATGAAATGAATGTAAATTTAATATATTGAGATTTTTCAATTAAAATTGAATTTATTTTTGTCAGTAAAAAAAATTTGTACATGCATTACATATTTTTTATTAAAAATTAATAAATTTTCAATAAAAATCAAATAATAGTAAAGTACTCAATTATATTTCTACAAATTTGACATAAAAATGAAAATTTATTTCAAAAACATTTTTTTCCATATTGAAATAAATTTTTTTGAACATTTTACACAATTTATTATCTTTGGATTCAATTTATATCGATTACATGTACCAAATTGATATAAACATAATATACCAGCATTATGATGTTGACTTCTAAATGTTAAAATAAAAATAAGTGCTTGTGCAATGATATTTCGCGATTCAAGTAAGAATGTGGCACAATATTTCCGCACCAATGTGGTTATATTATAAAATTATAATATAGAATTTCATTTATTCAATTTGCAAATTATAATATACGTTCTAACTTTTGGAAAAAAAATTTGATTGATCACAGTTTGAGTTTATAATAATTGACTTTAACTAAGGACTATCACAGAATTATATTCCATTTTAAGACATTTGCCTCAAAGTCACTTATACAAAAATTTTAACGAATTTTCAACGTGCAGTAACACAAAAATAAGAAACTTTTCTCCCATTCAATCTTAAATTTAAAATATTACATTTATATTTCACACTTAATTAATAATCCATTCACATTCCTTTATAACATACAAACTTCTCGTCAATAAGTATCTCTCAAATTTATTGTTATGCAAATACACAGAATATGTTTTCAATAAGATCTAAAGGTGGTAAATTTAAGTTCTCTCTAAAATAATTATAATAAAAATTCGAATGCTCTAACATAATAATAGTTTCTATAGTTAAGGATTATGAATTATATTTCTTTATCCTTTTAATTTCATTTTACAATACAGAAGATGAAAATATTATTATAATAAAACTATAAACTAACTATCATGCAGTTACTGTCTATAACAATCAAACATTTTTTAATGTGAAGTACCAGTTTTATTTAATTATAATGCAGTATGGAAATAGCAAACAATCACTCATTTTATAAAATTTTTATTTTTTTTTTTGTCAAGCAAAAAGTAATATAAAAATATATAAAAAAATGTGTAAATCCTTTTTTGTTGATGACAATAAAAAATGTCAAATGAGGACAAAATATTAATACATATAATATGCATACAATATAGAAATCCCTTAAATTTTTGACGGCTATATACCATCCACTTCTCATTTTAGAATGACCCAATAAAAATATTTTAATATACCGAACCAATTATTTTGTTTAAATGCATACCTATAGGTTCATTTTTAAATGCTCACGAAAATGCAGTAATTGAGTTAATTTAAAATATTATTATATAATAACCACCGCGTTAAAAGTTTATACTACTTAATGTTTACAGGAGTTATAAATGGTCCAATAGAATTGAAAATAACAGCAATACTTGCTTTATTTTTTGTCACAATTTCTTAAAAAATCTAATCCAAATGCTGTATTACAATAGTTGCAAGAACTTTGTATGATTTTTCTCTCTGAACTTTTTCTATACGAAAAATTGTACATCAATGTGATTTTATTTTTTGACTTATCTCTAACATAGATTATTATATTTATAAAAGAAAAACAAGAATATCACTATATTTTATTTTATTAAAAATTATAATGTACATAAGTTAAAATCCTTATATATAGTAGATAAGTATAATAAATAAATATCCTTAATCCTTAAATTTTTATTATGATTCAATATTCATTTTATATTGTGCATTATATCGATATATGTATGTTCTGTTTATCGAACAAACAGAAAGCTTTTGTAATACGAACACATTATTTTTTATGCCCTACATAAAATGAATACAAAAATTCTAGAACAACAAATAACTTAAGAGTTTGGCAAATATTATGTAAATATGTTCAAAAAATTATACACAAAATGCACATTACCTTCAGGTGCAAAAATTATTATTTAAATTTACTCATATACATTAAGAATTGTAATATTTCTAAATTAAAAGAGCTTCTAGCATAATGCCTACCAATTCAATTTGCTTTGGCAAAGTGACAAAATTTTTTTTTATAAATAATGTGGTATTGTAATTAAGATTGCTGCCAAATAATAAAAATTAATAAAATGAGAATTTTATCTATCTTTCAGTTTTTCACGTATTATTATTATTATTATTATTATTTTTTTTTTTTTCCTGCGTAGTGTGGGTGTAATACATATAGTTAAGTTAAAACATAATTTTCAAAATAAATAACAAAAAATAAAGATAAAAAAAAATCTTACAGTCTTTAAGGGTTCATTAAAAAACGAAGGAGAGAGAATGCTTCTGAACAATAAATTTTATTTACATTACTTACTGAATTGGAAAAAAATATTTGTGCTTAAAATGAAAATATGACTAATTAAAAAACAAAAATGTTAATTTAAAAATGGAAACAAAAGTTTCATTAAAATACAAAACCCGGAAAAAAAATTATGTTTACAAAAAGTTGTTTGTGTTTAATTTATTAATTATTAATTTATCGTTTTTTTTTTTTTTTGAAGGATTGTGGTTTGGAAGACACTATCTAACATCTTTGCTTCAGAAAAACTCTATTCCAAACTATAACTAGTTTTTTTTTTAATTTTGAACCCTTAAGCAGTCTGTACTTTTTTAGAAAATCTTAATAGTTATGCCGTAAATTATGTAGATTGAAATAACGTCAGATAATAATATATAATTCAAAATGTATGTTTGTTATACGGTTTGGATTTTATGTAGTTTTAGGGGTTTTCAGTGGTCAATTTTTCGTGATATAGTTATGTCAAATTTACGATTAATATTCAGTATTTTTAATAACTTAAATTTTTTTTTGATGAAAGCTCTGAATTTTTTCAATTTACTTCATCTTTTTTAATACATAATTTACCAAGCCTTAGTGATTTAAGGCTTTAAATTTTTGACTTTAATACCATTTATATTAGATAATTTTGAAAAAAACAATAATTAAATCTTTATTAAAAGTCGTTAAAAAACTTTTTTCATAATTCTATGATCTTCTAAATTTCGATCTAACCCAACACACTTGTGTAGCTGGTTTTCAATTTAATTAAAATTAAGAATTATCAAAATAGAACATTTTCCAGAACATTCTAATTGAAAAGATAAAACATTACACGTACTTGAAATATATTAAATTTATTTTCATTTAACTGAAGTACATATATTTTTTATTAAATTTTTTTTTTTTTTTATTAAATTTTCATTTTGAAGATCAAATAAATTAATGAAAGTTTTACTTGACTGACTAGCAGTATAATTAAATATCCATTTTTTCACTTTCTCTGTACCATTTATCCATCCTTATTAGAAGGTTTATTTATTTAATTTTTTTTTATGTTTTCAATAATAAGAAAATAATTAATGACCCAAATTATATTTCGTTTCTGTATAATTTTAAATTATTTAAACAATTAAAATAATATTAAACAAATGCCCACAAAACATGATGTCAAGCTAAAAATATGTTTTTCAATATAAATTTAACACCAAGTTTTCGTATACCACATAGATTAAAAAGAAAATTATTTTGTTGTCTAAAAATATATATAAATTGAAGATAAGGGATGTTTCTGGTCACAAAATTTAGGAATTCATATTTGTGTACAAGATAATTACTAATTTACGATAATTAACTTAATTTAGCAATTGAAGCTTTAAAATCAAACAAATGCTGAAATTATGATTTTTATCTTAATGGAACTAGTAATTAATAAACAGATTATTAATTCGTATCTTCTTTGAATTATTATTTGAAACGCATGTATAAATACATTAAAAAAAGGGGAATATATTTTACACTATTTTATAACTGTTGTATATATCTCAAAATAAGGAAACATAACCTATAAAGTGATATAATAATTTTAATTAGATTTGATGGACAAGCATCAGATCACATTTTTTTTAAAATAAATAAAATAAAATTATGAAAAACCAACATAATTACAAAAAAGTTTTTTTTTTAAATAAATAATTAACCAAAGCTTTAGTAATTTAAGGTTTTTTTAATGTGTACTGTCCATGTTATTAAAAAACCGAAAAGTAATTGTAGAGTGAAACTTTAATGGTATGTATAACATAAATTTAAATTAAAAAATTTTTTTAAGCTTTAATGATATTTAATGCATGCGGGTTAGAAGTTTATGAAAAAAAATATACATTCTGACGAAGTCGAAAAATTTTTTGAAACATACACATTAGGGAGTCTCTTTAAAAATGTGTGGGATTGGCAGAATTGTAAATAGTTTACGCAGGATAGTTGATTTTTGAGTGTATTTCACCAAAAAAAGGTAATAAATGGTGAAATAGAACCAAAAACAATATTCTTCAGATGTCTATGTGTCTCCAATTTTCTAGAATTGTAAATAGTTGTCAGGATAGTTGATTTTTGAGACACATAGATTATAATATTAATTAAATTAAGTTTTCGTTATTGGATTTTATTAACATTTTATGGAGTTCAATGAGGCGCAATTTATTTATTGATCTTTTAATAGTGCCAATATAAAGTTTGTATTAAATATTTGCCAATCAAGAGATTTAGTTTTTTTAATTCAAATGATTTTAAAATAGAACCATGAAATTAAAATAAAAATTTCTGAGGCTTTTATTGGAATTTGCATTTAAATTTCAGTTTCCTGATAAAAGTCGAATTTTATTTTTATTCCTATGTATAGAACACTTTTATTTATTTATTTTTTTTAGCAATAAATAAACTGAAAAGAAATAGCCCATTCGCAACTTTTTTATTGACCAGTTTTTATCTGAAACCACAAAAATATTTGCATTTTGTTTTTATTTTTATTATACAGATTTCCTATTTGAACCAATTTAATATTGTAAAAATAAATCTTAATATATATTTTAATTTATTCCGATAAATTATGAATAATATTTTTTTTTTAAATTAAATTATACTTTGTCAGAGAGAGCGCTTACTAGTCAATTAACTATAAAATACTAGCTATGTCGATTAGCTATAAAATACTATAAATTTGCTGAAAGAAAGTCTGTTTCTGAAAATTTCCAATAACACACGTAAAACTATATGTATTATGCTTATTGTCTTAAATATGGACGGACTTTTAAGTTTTCTTTAATTAAACTTTAAGATTATAGATATGTTCTCACCAAAACAACTATTTTAGTATTAATAATTAGATGCGTAGACCGGGATCAACTTATACCTTTGCTTAGAACTTTAAAAATAACGCACAACACAATTAATTAATACTAACTAAATACTAAATCTAACGTGTTCTAACCAAATATACTGACAAATAAATCACAGACAGTAATTGTCATTATTATATTCCGTTTAATGTTTGTCCTTTGATTGATGGCGAAAGTTCGATGTATATATAATTTATCTGTTGACTAGAAGCAAATATTAATATTGCGAACTATTAGATCATTGTATCAATTCGATGCTTTTTTTATTTCTGCACTTTTTTTTTCGTAAGAGATTTGTCAAGCCTTCTCCTTGTTTCTGAGTAATTGGTTTTTATTTTAATTATTAAGTGTATTAATTTTTTTTGAGTTGCTATGACCAGATTCTGTGTCCTTGATCAGATCTTGATCACCACTTAGATACATAATCCTTGCCATTGTAAATCCAAAGGCCATAAAGACAATGTGCTTACTTATTTAAGGCTTACATGAAATCAGCTCAAAAAAACATTCAAAATATTCCATATTTTTATTCGTTAATGGTAATAATAAGTTAAAGTATAGCTTTAAGTTTTTTAAGCTTTCCAAAGAATCCGTAAAAAACAATTTATCGAAAATATACGATGTTAATAAATACTTTATATACCACAGAATATTGTTTTCTCTTAAAAATTAAGGTTATTAAAAGCTAAAATTTTTATGCGCTTAAATATATTTTTTTTAACAATAATTTAAATTCAGTCATCCAGAAATTATGGCAGATATTGTTTGAAAAAAAAACCTTAACAGAGAAAGCAAAATATGCTTTCCAGTATAAGACTGGTAAAGGTAAAAGTTTCTTCAGATAATGGATTTTTTAAGTCTATGTATACATAAAGAAAAACTTAAATAAAATTTTTTTTTTCTTTAGATTTTATTTTATTTTGTTGTTTAATAAAACCTGGTAATTTATTAATTTCAATGCATGAATAGATATTTCCAATACATTTAAAAAAAAAATATTAAGGAACATTTTTTTTTAGTATACCATTAAAATCGAGGCCAGGTCACTCACACGGATAAAAAAGACTAAAAATGCTTTAAAAAAAATCATATTGAGATAATATTGACAACATACAAAAAAATTTAATTAGATTCAGTTTATTCTACAAGTACCTACTGCCGATGCAGGTAAAATTTTAAATTTTTCATCCTAAGATAATATGTATTGAACTTACTTAAGGTTCATTAAATTTTATGAAATTGTAATGATATAATATATTCTAAGAATTTCAAATTATGTATAGATATAAATAAAACTAGCGAATTTGATATAAATAAAAATTTCAATTATTTAATGAATGTTTATAATTTTCTTTCTTTCAAATGATTTATTAAAATATTAATGGCAATGTTTTGTCGAACTTAAACAACAAGTTTCTTAATTCATTTTCCTTCGTGTCCAATATTGAAAAAGAAAAATAAAAAAAAACAAATTACGTCTATCGTAACAACACCATATTGAATAACTTGTATATCATGTACACATAGAGTAAATAAATAATTTTATTTTAGTTTTCTTTTTGTTTTTATATATACAGAAAAACATCAAGATTATTTTTTACAAGTCATTAAATCTTATTTTATTGACTAGAAATGCACATCCTGAAGAAAAATTGTTGCAGATGGTATTAAAGAAAATGATATTGAAAGAATAAACAAAAATAATAAAAACGGAGCATTTGTTTTTTTTTTGCTCAAAACAACTTACAAATAAATTAAATTTCTTCATTGACCTTAATAGGGGTGGTACCTTTAAAACGCTAAAAATTAGAAATTGTTTAACAGCTATATAAAAAATAAAGATTTTTTAAATTTTTTTTTTTTTTATTTTAAAACTGCATTTTTATATTATTTTTAAAAATAATCAATTTAAAATTTTTTGCAGCACAGGGTTTCCAATTCATTACCGGATGGTTTTGAAAAAAACTTTTGTGGCAGCCATCATAAAGCCAGTAACCAAATTTTTGTACCATATAGATAAAAGTACACACTATCAAAATATGAGATAAAAAAATGTCTTAAGTTACTATCCGCCCAATTGCACATTTAAATGAAACGAAGAATTGGATTTACGGTGTTTTAAGAACAAAAGTAAATGAGAAATATTTCGTTGTATAAAATTTTGCGTAGTACCTACTTCTAATAATCACGCATTTAAAATTTTAATTCGCTCGTTAAACAAAACAAAACCACAAGATACTCATTATTTACAAATTCTGTTTTATATTTATGCAACAATGATCAAAAGAAAATTAGTGCAAAATAGAAAATTAAATGAATTTTCATTATAATCAAATCTGTGTGTAAAATGAAGTGAAACAAAAAGCATAACTAATTCATGCATTTATTTCCTAGACGAGTTAATGTTTAAACGATAATTAGTTAATTTTCTTTTTCTTATTAGTGGATAAATTTGTATTTGATTTCAAATCTATCAATGTTCAAAAATATATAATAAGATATATGTTGTGTTATACCTTTGTGTAGGATAAGAATCCCTGTATTCAGTCAGTTTCATAACTAGTCTCAATAATTTTAATTACAAGATCTTCCTTACTTACTTTCCTTACGTTTGTTAGCTTGTAAGAGTAGGAGTAGAATAATTTTTACTTCGTACTTTTTAGATTAATCCCGTTGCTAGTTTAATGTATCAAGAGTAACAATTTTGAATTTATTCACATAGAATTTGTTGTTGAACAGTTACGTTTGTTGACCGTCCAATTTTCACTAAAGGAGCTATTTTTATCTTTCTTTATAAATATACAATTTACTACATACATGACTATGTACTGTAAATATAATTATGTAAAAGGTTACATAATGTGGCGATAAATTTTTTAAAACTATTCATTTATACAACAACATACATTATTTTATTTATAGAAGGAAAAAAAAAATTTTAATTGAATGGCTATCAATTAACATGAATCTATTCAAAGTAAAATGATGAATACCATGTTAATGTTAAAATTTATAGATATACTTTTTTGATTTTTAGCTTCAGTTGAACTTGCGGTTCAACATCACTTTGATAGAATTCAATGCGCTTAACATTTTTTTTTTACAATATTTTATTTAGAGAAATTAATTTGATAAATAGCAAACAAAAATTATTTGAGATCATTGAGAAGTCAATTGGACAGAAAAAAAAATTACATATATCCGTCGTTAAAATAATTACGATTGAAACATTTATGATATAAATTTGATGAAAAACTATACAGAAAGTTTTGGTCGATTAAATCATTTTAGCGTCCAGTTCGAAGGGTTGGCGGCGACCAACTATTATATTTAAAAAAAATAAAATTAAAAAAAAGAATGATTTTAATTTGAGTACTAAACTGTAAAAAAAATAAAATTTGATCGAGTTAAGTAGAAGACAAGTTTTCATAAAACATCTCCTAATTTTTTTTATGTGTTTTTCAATTTACGGATATTTTTTTTTTTAATTCCATGACAAAACTTTGAATTTTGCTATTAAAAATTTGTAAGTATAGGGCCGGCAATATTGTTTTTGCACCTGAGCGGCCAACAACGCAGAAACGTTGCTGTCAACAACACCACATTCACCATATCTTTTATGATTATCCTTTTCACATAATACATGTTTTTTAATTTTTCAATTGTTTTTACACATAATGTTTGCATCATCTGTTATTCACTTAAACTTAAACAATGGGTCAATACAAATAGAATTTGCGTATTTTAAGCAGTTGAAGAAAATAAAAACATAAGATGTATAATTTATCTTCATTTGCATCATCCAATCAGCCATCGTTATAAAAAAAAGCAAAATAGGCTGAAAAGAAATATATTTGATAGAGACTGTCAAAATTCTGTGCAACAATAAAGTGTACGAAAATAAGATGTTTGAAGGTATAAGAATATACATACAATATTTATGTACAAATAGATTTCTCTCCAAAAATATTAACACACATGGGCAACCTCGTCTTTCTATAGCCATCAAGTTTTAAATTTATAAGTACAAAATATTATGAAAGCTAGATGTTTAATTCATTTTAGTCACTTCATCAGGTAGAATTTTGTTTTTGTACACTTGAATACTAAATCATGTGAAAATTTACTGAAATTGTTGTAGAACCTGTAAAATTATTTTAAGAAAAAAAAAAGGTCAAACTTAAATTTTTGTAATAAAATATAATTCCTTTTAATTTCTTTCAATATAAAATTTATTTCATTTATTTAATATAAACAAATATGTGCATAGAATATTCTATACCAAGAACAGTGATAACCTCAAAATAACCACATTCATAAAAATTATTTTAAAATTTAAATATAGGGAAATCAAAATCCTAAATACATGAATGTAAAAAAAAAAATTTAAAATAAAAAATAAAATTCTCTCGACAATTGATTTTATTTATATACTTATGTATACGTATAATAAGTATGATGATATATATTTCATTAACCAATGTAAATAAAATATTATACAAAATTCGTTTTGTAAATAAGCACATAAAATTCAGTAAATAGGTACTTTGAAAATTAAATTCAAACCTCAGGGGCTATATTTCTACACGAATAATAATTTGTATATGATATTCATTGCAATCAAATAATGTTTTTTATCATCACAAAATAAAGCCAGTAACATAAAATAAGGAATGCGATATACGAACCTAACATTCAAAAATTATGTATAAATAAAATTTTGAAATTAAAGACTTGTATGTTTATAAATAAATTCATTTAAAATTAAAGAGAAAAATTACTAAACAAATTAAATTTGAAAATAATGAATAAAATTGTTGATAGAAATGTTGAAAAAATATAGTGACTCTCGAAAGTACTAAGATGAAAAAAATTTAATTTCAAAGTAGTGACTTTGATTGCCACCTCGAAAAATAATTCAAAATTTCAAGTTTATAACTTTCAGATTAATTGAACAAAAAACCCTTAACGCTTACGTGATAAAAAAAAATTACTGCTTTCGTGAGAAATATACAATATTTAATGCAAATAAGTGTATATGTGCATTAAATAACATAGGTATAGTTTTTATTTAATTCTAATTAATATTGTTGCAAGTTGTTTTATACGCATTTTTCAAGTATTATACGTTGTCATTATCATTACGTATGCAAATAAAATCATTCTGTATTTCCAAATTAGATAATCTATCATATTATTTCATTTATTTTTATTAATATTCCTATAATGTTAATAACATTTTTAATTTATATATTTTTCATTTTCGAAACTAAAGCAAAGCGATTTCTACAATGAAGTGTTTTTTTGTAGTTTGAATCCAAAATATTACAATATTATTTTATTCAAAATTTATAGTTACAAGTCGAAAAAGGTGTAGGTAGACCAAATATATTGTAGCAGAACTTTCTATACATCAAAATTATAGTTTTTTTTGTTTTTTCTAGCCATAAATAAATTATGAAAATTATCTTTTAATACAAAGAGAAGGTATCTGAAATTTTTATATCGAGTATTGCTAAAATCATGAGCAGACATATAAAAAAAGAAAAGTACGAGTTATTTTTCTTTGCTATGACAGGTATATCTTATCAAACTTCAATTTTACCTATATAGGTAGGTACATGGCACAGGATATACATTATATTAATTATTATTATATTAATTATATGGCTGATGTATCTTTTTATTTTTCAGTGTTATATTAAATTACACTATGTAGGATATGTTTATATAGGAATTTAATTCTAGACATATCGATAAATAGTTTCTTAAAATAACTATTCAAGAACATAAAATATTGTTTCACCTAATTTAAATCTATTTTTATTTCTCTGGAAAATGAAATGACATTTTGTTTGGACAATTATTGAAAATTTTGTAGGTAGGCATACATAGATTAACTAATATACCTAATGTTCTCGCTATCATCTATTATCAAAATAAAGTGCTGATGATGTCTGATAAAAATGAAAAAAAGAAATTCTTTACTAATAAATTTTTTTTTTCATATTATTTATGTGGAAAGAAAATGTTTAAAATCTTTGAGTCGTATCATATTGTGAAAGAAATTCGCGTATAAAATAAAATACTGTATTATAAGACCCAGAGTAATATTCAAATTGATGAAGCAGGTAAAAAAATTCTTTTAATGTGCATGTCTTCGGTAAGTTGTATTTACATTCGCAAATTTAGCTCGGTAAATGGTCCATTACATGCATCAATATACATGCAATTATAGGAAAATCTAAATTGTAAATTGTATTTACATTTCCCTGTGATGTACATTGTATTTACATTTCCCTATATTGTATTTACTTACTTCATTTTGAACTACGTAATACTATAAACAAAAATAACATCTCTCACACTCACAATATTTCCCTTTTTTCCTTTTATCTCTAAAAGAAAGAGAAATTAAAGGATAATTAACGTGAAAAAATTCCCTTTTCTTCTTTTATCTGTAAAAGAAAGAGAAATTAAAGGATAATTAACGTGGAAAAATTCCCTTTTCTTCTTTTATCTGTAAAAGAAAGAGAAATTAACGGATAATTAACGTGGAAAAATTCCCTTTTCTTCTTTTATCTGTAAAAGAAAGAGAAATTAAAGAATAATTAACGTGGAAAATTCCCTTTTCTTCTTTTATCTGTAAAAGAAAGAGAAATTAACGGATAATTAACGTGGAAAAATTCCCTTTTCTTCTTTTATCTTTATTTTTTATTATAAATTATCTCTTTGCAACTCCCTCTCACATGCACATTAAAGCAGTATACAATACATGTTAATCAAATTTGTTATACAGCTCGTTGTGTATACACATAAACACATAGCACTCGTCAATATTATATCACTCGACCTTCAGTCTCGTGATATAAATATGACTCGTGTCTATGTGTTTGTGTGTATACACAGCTCGCAATTAATAACAAATTTTCATAACATGTATTGTAATCTACTATTTCATCTTGCTGAAAATATTAATTTGAATTGTAATAACTGTAGCTACCTATAAAATTTTCAAAAAACAGAGAAAGAAAAAAACACATATCAACCTAAATGAAAATCTCAGTATTTTTGTAACGTAGTTTTTTCCCCACAATATTTTTAATTATGGTATATTTTACTAGTTGTGATTGTGAACTAATTTGGCATTAAATTGGGCACAATTAGCACACATTTAAAATAAAAATTAAAAAGCAAAAAAATTTTTTGTTAATAAAATAGAAAATTTTGTTTTTAATTAGTTAAAACGAACTACAGGTTGAGAATATTTTGAGAGAATTTTATTTGATTTTAAAATCTGTCTGTAAATATAAAAAAATAAAAAAAAAATATATTTTATTTTATTAAAAAGTTTTTATGATGAATAATTTAGAAGAGGCAATTTTATTTTATTTTTGAATGTCAAAGTAAAAATCGAACTGTGCGAAAACTTCTTGCAAAAATTTATGAACTCTTAACAACTTAATTATTTTAATTATTTCATATACATGTATGTATTATTTAACAGTAGTATTCGTTGGTTTCATCGAAAAAATTATTTAATTAGGAAAAGTATATAAATATATCAAATCAATCTTTATAATTAACGTTGGTTCGTCGTAACTCATATATTCCCATAAGTAATTCGCATTATTTTGCAAAATGAGAGCATTTTCATAAGGCTCCGGCTATACAGGAGACAAAATACATATATTCTTATTGATGTCTTCAGATTTAAATTTTACAAGTTTTGTTTTTGTTCATTCAATTTCACAATCATGTATTATTGAATTGAATGTACCTATAGAAAGAAAATTGAATTTAAAAATGTAGACCTAGATAATAATATGGAACAAATTTTCACATAGAGAAGACGCACAAAAGACAAAAAGAACAAAGAAATTTATTGTTTCATTTTGTAATGAAATGAAATGAAAATCCGATTTTAACATTATTTTCAATTGAAAATAGGTTATGAACTTTTATGTTGATTTAAAAATAATTTTCCATAAAAGTATGAAATTTATCCAGACGTCAGACATTTTCTCATAAATTCTTTACCCTAAAGAAACTTTTATTCTTTATTTACTTTGATTCAATAAATTAAATAAGAACTAAGAAATATGTACGTACATAAGTACATTATATGTATAAAATTTTAGTTTTAGAATTTCAACTTTGTGTTATTTCAATCACATAAATAAAAGAAGAAATGTAGATATATATGTAGGTATACATTTTTGTAGCATTTCGAAAATTTATTATCATTTTGTATAGAATAAAGGATGATAGTTCTGCTATTAAGTAATTTGAAATATACATTTTCCTTAATTAAACAAAATGAGGTTGAATTCATATTAATCAATCAGAGTGTTATAATACTACTCTAGTGTAGGTCTAGACGTTTAGAGAATAAAATTTAATTGAAATTATTGTAATTAAAATTAACTATAATTTTTTTTTTTGAGGCGAACGGAGGAAATGAATTAAATTAATTTTTTTTTTTGATATTATACGTATATTATGAATATTTTATGTAGGTATGTATATTATTATTATGTATTTATATTTATAATTAAACGATAAAAGTTTGCAAATGATAGCAATCAACGAAAACAATTCAATTCTGCTTGAGTGGAAAAATTTCAAATTATGTGTATAACTGTATATTTGGAATAAGATCTAATATTAAAAATTTTGTATTTAATTTTTTATTTTTTCAGTTTGTAAAAATATTTTTTTATCCAATTTAATTTCAAATAAAAAAAAAAAAAAGGTTTAACATTATTACAGGTGCAAAGATAGTATAAAAATCTAATTAAAATTCTTCTTTTCACAACATTTTTTTTTTCCTTTTTAAAAGTTTCATTTAACTAATCTAAAGGAAATACATATACACATAGGTAGTTTTGTTTTTAATTAAAAAGAAAACCCAAATTATCAACAAAATAAGAAATCATCTGAGCCCAATATCATATATAAAAATTTTAAAGTATCTTTTTGCAACATCATTTAAAGTACTTGTTTGTATAACAAGTTGGGGTGCTATGGGTCTTATAACATTTATGGAATGAATGAATAAAGAGATATTTTTTATTATGAAATAATATCTCTATATTATTCCTTAACTTTAGTAGATTATTTTCTGTTGTGCATGGCATAAAAAATTAAAAAAAAAATTAATCTTCATATTATAATGCAGAAGTGAAGAACTTGTAATACATCAATGAATTTTTATTTTTTCATAATCTTAATAAAATAATTTGTTTAATGTTAACAATAGAATAAAGATTTAGTGATTGTGATATTTTTTTTTTGCAATCACTAATTCGTCATATTTTTATTTACATTATGTTCGATTCTATCTACACAGAAAATAAAATCAGAGTATCTGAAGGGCGTGAAAATAATTATATAAAAATGTATGAGAATCAGCTGTATATCAGTTGGGTTGAGTTGGTACATATTTCCAAGACACATTCATTATATTTGCAAAAAATTAAAAATTTGGTTCATGTAGTGTTAACTAAAAGTTTGCAATGTTATTAGCTTCTAATATGTTTTGTATATAAAATGACAAGTAATCCCATTCAGTTAAATACAAGAGCGTAAGGTTAAACAAATCTGGAGCAAATTAACACACTGATGAACAACGAGAAAAACTGTGGTTCTGATCACAAAATTATTATATTTACCACAGCACGTACCTATATAGCTATAAACTGCATTGTAAAAACTTTCTTATTACTATATTATGCTCAACTTTAAAAAATATGAACAATTTTCTAATGTTAATTATGTATACCAGTTCGCAGAAAAAATATATTTTATAAACCACATCTAGTACATAATTTTCAAAATTTATTTTAGAAAATAAAATTAGGTCATGAACTTTTTATGCCATATGATGGGAACACAATACCTTCTTATAATACAAAGGAGTTAAAAAGTCCTGAAGTTTTATTTCATATAGTACTCTATATAATATTTTCTGCTTCAATATGCGAAATAGAAAATTATCCTTTTTAAAAAATGTTATGTTAAAAAAAAAAAAACCTAATTATTATTATATTTTTGTCCACAAAATTGTTACGAATTCATAATTGTTTTAATTATGTAAAAATACAATTTCTAGAATAGAATCACGTTGGAAATAGTTTTTTGTTATTTTTTCATTCTCTATATAAAAACTTAATTTATTTGTAAATATGATTTTAATTTAATTTTTTTTTAGTGCAAATACACCACGAATTACGTGAATTATTGTGGGCACGATAAATGTATGCAACGAAAAAAAATATTTTTTATCGTATCGTTCTAATAAAGTTACCTTTTTTAGAATTAACAAAACAGAAATAATATTTTGTTAATAAAAAATTTTAAAATTTACATTTTCAAATATCAATTCAACCTTGAATAATATTATATCACAAAATAATCGAATGAACAAAGTTAAAAAAAAAAAAAAACAAAATAATATGCAACATTTGGAAAACTTATTTATTTACGATTCAGCAATACTATCTACATAATTTTTAAGTATTATGGAATTGATATTGTTACATTAAAATAATATTATGATAATAATATAAAATTTGGAAAGGTTTTTGGTCAATAATGAATCAAGAATCGTTGTGTATTTGAAACCGAAAGCTTCGTTCCATTATATTACAACGAAAATAGTAAGAAATCACAAAATTTGAATAATTTGAAAATTTGAAAGTTATGTTCGTTTCACGCTTTTATATTATAATCACTGTTAACATTTAAAAAAAAAAAATACCTTTTCTTTTTTTTTTAGAAAATATTCTTTCTCTAGCTTTTACATTGTGTTTCACAATGTACGTATGCTTTTATATTTAACTTGTTTGTTCAATTCATTATTATAGAAAAAATAGAATGTCTTAAATTGTTTACATAAAGCATAGTATGTAGTTCTAATCGCGGAATAGAATTTGTTCTTAATTTGTAGGCATTTAAAGGCATATTACATATGGTTTAAATTTTTAACAAAATCAAATTGACGAAAGGCTAACCAAAATAAAACATAACTCACTCAAGTAAATTTCTAAGTTTTATGCTAGAGTAAGTAAAAAAGGTTATTTAAAAGAAGGAAAGTTGAATAATTTATTTTTATTTAATAAAAATTAGAAAAATACTATGGAAATAATAAAAGAAATTGGTTAAAAATATAAAATAACTCATTTTAGTGTTTCACAGTGGAATAAAGGCAATTAAAAAAATAAGTTAAACCTTTAATTGAAAACACCAGTAAAACCAATAACATGTTTTTGAAATTTTGGTGTAGTATTTCAAATTTCTAATTGTTATTCTATTGTCTCTATCATTTTATCCCCATATATGCAGTGGTCGAAGTGGCAGGGTAAAAGTGGTGGGATGGTTAAAAAAAATTTAAGAGCAGGTTGAGGCTCGTGGGGGTTTCATCGCTTTTTCCTTTTTTAGTAGAAAAATGACTCATCCAAACAACTTTATTTTAATTTTACCAGCTTCAACCCTTGCGTTGCGTCTTTGTTGTTCCTTAATCATTTAATGAACTGCAAATAGAACATGTCCACTTTCTTTAACTTTTATATTTATATGTTTCTAAAAATGTTTTTCACACCATTGTGTTTCTGCCTGGGTAATCTAGGAACTTTAAAGTATTGGGCTCCTGTAATGTCCTATATTGGCTTAATGTGCTAAGTTCATTCATTCAAATGCTCTTCTCTATCCGCTTTTATATCTCCTGCTGTTCTTAAATTTTTATTTTTTTTATTTAAACAAAATTTGGAAGTTAACTAAAGATAGAGAATATTTAAAATTTGATCGGGCAAAAATTGAAATTTACGAAAACTGCGAAAATTGTAAAAAAAAATAACTACATGGCCAATTAGTAACCCAAATATCTACTATTTACTATTTCAATTTTAAAAGTCTCATTTAAAATTATTTTTAATTTCTGACGCAGAGATTAGACTGGATAGTAAACTGGATAGTAAACTGATCATTGTATGTGTTTTTTATCTGTGTTTGTAAGAAGATAGTTGATTGAATGTCTTTTTACTATGCTGATTTCTATCAAGATTTTTATCATGTTTTCATTTTTTTGTATTAAATTTTTTTGTTTTTTTTTAGTACAGTGATAAAAAAAAACAAGGCATACAATTTTTAATTTTGTATAATTAAAGTAAAAAAAAAATATTTGTTCTTTTTTTCTGACTGTGACTATCCAGTCAACTATCTTCTCAACTGTCTTGATTTAAATCCTGCTAGTAGAGAAGATAGTAAATTGACAATTAATAAAGTAATAAAATTTCACCAATACATTCAACTACTATCTTCGTCAAGATAGTAAAAAAATCCAGTCTAACCTGGGGGTGATAAAAATTTTTAAAATTCATAAAAAAATTATTTAAAATTTCAAAAAATATGTTCCATAAAGTCGAAAATACTTTCTTTTTTTTTTCGATTGAAAGGGAAATTTATTTTAAACAATAATAACAAAAAATATTTCATTTATTAATTATTAGTGCTAATTTTCAAAAAGTTTTTGGAATACAAATATGTATTCTGAATAAAAATGTTCCACATGCACCTATTTTGTGGATAATTTATTTTTGATATTAATTTTTCTTAATGTAATTTTTAGTTTGTTAGTGTAATTTATTTTTGACATTAAATTACACTAATAAAATGCAGGAGGAATATTTTTATTACAATTACTTTTCGGAGGCATATTTGAAAATGCTCTTTTAACTAAAACAGATTTTTTTTTGAAGTAATTTGTAATTGAGTTGTTAGTATAAATTATTTTTGCCATTAAATTCCATTAATGCAATGCATGTAGAATATTTTTATTCCAATTCCTTTTCAGAAGAAGTACTAATAAACATGAAATTTTTCAGGCATATTTAAAAAGTTATTTTAGGTTAAACTTTTCGGGCAACAAAAAGAAAACATGGTTTAAGCAACGCTGCTGTTTTTTCATACATTATTGTCGCTAATAATATAGTTGTAACCGGAATTGTGTTTACAGCTTACTAGGTGTCTACATTAGCGTATTTTTAATGCATACGATTTTGTTCTTTAAATGTATTCGTGTATCTTTATACAAAATCCAAAATCGCTGCAAAATACGCATGCTGATTTTGAATAATTTTTCAGCATGCGTATTTTTTGACATTTCTCACAAATTTTGCTTTTTTTTATTAATTTGACATTTAAGTCAAGTAAAATGGTACAATTTGGAAAAATGTATAAAAATCGCATGCTTTAAATCTAACCCAGTGGCATATTGAGCACACATAAATACTAGTAAATGAAACAGAAAAAATAGAATACATTCATAAATACGCGCGATTCTAAATCGCTAATGTAGACAGCCCGTTAAAATATAGTAGAAATCATCTGGCAATCAGTGTTGCCAAGCAGCCATAATTCTAGCTATTTTGAAATAATTTAAAAGCCATTATGCCACTAAACTTTTTGAGCTTAAAAAGTGGTTCGCGGGCAATTCGTCTAAAACAGTTCGTCTAAGCTCAATTCGTCTAAAACAATTTGTCTAAAACAATTTGTCTAAAACAATTTGTCTAAAACAATTCGTCTAAAACAATTCATCTAAAACAATTCGTCTAAAAACAATTAGTCTAAAACAATTTCGCAATTTACATGCGCGCAATTTACATGCAAAATTTTGTTAAATAGGGTTGTAATCCCTGATTATGGACGAATTTTGTGACTACTTAATTTGAGACGAATTGTCCGCTTATTCCGTTTTACTCAAATTTAATATTAAATTAAATATTAAAAATATGATAAATGAAAATTTGTTTTCTTTTTAAATTTAAATTGAATAATTTAGTTGAATTTGATACAATATAGTTTTAATAATTAATTTATTTCAAACGATTTTCCTTCTGAAACGAACTACTTTAGAAGAACTGTTATTGGATGAAAAGTTTTTAGACGAATTGCCCTTTTAGACGAAATTTTATTAGATGATTAATTTTTAGACTAATTGTTTTTAGACGAATTGCACTTTTAGACGAAATGTTATTAGATTAATAGTTTTTAGACTAATCATTTATAGACGAATTATTTTAGACGAATATTCCAGGTACCTTAAAAAGTATTTTAGAATTTTTAAATATTTTTATATCTAAGTAGTCGCTGGTTTTTAATTTTTTTTGTTTAATTTTTTCTAAGCCGCCGAATTCCCCCAAAACAAATTATTTTAAGTCGACTGGCCGCAGCAGTCGAAGGAAAAAATCAACTAGTCGCCGGCGAAAAAATCGATTGGCGTCATGTCTTATATGCATTTGGTCATTTTAAATATTTATTTAGCCGCTCTACTT
Organism: Hybos culiciformis; assembly: GCA_964007475.1. Lineage (NCBI taxonomy): Eukaryota > Metazoa > Arthropoda > Insecta > Diptera > Hybotidae > Hybos > Hybos culiciformis. The sequence continues at coordinate 31,959,318 of OZ023273.1, read as the reverse complement.
ACCATGAAGTTTCACTTCTTCCGTGTGTCCCGAGACTCACATATTTTTTTTGAAATGCGGAGAATTTTATTATCTTCATTTAAAGAAAAAAATCAAGGATTTAGGATTTACTGTTATCGAGAGAATTAAAAAAAAACCAATTTAAGAAAAAAACAGCACGTCCACTAGATGGCATTTGCGGATATAACGACATATATTTTCTGAGTCCCGATATCCTAAATTAAAGTTAGGTGATTACGTTGTCCCCATTCGAAAGTATCTCCGAAAGGACGCGTGTTTTATTAAAAGTTTCTTTTTACTATTTAATGGACTTCTTGGAACGGTCTTATGAAAATTTTTTTTAACCAACAATTATTGAACCAATTTCTTAAGTTTTGCTGCTATATTGAAATAACCTAATTATGATTTCTAAAATTTGAACGATGTAAAGGAAACACAACAAGATCTAAATAAAGTTTGTTCATATTTCATACATCACGTTATTAATTAAATTGTTTACATTTATTCATCATGCAGCGCTTTAATTTAATTTATATTGTAAAAGTATAAAAAAAATTGTTCAACAAAAAAGTAAAAACTTTGTTGGATTTTTTATTATTTTTTTTTATTTTTCATAATTTCAAAATGCCTTTTAAAATCCCTGAAAATAAACATAATAAATAAAAAAAATAAAATTTTTTTCTACCATAATTTTCATTTTAACGAAATAGGAAGGAAATTACTTAGTGGTTTTCATAACAAGATTACCATTTTGAGGATAAAAAAAATTTTTTTAGTTTTTTTTATTTATCTCACCGAAGTGCAAAAAATAAACATTAAAACATCATATCAAACTACAGGTCGAGCTATTAAATTTATTTCTTTTCACTAAAATTTTTTTTAACATTAGTAAAAGTTAAAAAAAAAAAAAAAAAACTGAGGAAAAACCCAAAAAACAGTATGTTTTCGAAATGCATCGCTGTTCTGTTTTACTTATTTAATTTATCATAACTTTGTGTTCGTACAATTAAGGTTAATACGGAATTCGATTAAGAAATATCGTAGCCATACTGATGAATACTATACGCAATAACAAAACTGTAAGTATATGAAAGTATAAAAAATTATTGACATATATGCAGTGCTCGAAGTGAGGCGGGATGGGGTGGGATGCCATCACGGTACTTCTAAATAATTCTAAACTCATCCCACCACTTCTTAGGATGGAAAAAACCATCCCGGAACATATTTTTTGAAATTTTCTGAGCCAATATAGAGTAGGTTATTGCGCTGATAAGCTTCATTAAGTTGCAAGCGGCTGTCGGTTTTATCATCAGCTGACACATAAATTTTTTCTTTTTTCTTTTTTTTTGACATTCGGCGTTACATTTTTGACACTCGGCGTTACATTTTTGACACTTACATTTTTTTCACTCTCAATCACAATGCCTCTAAAGAAGTTTCACTTCAAAAAAAAATAAAAATTTTAAGGACTTCGGAGTACTTCGCTTGTAAATCCTTCTTTGCCCATTGCTACTTTTTACCTTATATTTATAAAACGATAAATGGAATCAATCCATTTATTGTTGTAAGTTGATTTTTACAAAAGAGAATAGTTTTAAAAGAAGCTGTTAGAACATCCTTTCGAAAAAGGATAAAAGCCAAGAAAAAGTTTTGACAAAAAAGTAATCTTTATTTACTGATAATAATAGTAATTCGGTGTATTAGTTTTATAGCAAGAGTTTGAATATTGTAGGCTATTTTCCTGTTGCTATAAAGTTCTGATAAAAGTATACTATCCACTTTCTCTTTCAGGCATATGAGACTTTGCTCTGTACGTATAAATCCAGTTTACTAATGCAAAATTTTATATTATTAGATTCTGGTTCAACAAAATTTTTGCATACCTACTCTTAATTCTTAAAAATAAGATCCTGATTCTAATTTTCTCTTATCTCTTAATTTTATTTAGCCATATTTCTGTTTTTTTTTTTCCTTTTCTTCTATTCATAATTTTATATAATTTTTTGAAGTTTATACTTCTTTAGGCGCGGTGTATGATATAAATGAGTAATTCTGTAGGGGGTAAAAATTATTTTACTCATTCGAATTTCGAGTTAAAAAAAAAACGACATGCTGTACCGTTTGAATACTCAAAAAAAATGAGTCCACTCAATAATCATTTGTCATTTGTAAAAACAAAATAATTTAGCGCGGAAAATTTAAATTCAAATTATTTTTTAAAAATCTTTCGTTTACAAATTATTTAACAACTAAAATTTATTTTTCAAAATAGGTAGGTCCGGTGAAATAAAGATTACCTGCCGAAAATTTTTTGGGCAGTGACCTACGGTTAGGTCGTGCCGGCTCAAAATATGTTAAAAAAAAATTTTTCCTCCGGTGAAATAATTAGATTACCTGACCAAAAATTTTAGGTACGAAGCTACAGTTAGAGTCTTCCCGCCTCAAAATATACCAAAATAATTTTTTTTCAAAATAGGTAGCTCGGGTGAGAAATCAAGATTACCTGCCCAAAAAAAGGAAGGAAGTGAGGGCGGCAGTAAGGGCTGAAGAGAGGGCGGCAGTAAAGGCTGAAGAGAGGACGGCAGTAAAGGCTGAAGAGAGGTCGGAAGGTAGGGCCGAAGGGAGGACGGAAGGGAGGGCGGAAGGGAGGACAGAAGTTAGGGCAGAAGTTAGAGCGGAAGATAGGGCGGAAGTGGTGGCGGAAGTGAGGGAGGAAGTGAGGGCGGAAGTGAGGGCGGAAGTGAGGGCGGAAGTGAGGGCGGAATTGAGGGCGGAAATAAGGGCGGAAGTGAGGGCGGAAGTGAAGGCGAAAGTGAGGGCGGAAGTGAGGGCGGAAGTGAGGGCGGAAGTGAGGGCGGAAGTGAGGGCGAAAGTGAGGGCGGAAGTGAGGGCGGAAGTGAGGGCGGAAGTGAGGGCGGAAGTGAGGGCGGAAGTGAAGGCGGAAGTGAGGGTGGAAGTGAGGGTGGAAGTGAGGCGGAAGAGAGGTTGGTAGTTAGGGCAGAAGTGAGGGCGGAAAATAGGATGGAAGTGAGGGCGTTAGTGAGGGAGGAAGTGAGGGAGGAAGTGAGGGCGGAAGTGAGGGCGGAAGTGAGGGCGGAAGTGAGGGCGGAAGTGAGGGCGGAAGTGAGGGCGGAAGTGAGGGCGGAAGTGAGGGCGGAAGTGGGGGCGGAAGTGAGGGCGGAAGTGAGGGCGGAAGCGGAGGTGGTCGTGAGGGCGGAAGTGAGGGAGAATGTGAGGGCGGAAGTGAGGGCGGAAGTGAGAGCGGAAGTGAGGGCGGAAGTGAGGGCGGAAGTGAGGGCGGAAGTGAGGGCGGAAGTGAGAGCGGAAGTGAGAGCGGAAGTGAGGGCGGACGTGAGGGCGGAAATCAGGGCGGAAGTGAGGGCGGAAGAGAGGTTGGTAGTTAGGGCAGAAGTGAGGGCGGAAGTGAGGGCGGAAGTGAGGGCGGAAGTGAGGGCGGAAGTGAGGGCGGAAGTGAGATTGGAAGTGAGGGTGGAATTACCTGACCAAAAAATTTGGATAGGGAGCTATGGTTAGGGTCTTCCCTGCTTAAAATATGCAAAAAAAAATTATTTTTTTTTAAATAGGTAGCGCCGGTGAAATAAAGATTACCTGACCAAAAGTTTTGGGTAGCTAGCTACTTTTAGAGTCGTCCTGGCTCAAAATATAAAAAAAAAACACTCACTGCCGAAAGAAGTTTATACTTAAAGCTTTAAACTATGAAATAATAATGACTACAAATAATGGACTGCTTTTGGAATGCTGGGCTGATTTTTATTTTAATTTACATTTTGTACTGAGCAGCCCATCATTTATAGCCACTGTTATTTCATAGTTTAAAGCTTTAAGTATAAACTTCTTTCGGCAGTTCCTATGACTGCTTCGTGTTTTTTTTTTATAATGAAGGAAGAAAATTAACTTAGCGATATATGATTTATTACATCAATGTACAAAAATATACATATATGCTTGTATAGTATGTATACAACATTTATTTATTCCACTTGAGGTGCGCTATAAACATTCAATCAAGTATTTCAATAAATACACACAATAGTATTACGCTTGAATTCATTAATGATAAACATATAATAACCCTATAAGAGGATCAATATTAATTTTTTTTTTTTTTAAAATGATTAATTATTATGTATTTCGTGTTTGTATATAAATTTCTTTAATAAAAATATTTAGCAGACTTACGTACTTAATATTATATAAAATATATTATAAAGGTGATATGAAAAAAAAAAGAAAATCAAAATAAAATTTAATAACCATAAAATATGCTTTTATTATAAAATATATTTATAGTTATTATTTTTTATTTACTTTGAAATTTTAGCGCAATACTTTAGGCAAAAATCTTATGCCTTAAAAAGGGCTTATGACTGTAATATTAATATTTTCTTTTTTTAAATTTAGCACCTTATATACAACTCTTAAGTGTTGTTTTCAAGTTAAGTATAATAAATAATAACTATGTTTACTCTTATACCTTAGTGATGTTTATAAAGGGTTCATTTGTGATTTTACTTAGAATCAAAACTAGCGAGTAAAAAGTTACCACCGTTTTTTTGTTGGTTTATTTGACATTAAATCCTATTTTAATTAATATTCAAGTTATTAAGCACATTTTCATAGCTTATTTTGTTTCTTGCACAGCTTTTTTTATGTATTGTATGTACATAATCTTGTTTCTCAAAAAAAATTTACTTATTAAAAATGAATTCAGGAAAATTATGAATAAACTATAATAGTATATTGTATATATAATGTCTAATATAAGTTTCATAATGAAAATAGAGTATGCAACAAAAAAAAAAAACTTATAAATGATGCTGTTGGTAAAATATCATAATGTCAAGCATTATTAAGGAAAAGCATTAAACTTAAAATTCTATTTTATTTTTCCTTTATGATTTTAATCTAAAAATAAGCATAAATTTATAGTGCACTTTCTACAATAGATGAATTTATAACGACGATTTTCAATTTGAAATAATATTGTAATTATATTTTTATGATATTAATGAGTACACTTTCATAAATCAAAAATTCGAAAGCCGTAAGGATCATCTCTACATTGTAGTCATATAATTTTATGTGCTATAATTATATGCCATAAAAATTGAACTGAACCAGCAGAGTGACAATTTTGAAATTTATTTTTTTTAAATAATTATTTCTGACGTTCGTTAACAAAAAAAAAATGTATAAAACGCAAATAAAATTTCAAAAATTGATATCTTTTGCGAATTTATTTACTTTTACGTAGTATGTTGTATACATACTATATGTAGAATTTTTTTTTCACAATTTTACATACATATATTATACTAAATAGTATGAATTCTGTTAAAAACAAAAGATTTTAATTTAAATTCAGAAAAATGACAGGTGGAATAAAAAGTGTGGTTTGTATCATACTATTTTTATTATACATATTATATCATAACTATACAAGAGAATAAATAATACAATAAAAAACAATGTAAAGAAAAATTTAAATAATTTAATTATTATTAAATTGTGTGAATTTTTACAAACAAAAAAAATTAATGTGTTACATTCAATAAACAAGCTTATATGCAAACCATTATTAATTAAAATTGTTTCCATATTTTTATTTTTAAACCTTTCTAGTATTTGATATCTGTAATTCCGATATTTATAAGTAAAGCTAGACTTGCATTCAGGATTGAAATTCCGATTTTAAAATAGATCCAAAATATTATTAAAAAAATAGTTTAGAGAACAGGGAAAACATATTTAAAAACCCAAAATCTTTAAATTTAAAATATGTACCCACCCTACATCATATTAAAGAAATTTGAATAGCACTCTAATAGTTACATAGTTTGATAGAACATATTTGGTGTTGTCTTCTTTTTTTTTTTTTATTAAAGTTACCAAATCACTAGGTTGGATACCTTTTATACTTAAAGGATTTGGTAATGGGGAGAGGAAATTTAGATAGGATTAACAAGTGGGACAGTTAGTAATAGTAAGTAATCATTTACACTCTTCTTAAAGCGACACAAGTAATCAAACGTCCGTCAGCTGTCGGGAACAATTTTGATGGGAGAGCATTCCACATTCTCGAGGTACGAATTGAAAACGAATGTCCGAAGCTCGTTCTATCACATCACAATTTTGACGAAGAATGGGTGTGACGTTGAAGCGGTACGTGTTTGGCGTGAAAATACTTGAAGTTGAGGAAGTAGGGCCTTTACTTCCAGGGAACACGTATCCATTCCAACAAAGTATTTATAAAAAATAGAAAGTGAACCTACATTACGACGGTAGTTGAGTGATGTTAATGAGCTGGTGGTTTGGTGATTGTTTATCAATCTAATAGCCCTCCTCTGAATTTGGTCCAGGTATTCAGATGGGTTTTGGGAGCACCAGCCCATATATGCGAATTGTATTCTAATTTTGGTCGTATGTAGGATTTAAAAATGTTTAAGAGATTAGAGGGGAAAAAGTATTGTTTACATCTTTTTAAAAAACCAAGACATTTAGCTGCTTTTTTCGCCGTTTCGAAAATATGAATTTTCCAGCTTAAATCGCTGGTTATTTTCGAACCTAAAATGTCAAGGCTTCCAGAGATTTGGCAATACTTTCGCCTTGAAAAGAAAATTGGGGATCAAAATTTGACAGCTTTCTAGAAATTAGGCAACATTGAGTTTTGGAAGCGTTGAACTCAACTCTGTTGAGAAGACCCCATTGTGAAATTTTGGAAAGGTGGTGATTTATGCTACTTTGCAAAAAATTACGTAACAGCATTTGAAGATGCTGATTTCCTATTAATAAAATCATAGCATGCTGCCAAGTTACTGTCATCGTCGAAGCTGTGGATGGGATTAAGAGTTGATTGCAGAAGATCATTAATGAAAATTAAAAAAAGGGTTGGGGAGAGAACACACCCTTGGGGTACACCAGTGTTAATGTTGAAAATATGTGACTGGTACCCATCCACAACAGCACGAATAGAGCGGCCAGACAAAAAATTGCTGATCCAATTGGAATTGACAAAGGCTGATCCTAGACCCATTGATTTAACTTTAGAAATCAGGACAGAGTGCCACACTCGATCAAAAGCCTTAGCTATATCCAAAGCAATAACACAAGCCTCACCGGAGTTGTGAAGGCTGGCGTTGAGCTTGTGGGATAAATATGTCATCAGATCACCAGTCGATCTATTCGTACGATCTTTTCGTACGAAAACCATATTGCTGGTCACTCAGCAATTTGTTGCATTCAAGGTATTTTTTAACTTTATTATTAATGAGAGATTCCATTACTTTGGAGAGGATAAGCGCAATAGGCCTGTAGTTAGAGGGATCGCATTTATCGTTTTTTTTGGAATAGGCTGAACATGCACAACTTTCCACTTGGTGGGGAAATGCCAAGTGAGTATGAAAGGTAGAAAAGGTTGCGCAGAGGTTTAGCTAGAACATATATTTCTGGTTTAACGAGACCCTGTTTTCAACTTTTTTGACACCTCAAAAAATATGTGTTAAAAGATTTTTAAAAAATGTCTTCACGTCTTCTTTATAAGAGGTATTATCTCGAAAATGATAAAGATCAAAATGTTACTTATAATAATTCTAAATAATTCAACCTCATTTTTACAAAAAGAGAACAGTTTTAAGAATCTGCAATGTCATATGTAAATTAGGGAATTATGTATTATACAAAATGGCTTGATGAATTAATTAATTAAGTTAAATTCCTTTAAAATTCCTATTTTACATTCAGACATAAAATTAACATCTAAGATGAATTATAAAAAAAAATAATTCATGGAAATAGGTCATATCATATTCTATTAATTTAAATAATAACCTTGATACATAATAAAATGCGTGTGTACAGAAAAATGTATTAAAAAATAAGTAGCTTCACAATTACGATATATTTATGTTTATAAATTTTGTTTTTCTTTTAATCTTTAATTATTACTAAAATTTAAAAAATTTACTTTTATTTTTGATTTTAATAGACTGTGCAGATAAAATTTCAAATTTCAAAAAGCTTTCATTTCTAAAATCATGGAATTTTCCTTAACAGAAATGACTTAAAAAAAAAGAAATGTTGTGCTGTATTTTGGTGGGATCAACCGTCTTATTAACATATAAATATATTTTTATAAACAAAATAAAATATCACAGTTTGTATTGTTTCAGACAATTCTAGTGTAATTGAAACCCTGTTGAGATCTTCCGTATCTTTTATTTTCCGTACCTCGAAACTTTATATTAAAGATTTTATCTATGATATGTTTTTAGATTGAAATTGCGAATTTTTGAATTAAAAACAATATATTTAATCTCTTTGAATATTTAAAAATGCAAAAGATTTTTAGAATTTAAAAAATTAATGTGTTTATGTAATAAATATATATAATTATATAATATAAATAAAGAATTTAAGTTAAATAATCTGTATACATGTTTTTTTTCTACATAATATTTAACATTCTCTTTGAAATAAAAAAAAAACTAAACATTTTAATGATCTAAATTAAAATTCCTGAAAGTTTCAGGATATAAAAAAAAAATGTCAATCTAAAAGAATTTTATAAGAAATAAAATATTTATTTTCAATTTTTCTTTCCTTAATTTAGTCTTAATGGACAAAGATGTTGATGAAGGGAGTTAGCGAGGGAACGGCGTTCCACTTCTTGAAAATTTCGAAGAAACGCTTCTCCTTTTGATATTTTCATATTAAAAATAAATCTAATAAATTTAAAAGCAATTAAAATTGTAATTATTATAATATTCACTTGTTAAAATATCCAAATAGTGCATATAAAATTTACTTAAATGTTCGAAAAAAAAATATATTTAGTATTTCTTTATTTTAACACTTTAATTATTATTTTGTTTCCAAAATTTCGAATTTGTTTTAAATATATTGAATGTATATTGCATCTACTTTCATATTAAAAGTAAAAAGAAGAAATTTGAAACAATAATTAATCTCTGAAAAAACCAAAGAGAAAATTTTCTATATATTATCTTTAGGCAGTTTGTTCGTAAAATTTTATTATAAACCTTTTTAAAAACTTTAAAGAAATTAATAAAAAGTTTATAAATTTTTAATTTTATAATAGTTTTTAAAAACTTTAAAATTCCCAAATATAAATAAAACCACAAAAAATGAAATTAGAGATGATTCTTATCAAGTACAAGGCATCATAGACAATGAATAATGAGAATGCCAGAGCAGACTACTTTTTGGTTGATGTATAGTTAAAAAGAAACGATTAATTTTCATTTCCAAAATAATATTTAGATTTCTTTTTTTCAATATTTTTCTCTGAAGTTTTTCAAAAAAAAATAATAATAATACTAATAAACCCAAAACAAAATAAGGTATTTCTTTAAATACGTACAAAAATTTATCATTTATCTTTTTGATGAGCCTATAAAAAAATATTCCTTTGGTTTTATTAATTTTTTTCAAGTTTGGTATATTTAAAAAACAATTTATTTTGTTTCAAAATCCTTTGGAGTTCAAAGATCTCATGGTATTTATTTTTTATTTTTTTTTTTAATTTGATTAATGCTATAGGACTGAAATATGTTTTGTGTTATGCTGTTCAAAGAGAAAATTGTACAGGACTAATTATTTATTTTATCAATTTTTCGAAACTTAATTAGAGTTTATTTTTCCTTTTTGTTTTTTTCTTTTGGTTCAATTATTTTTTTGATATTTTCATTTTTATTGAAACTTGTTTCAATTTAAAATAGAAACTATACCTAGGTAATATATAAATTAAAATGTCGCAAAACATAGATGAATTATGTGAAAATAATGCAAATTTCTTGAAAATCAAACAACGGTTAGGTTACAAAAAAAAAAATTTATTTTATTATATTATTTTCGCTTAATATTTAATTTTTATACAGTTTTTCGTTGGTTGGAAAACTTTATATTAAATGTTATATTATGTTTAATTTCTGGGGAACCAAGTAAAAATAAAACAAAAAATTTATATAAAAATTTCAGTACGACAAGTTTATTTCTTATTATTTTTATTTGTGTTTTATACTCTTTTGATATTCGTTCCTATCAAAAAGCATCGTAAGCTTAAAAAAATAAATAAAAAAAATTTTATAATAAAAAAATTATAAATTGAAAAATTTTCTTTTCTAAAAAATTTTAAATAACAAAAGTTTTTGTCTGTGGGAATTTAATAAAAAATTATTATTTTCCATTAAACATAATACTTATCTTCCCTTAGATATTCACAATTTTTGTTTATAAAAACTTAAATCAGTAAATATTTTCAAAGTTTTTCTTTAAAAATTAAAAAAAAAAAAAATTGGGAATATTACCAAAAAAAAAAAAACAAAACAAAAAACAAAAGATTTACTTTTCTAATTTTTAAGCTTTTGTAAAAAAAAAATTATGTAAAGAATAAAAAGTTTTTACAAAATTTTCGCGAATCAAACGATAAATAATAAAACCTGTGTTCCTGCAATATTTTTTAAATGAACTAATAAATTAAAAATTAAACAAAAAATGCTTATCAGGAAAAACGATAATAGCAAACCTTTTATTACTAACTTCCTTTTTCGCAACTTAGCATATTGCTATAGTAAAGGTCCTTTCGTTTGTCCTTCCGGGAAAGTAGTTGAAACCTACTTTTTACAAATTAATCTATGATCATAGATTAAGCTGCGAAAAAAGAGGTCAAACTCAGTACGGAGGGGCCTTTACTCACGTAGCCATAGGTTAAGATTTTTAAATTAATATGTTTTTAAAATGGACATAACGCAATATATATTTGATTATTATTTTCAAAAAATATGCCTAGGTAATAATTTAAAGATTTTTTACGAATTTTAGGGTGACAAATTGTTCCAAACAAAAGTGGGCTTATTTCTCTGAGCCAAAAAACTATTCGTTAATATGCTATTGTAACATTAATTTTTAGGAATAATATTGAAGTTCTTAGAATGTATGAGTAGAATGTATAATATAATATATATCTTATAATTTTATTAAAACTACTCCAATTTCATTTCGATCGAATTTCTTTCAATATTTTTATTATTTTATTGCTAAAAACGATAGGGGAAATGTTTTTTTTTTCAATAATAAACAAAAAAATATTGTTTTTTTTTTAAACTTTCTTAATGGAAAAATTTCTTTGGCGCCAAATTTACCCACTATGTTATAAATTGTACTTCCCCATTATATGTAATAAAACTGCATAAAAATGGTATAAATATTTTCACTTTCATAGGCTTTTCTAAATTTAATACTATAATTTATTGTTATCAGAAACAGAAAACAAATAACATTTTGAGTAAAATTGTGAATAAGTACTTAAAAAAACTATGCAAAACAAAAAGAGGGTTACAAAATCAAGCATTAAGACTTATTTCCTTTATAAATATCAAGAAAGAATTTAATAAAAAAAAAACTAAAATTATAATGTTTCTCAGAAAAAAGTCTTTGATATCTAAAGTAAACACTCTATATAAATTATATTTCTATATGTCTATGTTGTATGTTGTATATTTATATATATAGAAGCGTATAAATAATAAATTTAAAAATAAAAATATGATTTTAGTTCTAATATTTTTTTTTTTTTTTTCTTGTCAATATAAAATTTAATCTTAATATATAAAATTATTGATCATTAAAAAACTATTAGAGTAAATGTCTCCAAATATATTTTAGTAAGGACCACGCTTAGGTTTGAGTTCAAGTTTGAAACTGCCAGATTGCGCTGTTATCAGCGAAAAACGCGAATTATTTGGGTAAATATATTTAAACTTCTCACATAATATGTCAAACAAATTTTGTCTTGCAATGAAAGAGTTTTAAGCCAAATGAAAATACATACTTCGATTTTAGAAAAAAGTGAAACAAATTTTATAATAATTATGAAAATTATAAAAAAGAGAATTCTCTACTTCTTCATACATAGATTATTTTTGAAAATACCAAATTAAGGAATTATTTTACCTTTACTGGGAAAATGCCCTGAAAAGATAACCTTCATTAAAATTTTTTATATATATTATAAAAATATAAAAAAAAATCTTATTAATATAAGAATATGAAAACACTTTCCTTATGATAAGAAATTCTATGAAAATCTGTGGGATCGTTCTTAAAAATCTTTTGTCGATATTACAGAAAATAAAATTTTCATTCGAAATAAATAGATGATATTAGGTATGTGTTAGGAATAAAATTAAACAATTCCTATAAATTCATTATAGAAAAAAAACCCAAAGGCATATTATTTCAAAAAGGAAGACAATCTTAGGAAGAATAAAAATATATATTCAAATAGTGTACCATGTACGTTCTGGATCAAAGTTTAAAAAAAAAATGAATCTTCTACACATGTAATTTTATAATCTTGTTTTCTATATATAAAAAAAAATATATGTTTGAGATATTGGATTTGATCTTTAAATGAAATGAAATAGTATTATTGTAGTAAAACCATGATGGACTGAACATTTTATTCACCACAAGTATTGATTTAAAATATTAGTATTTTTCAAATAAAATTTCTTTTAATTTTCAAATTTTATATTTTAAATAACTTTGAACAAGATATTCGTGCAATTAAACCTCAAGTATGTCAAAAAGTAATTGAAAATTTCGTTAAAAGAATTAATGCCTGTAAACCTGGTCGCGGTGGACATTTTTTCGATATCATTTTTAATCATTAAATTGTAGGCTCTTTACAACATATTTCATTTTAAATATTCCATACTTTCATTCAAATGGTATGCTTCATTAAAAATAAAAAAAAAGTTCTTATTAAAAGATCCTTTTGCTTCATTGAAAACACTTTAATTTGAATGAAGTTTTATGTAATAAAAATTTAAGTTTTAAGTAACTATGAAACAATGTAAAAAAGCCAAAATAACGATCATAACAAAATGAAAAAAATCATTAATGTTTTGCATTATATTTACAAAAAATAATATTTTATGTTGAAGAACTTCATTTAAATATTTTATTTTATTTTTATCATTTATATTTTGTTTTTTATCTTTATATTTTTATTTTCTCAGTTGGTGATTTAAAAAAAAAAAAAAATTTAAATTAATAAGGGAAAATAAAACATTTTTTTTTTTAAATAAATGAATAAAAAGGATGTTTTCTTTTTATTTCATTTATATGTATGTTATTTTAATTTTTAACTTCCTTTTTTGTGATTTTTTTGTGATTTTTTTTTATTATTTCAAGATATTTCCAATGAAATGGATGATAAAAACAAAAAAATATAGAAGCATCCAATAAAATTTAATTGAAAATCATTCTTGCTGAATAAACAACATTTTCAAATTAAACAATTTATTGGACATTTCTCATAAAAATTGGTTTTATTTAACATAATTTTTTTTTGTATATAGCAAAATAGTTATATTGTACTTAAAAAGTTAATACTTATTATGGTTTTTTTTTATATATTTCCAATAATTTTTATATATTTTTTTTTTTCTTCGGGGGAACTTTTCTCAAAAGGTAAAATAATTAAAAAAAAACAACAACCGACAAACCTTCTTTAGTAACATAAAAAGCGGAAGTTTTATGGTTTTTTTATTTTTTTTAAACGTCTGCTTAAGACGAACTACTCTATTACAAGTTGAGATTTATCTATTTTGAGTGCTGTTAAGTAATTCTATTTAGTTTCAATGATGAATGTTCAAGTGACTGGAGTTTGTAAATAGAGAAATAAGTCGTATAAATTTATATAGAGAAACTGGAGGGTAGGAAACAATTTAATAAAAAACTTTAAAGTATATTTCACATAAAATTTTGCGTACTATAATTATTAAAGGTTGATTTTTTTTTTTTTTTTATTTGGTTTTTTCATAATAACAATAAACTATATTCAGTTACATAATTACTTCAAAGATAGAGCCCTTCGCAAACGCTTTACAGGGCTCAAGCCTGGCAATTTTATTGGTTAACTTTGTAAATTTGAATTATTTTTACAGTTTTACAATTAATAGAATTTTCATGAATATTAATCCTATATACATGTGCAATAAGAAGAAAAAATAAAATAATTTTTTTTTAAGATTTAGTCTTTTTCATAAATATAATATAAGAGTATATTTATATATATTATAAGTATGTACACTAGGTAGAAAAAGTCTGCGTACGGGTTGGTTTTCTTACTTTTTGTTCGACATTTTCCTAGATTTTGATGTCATTTTTATAAAAAAAGTTTTTTTGTGAAAACATTTTTGTTTTTTTTAAATTTAAATTTTGAGAAATATCAATTTTTGGAAAATTCTGCGGTACAGCCGGTTTTAATGCCGCGTCTCAGAAATTAACTAGTAATGTCATTTGAAAGGCAATTGAATGTAGATAATTTTGCACCATATAATTTTATCCCTACGATTAGGAAAATTGTCAAAAATCGCCTTTGAAAGTCATAAAAACAAATTTTGAAAAAAAAAAAATATTTTTCACAAAAAAACTTTTTTTATATAGTCCTTTTAAATGACGTCAAAAACTGGAAACATGTCGAACAAAAAATAAGAAAACGATCCCGTACGCAGACTTTTTCCACCTAGTGTATACATAGTATATAAAATATTAGGCCGGTGCAAAAACATTTTTTCTAACTCCTCATGCAGATTTTGAAAGCTTACATCAAGAAACCAAATTTTATTTTCAATTTTTTTTGTAATTTTTCAGGCCTAAACCCACCTCATTGGGTTCAAAATTCTGTAATTTTTTGCTTTTTAATTTTTTTTTCCTCCTGATATTGTGGTTTGAGTGTACTGATGCTCTCTTAAATTTTGTTAACATCTTAAGGCTATACGAGTTACGTTTTTTAAAAAGTCCCTAAAGGTAAAGTTTAAAAATTTTTCTCATATTTTGTTTAATTTAAGACACTATCTGCTCAATTTTAAGAAGAAAACTATAACATTTTTTTCGTTAAAAAATACACAATTTCGACATACAAATATCAAAATTATCAAAATACTACAAACAGAATTTCAACATACATATTTTTTTTTCCAAAGTAAGTATAGAATTTATTCAAAAATTTTATAACAAGTTTTACATTACATATCGTTATTTATCAAATATTATATGTATGTACATAAATAGTCTATATTAGTTTTTAGAGTCAACGAAAAAGAGGTGGCATTTCTTCTTTTGGTTTATTAAATTATATTTTTTCATTTCCTTGAATATTTGGTTTGAGTACTGTCAGTCTTTCAATTAAAAATACTTATTTATTAATACATAAATACTACGTATATGTATTTACATACATATTTTTTAAATTCGACTTTTTAACAACTGAAAAATTAGTTTTCGTATTAACGCCAACGCTTTA
The DNA here is from genome assembly GCA_964007475.1 of Hybos culiciformis. Lineage (NCBI taxonomy): Eukaryota > Metazoa > Arthropoda > Insecta > Diptera > Hybotidae > Hybos > Hybos culiciformis. Next base: position 31,943,963 of record OZ023273.1, on the reverse strand, counting down.
TTAAAATAAACATATCAAATAGAAATTAGGAGTAAAAAGGATATTCTAGTCATGAACATCAATTTTAACTAAAAAAAAAAATATATATATATATAAAGTTTTAGAACAATTTCTTCTTTTTTTTTAAATCTTTTGTGCATAAAGAATTAAATGAAAAAGGAAACCTTCATAAAAAAAAAATGTTGGATTATAAAATCCTCGTAAAAAATTATTACTCTATGTGCAAAAAAAATATAAAACTCTATATATACCCAGTTCATAAAAAAATAAGATTTAAAATTTTTGTTCATTCTTAAAATGTTTAAACTTCTCATGCTATTAAAATGCTCAGAATTTTTTGAAGAATTATTCTTCTTGCATTATTTTTTATTTTTTCGTTATGACAATAATTGTCAGAAATGAAAAGCAATATTATAAAAGAAAACTAAAAAAAAAATCTATAATTATATCGAACTTAAGAATGCTTTTTCAAACATTTATATGTATATCTTGATCGTTGCTTAGGTTGCTAATTCTGACCACTGTTTCTTTAAATAACAAAACAAAATTAGCGTAGAAAATATGATCCTTAGTCACATTAACATGCGCCGATGGTGAGGTTATTACATTTTCGTAATAAATTTGTTGTCCCTAAAGACACTTGAATTTTGTAGGCTCTCAGATTTTATTCATGTAATTTAAGATTTTTGCTCAATTAATAAGATACATCTATTAGTTGGTTCACTTTTGTTTTTGAATACATTTTTTCATTCTATTCTGTTGTACAATTTTATGTACTTTCTTTTTTCTTATAGAAATGTAGAAGCATATGATAAGCATAGAAACATAATTTCTTTTACTGTTCATTTACGGCAAAATAAAAAAAGAGAAAACTTTTTGGTATTAAAAAAAATTAAAATAAACAATTTTCCTTCTTTTTTTTTTTGTCTTTAAAGAAAAGAAAGGATATGAACTTTTTTACGTGCGTACATATTTTTTAACTTTTAATGTAATTTTTCTTAAACAAGAAAGAAAATTGGAAATCGTTTTTATATTTTTTAATCTAAGCCAACTTATAAACATAATTTATAAATTAAAAAAAAAAAAAAACAATTCTCTGGGTGTATCTTGAATATACTGTTTATTTTAAGCGGAAAAATTTTTAAATGCTCATTTTAGAGCATAAAAGTTTATTCTATGATAGAATAATATTATAAAATAAGTGAAACAAATTTCTGAGAAAGAATTTAAAGAAATTTGAGATATCTGAATGCATTTCTTTCCATAAAGCTTAGCACAAATCCCAAACAAAAAGAACTCTTAGATAGAGTTAAAGGTATATACAGACAAACATGATGTTTTATATTTAATAACTTCAAAAACTATTTCAATATTCGTATAACGAAATATTAAATCCTTATATGGTGTTAAAAAACTGTTTGTATATGCCGTTTACATCGATTACATTAACTAATATAAAAATATAATAACTACACTTTGACAATTCGCTTATTAAATGCCTAACCGGATATCAAAGACGAAACTTACAATGTCACGTAATAAAAATAAACTAAAAATACTTAGTACAAACCATGACGGCAAAAAATTAATTTTTAATTTCCATGAAATCAAATTAAAAGATTAAAAAATTTATATTAATTGAATTATTGCAATTACTGTGCAACAATTTAAAAGTAAATAAATCAATAATAATATCAATAATATTTATTGTGGAAGAAAATAAGTGCATTTACTGACTAAAACGAAACCAAAAGTCATCACATCTTAATTAAAAATCGTTGATACGATAATCTAATTCAATTACGAGAAAATGATAAATTGAAAATAAATTTTCTTTCTTAATCATTTATTATTGGAAATTCTGTATAATAAATTTTGACATTATCACTTGCGTGACATAAGTATAATTTGTAAAAAAAATTTAAAACATTTTTATAATATAATAAAAACATAAGATGTCAATGTTTTTTATTTAAAAACAAAAACACACACAAACAACAATATCTATATTTTATTATGAAGAAAAATAATAAATCACTCCAGAAAAGATACCGTAAAAAGTTTATAACATCACCCTAATTTTCATCATTCCTTTTTACGGGTACATCATAATTATTTTAAAACCGGAATTTATTTTATCCTTTTTTAAAGCACAAATGCTTGTCATGTTTTTGTGATTTGTTGTTTCCAAAAACTTTTAAACTTTAAAATCATATCGTTAACAAAACATTATTTGATTTCTGCAGAAACTTAATATAATATTATTATATAATTTCATTTGTTTTTCATATTGATTAAAAAACATTTTTGCTCTGTAATAATTTATATTTATATCTTAAAAATGACACATCTAATACAAAATATAAATTTAAATATATGTACTAATATTTTTTCATCAAACAGATTTTAGTTTCAAATTAAATCATATTTTCAAATTTAATGTTTGGCATTTATTTGTTACGATTAAAATTCCACATTAAATCATTTTAATTAGAACTATTTCTAATTAAAAATTTAAATAAAATTTATATACTTTGTTCTTTGTTTTTTAATTAAATGAAATTTCTTTATAAGTTATATTGAGTGTTAGATTAAAATTTGATCAAAAATCAACTTTCAACTATATATGTATGTTATCAATATGTTTACGATGATTATGATAACATTCATATTTTTGATATGTTAGAAAGACATTAAATTAATTAATTTGACCATACATTTACCACAACTATATAGTTTTTTATGAATATGTACGCAATAATAATACTTTCGAAAGTTATGTTATAATGAAATATTTTTAATCCATAATTATCATATACCTATTTATATATTATTTTTAGGCAGAAAATAGAAAATTATAAAAATTAAAATAAAATAAAAAATTTTTAATTATACTTATACTCATGAATTAATGTTTCCAAACGATCTGTTTGGCCAAAATAACTTTAGTTTTTAATTAAATTCAATTATTTCATAACATAACATTCAGTCATAAGTATGTACGTACTTATTACAATCTTAAAAATAAAATAAAATTTTGTTGTTCATGGAAAATTCTTCAAGATAAAATCTTATATTAAATAGCTTGTAATTTTAAAACAAAAAATCAAAAGTTTTTTCTTAAAATATATTTCAAAATATTAAAAATGTGAAACGAATATAAATTAGGTAAAAAAAAAATTCCTTTTTTTTTTTTCTTCTAATGCAATTCTATTCAAGCGCATGATTGATGATGGACACAAATTTTTTTGACAACTATGATTTTACCATAATTTTAAATTTATTATGTTTTTATTACAAAGTTTAAACTTCCATCTAACATACTATGCCACAGTATGTGTTTATTTGAAAAATAAAAATAATAGAAAAAAAAAATAGAAATTGCACATCCGTTTCACATTCAAGACATATAGTTAAGCTTTATTATCATTTTATAATCAAATTCAATGTTTTTATAGTTAGATTTTCACATAGAAAAAACAAAGTGCTAACATTTTTTCAAAATTGTATAAAAACTAAGAAATTTTTTTTTGATACAGCGATCTATTTTGTATTCAAAAAAGTAAATTCAGTTAATTCAAACTAAGATTTATTGCTTAGCTTTATATAATTCATACACACAGAAATCGGATTTAGGACCTACATAATGTTCTAAAAATATTATAGTAATATTTTTAAATTAAATAATTATACAATTTTAGAGTAACATTAAATTTTAGTAAATGGATAAGGAAGGACGAAGACTTTTGAAATATCTAAAAAATGGCTTCAATGGCCATTCATATCCATGAAAGTTTTTAATATAATAATTTCTAAATATGAAATTTTCTCTTAAAGTTGCTTGAATTATAAAAATTGGCGGTGAAAAATTTTCCAATTTAATCTATAAATAGGTCAAATTTTCCACGTAAAGTTTATTTATTTTTTTTATTTTTATTTTTTTTGTGATTTATATGATTCAATTGGATAACGAAAAATTAGTTTTGGTTTCAATTTTTAGCAAGTTAAGCAAAATTTGGTCATATAATTTTAATTGAAAAATTTCTTCCCAATGGAAATTCAATTATTTATGAAGCCACACATGCCAATTACAAAAATTTATAAATATATTATTGTTTTGTAAAATAAATTATTATAAAATTTTTAGTATCCCAAATGCGATAATTTTACACGGATATTGCTAATGTAATAATATTAAAAAAAAAATAAAGCAAAAAAAAAATTAAGATAATTATATTTTAAATAGTTCTTTATTCAGCATATGCTCGTCTGCAATAATATCCGTAATAAGTAAATTGTTTAAACTATAGTTAAAAAACCAATTGATCTTAATACTTATGTTGAAGTTAAATATTCATTAATTATAAGTAATTAATAGATAGAAATCAAATTATGCATAAAGCCAATTTCGAGAACTTGAGAACTTCAATTTTCTTTTATTTCCCGTAATAAGTTAGTTAAGTGTGTGTTATGAATAATGAGCTTTTCATATACACTTAAAGTAAAGTATTTGTTAAATCCCCAATTAATTTATTATAATAACCTTTTTTTTTTACTCAAAATCTAAGGATTCCACTATCAAAAAGAATTTTATTTCTTAATTTTATATACCTTTCTTAAGCAATTTTTTTAAATTTCTTTCATAAAAAATAAATATACCTAATTCATAAAAAGATTAAATTAATTAAAAAAAAAAAAATTGGTTAAAATATTTTTCTTATATTAAAAACAATGATTTTCTCTTGTACAAAATAAAGATTTAAAATAATGTAGAAGAAGGTACTAAAATCCAATTAATTTTTACCAAAAAAAAAAAAATTATCAGATTTTCTTTCTCTTTTATTTTTTAATAAAATGAACAAAATATTTTTATTTTATTTTTGTATTCACCCAATAAAAAGTTTTTTCCTAGTATCTTTAACAACCATTTCTTTTTATTTATATAATTTAGTTTAATTCTATAGAACAAGATAATAATATTAATTTTTCAAAAAAAAAAAAAAGGAGGAAAAAAACTATTTATTAAAAACTATTAAAGAAAATAATTAAATCAAATAGAAATTTTAAATTTGATGGAATCAAATGATTAAATGATATATTAAATATTAAATATGGCAACAGTGTGTGTACTGTGTATTAATGTTTAATTCAAGCTGAAATAATAAAGCGATTTATATTTATTTATTTTATTTTAAAATTTTCAAAACATCACACTTTTATACATAATTATGTTTTAAACTACATATATATGTATGTGAATTCAAGAAAACATTTTTGTTCACAAATTATTCTGAAGTTTTCCAATTTTACTGAAGCCAGAAAAAAAAAGTCAAAATCATAGGAATATAACATGGCTGAATTAATGTTTAATTAAGAAAAACAAATATTTTTTCGAAATAATGAATTTACTTCAAAAACATTTTTTTTAATAATACGCAAATTTAAATAAATATAAATTATTTAATATCACGTTTCCCAAGACCAGAAATTATGTTGGGTTGGTTTCTCTATATAAATACTTACTTCAAATTAAAGGAAAATTTATTGATATTGTGGAATGAATGTCAAAAAGCATAATTCAGCTGTCTTATGTATATAGTATCTAACAAAACCTTGTAAGGAACAAAAAGGGAAGAAAAATAAAAGAGAATTTTTTTTTTATCGATAATTGAATCTGAATTTTCATTCCTTATTCCTTATTTCTTTTCTTTTTTTTTGTTTTCTTTTAACTTATTTGATAATTTTATTGAAAATTCAAACACCTGTTGAAATTTTCCATTAAAAAGATATCTTTTGAATTAGTACATCAGTTAAATTTATGTTTTCATAAATTTTGGTAAAACATATAAATATTTGAGAAACAAAAAAGGAAATTGAGAAATTCATGATTTTTAATTCAAAGCAGTTTTTTATTTAGATCATAAGAAAATGTTGAAAAAAAAAATTATTTGCTATATATGTGTGTTATATAATATATATATATATATAGATTTCAGAAAATTTAACAGGAATTGGTTTTTTTTATAGCTAGAAACATCGTACTTATGGGAATGATATTGTACGTACATGATGTATATATGGTAAATTTTTTTTTCATGGGAAATTAATAATATAACCGTCAAGTGAGAAGTTAGATAAAAGTAATATTTACGATATCTTTCAATTTTCAATTTACATATTTTAAGTAATATTGTAATTTGATAGAAAATAAAAAATGAAGCCATTAAAATCAAAAGAGAAAATTTTTCATAACTTGTTCAAAATGGAATAATCTATAGTGATTATTATTTTACTATTATTATTTTTTTAAACATTAATTCGATAATATTATCAAAAAGGAGCTCTAAATATTGGATGTTAGAAAAGATAAAATAAGAAAAAATGAATTAAAATCTTATTCCAGATAAATTTGAATACAATTAAAAATAAGTTTATTGTACTGGTTTACCATTTTAAATAATTTAATTTTGAATTTATGTTCAACTGAGCCATTTTAAAATTTATTATATACAATTTTTTTTTGGATTTTTCAATAATAATTCTCAAAACTATATATAACAAAAATCTTCTACCTATATAGTTTTTCTTCCTGATTTTTTTTGTTTTTAAATATAAAACTTTATAGAAATTTTTATTTTTTTTTTACAACTTCGCTTTTCTTTTTGTTCCACTGTAATTAAATTGAAATTATTTCTTCTTTATGTTTAATGTTCTTATCCTGCAGGATTTTTAATTTAACCGCGTAACAGAACAATAAAACAAAATTTACCAAATGCAGGAACTTTTATAAAAAAAATTCTCTAAAATTTTTTAAAACTTAGTTGGGAACAAATACTTAAATACCATCTATTGAAATTTTCCATTTTTAAAATTTTATTTAATTTTATATACTTTATACAAGAAATAAATCTTTAACATCAAAATCTTTCGAATAGTTTAACAAAATCGGATAAAATAAAAAGAAAAGATAAAAGAATATGTTTTAAATTGGAAAAAAAAGGCAGCATATAAATAATAATGAATTTTTCGGCTTATTACGTCGAGTTCTGCAAGATCATCAAATCGCGGCACCACGGTTATTGTAGTATTGCCAAAAAAATTCGTCTAGTACTTTCAGGGTCTAGAGGTGCTTTTTTTATTTATTTTTTTCTCAGTGTAAAATTAAATTTACTATTTGATAGTGGAACTACTGAAGAACTTATTGAATGATTTTAATTAGTGAATATGTCTAAAAAATTTATTATAAAATTTAAAGACTATTTTTCCAAAATGTAAATATCGGGCACAAATTAAAAGGAAAATATTTAATAATAAAATAAAATTTTGAAACGACAGTTGAAAAGATCTTTTCAGTACAAAAACCTTTCTCAAAAAAGTGAATTTTAGTATATTTGTCAAAGTATAAAATGTATTTATTATAAAACAAAAAAATTTTACTGAAGTAAAACATGTTTGTCAATTAAAGGCATGTTTTGCAACATTTGTCTGATGCATTGAACGTCGTACGTGATGGCTTTTTTGTAAATATCCATTTTTGTTTTTTAATTATACGCATTACCTTATTTCCGGATTCATGTTTGTTATATCTTTTACATTGAATTTTTTAAATGAATTTAAATTTGTTTTAAAAAAGTTTATAATTAAAACATAAACAAAAACTTTTTTTCTTATATGCATGCACGTATGAAACAACAGAAATATTATTAAAAAAATATTTTTATTCAAAATGAAGATAATGTCTTTTCTGGATTTTGTATTTAAATAAAAACAAAAATTTATCTAAGTAGTTGGCTTTCTTCTAATATCTTAATTAAATTTTTGATAAGCACTACAATTTTAACTACGGCTAAGATTATTAAAATTAATGAGTTGATAATGAAATATACACTTCTATATTCTTAGTACATTTTTTTTAATCTTAACTATCATATTTTTACTATTCCTGCCTAATTCAGATTTTTCAAGTATTAAATGTCATAACAGTTGATTCCAATTAATTTCGAATTTATTAATAATTATTTGGTTGTCAACAAATTAAGTATTCCTTAATACTTACACTTTTGTTGAAATAATTAATGATTTTATTTTTATTTTATTTTTTATTTTGTGGAGAAAAAACATTTTCATTATTGATATTAAAAGTTCAAAAAACGTTTTTTTTGGTAATTTTTTTACTTAATTAGATATCTTGTTTCTATTTTAAAATAATTTTATTATTATTATTTTTCTTTGATTTTTCAATAATTAATTAAATAATGATAAATGTATATACTAGTTCATTCATTGAATTTTAATTATTTCACTCTTAAAGACAATGGTCGTCAATATATTTTATTAATTTACATCATTTAAGAAATTAATTTTTTTTTGTTTAGTTTTACAACATCTTTATTTGAAAATTTATATAGAGACCAATAAAACTCTGCACAATTTGATTATATACATTATTTCGTTACTATCTTGATATAAGGCCGAATTGATTTATTATTCTGACTTGCAAGTTATGTCGTACATGTCTATATTGTTTTACATAATATTTTAAAATTTTCATTCTGATGATGGTGTTCCTAGTTTAGATTTTCAATTTGTTTTTCATTAACCTTTATTCATGAATTTTATATTGATTTTAAAAGAAAATGATAATATATAGTCAAAGTGTTATTCTGGTTCTCATATACTAATTAAGACATAAATATTTGTATTCCTGTCTAACCTATTCATATGCATTGCGTAAAATTTGACTTATTGATATTTTAAAATTCTAAACATTGTTTCATGTTAAGGCAATAACATTCATGAATAAAAAAAAGAATTTTATTTTTTTTTTATTTTACCTGGGAAAAATTTTTCATACATCAGGAAATTTGGTTTTAGTATTAAAATTAAGCTCAAAAGAAAACCACAATTTTTTCTTTAGGTATTAAAAAATACTCCTAATTGTTCACTTGAGGCAAACAATATAATTATTTAAATTCCTTTCATTGCAAAAACATTTTACTCAGTACATATTTGGTTATGAATATTTCAGGAACTCACACAGAAATATAATATTCTTAAAGCAAAAAAAGAAACTTAAAGTTTATTTTAAAGTTCTGGTATATATAGTAATTTTTATTGAAAATTTCTTTAGAATTAATAAGACTTTTATCAAATAAAGATGTTTTAAAAAATTACTCAATATTTATTATTTAGTAAAAATTTAATTTTTTTATAATTTTTATATTAATGAAGTTTCTAAAAATACGCTAAATTGATTGATTATCAGTTTTATACAACTTTTTTTTTTAAGTTTAAGTTATTTATACATAAGCTCGTAATCGCAATAACCAAAATTATGAAATATGAGTTATGAAGCTTCATGAAGGACGTGAAGAAGACTTCAAATAAAAATACAGAAGAGAGGTAAAAAGTTATTGTTTGAAATTGATAATCTTTTTAGTAATCTTAATCAATGGTTAATTGGAGTCTTTAAAAAAAAACGTTAAGTTTAATGCTTCAATATCTCAAAATTAGAAATTCTTTTTTTTATTTAATATATTATTCATTTTACTCAATTTCGTTTAAGCTTTATAATTTTTTTAAATCAATCAATTTCAAGAAAAAAAAAATATTAAAGATAATAAATATCTGAATTGAAACTTGACATATGCATATTGTTTTCGATTTATATTTCGACTAATAACAATCTGTTGATAATAAGGTGTCGTTAAAACTTAGACTTTAAAGCACAAAAATTCAAATAATGTTGAAATTAAATATTCTTAGAAATTTGAAATAAAAATTAAAAGAAAAAAAGAAAAATTTTATTTTCTTTTATTGTTGAAAATTAAATATTAAAGTGCTTGATTTATGTTTCAAAAATTTAATAAAATAATATATTAATTTATATTGTACTTGAATTGTACCTTGAAATCATTTGCTTTTATTTTTTTTTCTTTTGTAATCATTTTATGTCAAATGTATTTCCAAAAGAGTCGAATATAAAATTTCATACTAAATACTAAAAATTAGGAATTATTCTTTTTATTTAATGTAATACGAATATTACTCAATTTGCTCAGTTTCGTTTGTCTCTTAATTTTATTTTTTATTTATTTTTTTAGTTGAGAGTTCGTAAAAACAGTGAACCTGAACCCGTTTGGATTCAGCTTGGAGTTCGATGTCATTCCGATATTAAATATTAGTTTGTTAATAAATTGTACAAATTGAAATAAGCAAGTTTGTTTTCTAGATTTAGATATAGTTTTAGGACCCCTAGTATTTAATCCTTTTTAAATATTATTTGATTTAGAAGAAAACATTGGTTTCTGAAGTATTGTTATAAGTCGGTTATGATACGGTTTTGTCTTTGTAAATTTGTAAATTAATAACTTTAAAGGTAATAAAATTCTAATTTCCTTAGGTAAAAAATTTAAGTAATAATTTTCCCTTCAAACGAATTTATATTGAGCTACATAAAGTTCTAAAATGAAAAAAAGAAAATTTATTTTCCTTTCCTGAGGTAATATTGATTTTTCTAACCATTCAATTCAAAGCATATAACCACAAAAAAGTTCATTTAAGTTATTTTTTAGTTTAATTTTCACCATCAAGTCAATGTACAAAATATATACTGTATAGATACAATTTATATTATTTAATAAAGTTATTGTGTTATATATACAATAAAAATATCTATGGTTCAAATTGATATAGGTAAAAATCAACAAAATAAAACAAAAATTTGACAAATAGTGTTTTTCTTTTCATTTAATTTCACCCATCGCCACCCATAAAAGAAGAGGTTTTCTTTTTCTACGCTAAAGATTCAAAAATACATCAAATGAACATAACACACCATAAAACTCACAACTTTAGATTTTTTTCTTATTCGATTTTCATTGATATTTTATCATTTTTCATCCTTGACTTTTATTTCTATTTTTATTAGTTTTCCATTAAGTCTGTTTGGGAAAATTGAAGAAAAACTTTCAGATAAGTTTTTCTTTTGATTTTTTTTTTTGTTCCTTTTGTTTACTTGTGGAATACATTTTATTTTTTAATAATGAATTTAAAAACTTTTCATTTTTAAAATACGAACTTAAGATGAATTTTAAATTTTTATCCGTACAAACTATTTTTAAGCAAAATAAAAAAAAATTAAAAATTAAATTGTATAAATTGTGTCATGCAAAATAGTCAATATCTCGTTATTATTTCAACACAAAGATTTCATTTTAGACTTAATATCTTTAAATAAAGTCAAAATTTTCGGTTTTCATTACCTTACTTTACTAACATACTTATTTTAATCATTCAAATTGGGTGGATTTTAGTAACTTTGTAAGCTCTCAAACTTATTTTAATAGTGTAGTTACTTGCTAAATATATATTAGGTATATCGTATATAATGTTTTGTTAAGGGTTCAAAAAACTGTCCTGCTTATTCGAAAGTATTGATAAAGTTATTTTGCTTGTTATAAATTTGAAAGAACATCGAGGAATAAGATTCCATGTGAAAATTGTTTAATGCTCTTTTTAATTTTTTAAAATTATGAGAACAAAAATTAATTTGAATGGACTTCATTACTTATGGAAATCATTATGTCCATAATGTATATTAAATTTGTTATTTTTTTTAAATACAAACTTTTAATTTTCAAAGTAAATGTTAGAAGGACAACTCAAAATAATTTTTTCATAAAATACTCTTGATTATCCCGCGATTCTATATTATTTCAGTTTGAAATTTTTTCCTTGACAGTCTTCTGCTATCTCTTACATTTTTTGTGAAAAAAAAAGAAATTATTCCTCAAGATTTTTGCGTTAAGATATCTTCTTTGCTTACAAGTTTCCAATTACAAAACATTGTAAAAGTAATAAAATTATTCTGATTTTCGTAACCTTAGAAATAATTGTTTTTGTTTTATTTATTTTTTTTTTATTGAAACTTATGTTTCAAAAAATCTTCAATCTTTAAGGCAACATAAATTTTTAAAGATATAGATACATAATGTAATAACAAAACGTAATAAATAAAAATAAAAATGTTCGTATTAAAAATATCTGATAATTAAATTGTTGTGTTTAAAATATCTGATAATGAAATTTTTGTCTTTGATTTGGTATAAAAGGCTGAATTTAATTTTCAAGAAGGCTCCGTAAACTAGATCCTAAAGAAATAACTCTTAATTACCGGAAACGAATTTACTTCTGCTTCACGCACAGTTTAAAACGGACAAAGTAAAAACCAATAATGTAGCATATTGTATATATAGTGAATTCTTTGAATAACTTTGAAGTTTAAAAGATAAATTTACGATTCGGTCAATAACTCAAGAAAAATTATTTCCAATGTATGAAAGAAAATATGTGCAAACGGAGATCAGAAATATACAGATTGTGGATTTTGAGGGCTCCCAAAAGACCAAAAATATTTAGCATTAACATTTTGATGTCTAGACATTTTGATGTCTAGTTTAGATAATAAGTAAAAACCAAAAAATTTGTATTTATTTTTGTAAATATTTTCGACTGTAGATTCTATGTTAAATAAGGAAATTTTGAAGCGATATTTTTTTCATTTCTATGCCATCTTCTGAGTCTTCTGATCATATATAATCAATTTATTGAAATTTTAATTGTAAGCAAATTGCATGATGAATATTTCAAACTAACTGTCCTTACATATATAATTTTTTATATAGAATTGTCAAAAATTTCTTTATTGAATTATTAAAATGTATAAGATTTGAGGATTAATAATGTATAATAAAAAATTTTTATCTTTAAAAAAGTTAATCTTTCCTAATTTATGTCTTAAACAATTTTTTTTTTATTTTGTTTAAATTGAAATTCCAAAATAATAAAAATTTATATGAGTAGGTAAATAATAATAAAATATAATCTTAAATCTTACAAAAATCCGCTTATTGTCAAATAATTACATTTTTATTGCTTTTTATTTTGTTTTGATGTTTTTCTTATATTTTTCAAATTTTCTTTTTCTTTTTTTATTTTTATTACATTTTTCTTTTAATAATTTCAACATAACAAAAGAAAAAAACAAACTTTTTGAAATAATAAGAAGTTTTCCTTTTATCATTTTGCTTCAGCAGACAACACTATAATCCCCTAATGAGTAATAATTTGAAAATAAATGCAAAAAATAAAATAAAAAATAAACTAAATACATAAATAAAATTAAAAGAATAAAAATATGAATTTTCAATTTGCTTATTCTCTTTTTATTTTTATCATTATTGCTTTTGGTTTCATAATTTTATTGTCATTATTATTATTAATATTTTTTTTTTGCAATAATTTATTTAATTTTTTCTTAAATTATTTGTTCTTTCGCATATTAAGCTTATTTCGAACTCTGGTAAAATTTGATGACTAGACATGACCCATAAAGAATTTATGATACATTTCTAGTTTTTCACCTTGTTTTATAATACGTGTTACCCGGTGATTCTGTTCTCTTTTTGAGGTTTCGAAATTGTAATAGTATAATTAATTATAAATTCTTAAGCAAGTCCATCTTTCTGTATCCGTATCTCATTTTCTAACTGAAAAAGTTAAAATGGCAAATATTAATTTTTTTTAAATTAGCTTCAGGCTTTTTTCTCATTTGATCAATCCTTTTCGAGTTACTGTGTAAAAAGCATTGTTTGAAATATTCAAGATAGAACTCGATAGTAACCGCCCCAATACAATGTCACCACCTTAACAAATTCCATCTTTTGTGACTTCTCCACCTTTTGTCGGGCAAAACTTCCTACTGATTGGATTAAATAGTAAAGGCAATCATTGTAAAAAAAACCTTTACACATCACATCATTTTTCGAAATAACCAACTTTTTTTAATTTAAATCAAAAAAAAAAATTTTTACAAAAGGACTTATTTATTTTTCTACAAAAAAAAAGAGTTCATTCAAATGCATGATTAATTTAAATTTAAAAAGGACGAATTTTTTTTTATATTTTGTATCATTTCTTTGTTTTGATTTGAATAAAATTTCTTTATATTTTTAAATTTTTTACATTTTGATTATTGAAAGATTATTAAAATATGAAAAGTTTTAAAATGTTATTTCTATACGAAACATTCGGTATATTGTTATAGTACCTAAAATCAATACAATATTTATGCAAAAGTTATCTTTTGAAAATTTATTATATTTTCGTGGTTAAATTGAATACTTATTTAGGTATTTTTATTCAATATTTTGCTCTAAATTATAGATATATATGTATATGAAGTGCTCGAAGTGAGGCGGGATGGGGTGGGAAGCCATCCCGGTACTTCTAAATAATTCTAAACTCATCCCACCACTTCTTAGGATGGAAAAATGCATCCCGGAACATATTTTTTTAAAATTTTAAATAATTTTTTTTATGAATTTTAAAAATGTTTGTTAAAAAAAAATGAAAAATAATTTTAAATGAGGCTTTTAAAATTCAAATAGTAATAGTAAATAGTAGATATTTTGGTTACTAATTGGCCATGTAGTTATTTTTTTTGTAACAATTTTCGCAGCTTTTCGTAAATTTCAATTTTTGCCCGATCAAATTTTGAATATTCTCCATCTGTAGTTAACTTCCAAATTTTGTTTGAATTTTTTTTTTTCAAATTGTTAAATGTTTTAATAAAAAAAAGAAAAATTGAAGAACAGCAGGAGATATAAAGGCGGAGGGAGAAGAGCATTTGAATGAATGTACTTAGTACATTAAGCCAAGATAGGACATTAAAGGAGCCCAATACTTTAAAGTTCCTAGATTACCAAACACGCAATGGTGTGAAAAGTTAGAAACATATAAATATAACAGTTAAAGAAAGTGGAGTAGGATGTTCTATGTGCAGTTCATTAAAGATTTAGGAATAACAAAGACACAACGCAAGGGTTGAAGCTGTTAAAATTAAAATAAAGTTGTTTGGATGAGTCATTTTTCTACTAAAAAAGGACAAAACGAAAGAAAACCCCAAGAGCCTCAACCTGCTCTTAAATTTTTTTTAACCATCCCACCACTTTTAGCATGTCACTTCGACCACTGTGTATATGTATTTATTTTTTCATTAATTAGGTTATATTTCACATTGAGCTTACATTCTGAAAGATTTTGGATTTATAACCTTTTCATCAAATTGGTAATTATAAGTTTTTTTTCACAATAACAAATTAGTATCACTTCGTTGTTCAATCATTAATCTCAAAACTATTTTAATAATATTTATTGGTAATTATTTTATTGTTTTTCCTTAATATTGATCTAGGTAAATAATTATGATTTTTTTTTTTTTATCTTTTCATGCAATCAAATAATTGTTTTGGCAAATCATATATAAAAATTTTCCTAACATTGTAATTATGTTCATTTATATACAAATTGTACGACATTTAATATATAGATTTTTATATAAATTAATTCACAATAAATAATGTGAATATTAAGTCAGTTCATAAGTTCAAATAAAATTTACTTTAATGTTAAAGAAATTTACTTTAAGTTAATATTCTTTAGCAAATTCTTAAAATCTAAAAGATTAATGTAAGAAATTTATTTTTAAGGTACCTACCTACCTATATGTTAAATTTTTAAAGAACATTGTTTCTCAGCTTTGTGATTCTTCTCAAATATATAATTGAACAATTTATAAATTAGAGTAGAAATTAATCCGACAAAAAGTTTAAATCAACTTGAACTTTAATCGTATTAAAATGTTGTCGAAAAGATAGATATAATTATGGAATTATTAATAATTGACTTTCTATGTATAAATATTTGAAATGATGAAAATATATACTCGTATTATCTGAAAAACTTTTGTTCTATAAGTTTACTTTCCTAATTAAAAATTATTCTTTGAAGAACAAAGTCTATATATATAATTTGTTTTCTTATTTTATATTTATATGTTTTTTCAGGTAAGATGAAAATTAAGATTGTTTTTGCTTTTTCACAATAATGATGACTTTGTATTTTTTTTTGGCAAATTATAAATTATTGTAACAAAGTTTATGAAAATAAATGAAATAAAATACGTAAAAAAAATGAAATTCATTAAATCGCATTTATGCTTTATTCCACCCTCTTTAATCTAATAAAGAACTTGAAGTACATAACCAACGAATAAATTTGAAAACATCAACTTAATGCGAAAATAACATTCTTTTATTTGATTAATGATCATCCTATCGAAAGAGACCATAGTAGAGCTTTAATTTTGCATTAAATTATTATCTTTTTAACTTAATATCTTATTTTTCAAATAAAATTTTCTTTTGTACATAAAAAAAAATTCTGTCATAAAGATGAAGTAGAATATTTAAAGATAAATAATTTGTAAGTCAAATTTTTATATCTCTTGATATTAATTTGATATTGAGTCCATCAAATTACTAAATTACATTATAAACTATGTGTACAAAAATTCAGTAATTGAGAATTTTATATTTCAAAAAAATAATGTTAATGTATTAATATTATACATAGATTTATGCTCAAGTTCGTTTCCCGTAATCTGTTGGTCTAATTTCTCATTCTCGATATTTGAATAAACATATTCAAGTTGAAATCAAATAATAATATAAAAACTAATGCTCCGGCAATTAAGTTTAAAGATATCACAAGAATTTTATATTTCAACAGAAACCAGAATTTTGAAAATAAATACCAATTACCCCAAATCCTTATGGTTTTATAAGAAAAGAAATTTTCAAATACTTTTAAACTTTTAATATTATATCTTTAACTAAAATAATAAATATTAATTAAAATAAAACACTAAAAGTGTATGTAGATTGAACATATGCAATGTACATACCTACACAGAAAGAAATTTGCTCTTACTGAAAACTAAAAAATGCGTTAAAATTAACGAAAATTTCGTTGATTTTGCACATACGAATATTTCGTTGAAAAAAGAACGTTGTTCGTTAAAAAAGTTCGTTATACCCCAAAACCAAAAACCTTTCAAATTCTTCAGCAAAAACACCGCAAATACAAAAAAAAAAATTTACTAGACTAAATTTTTTTTATTTATTTAAATTTTGTATTTATTTTGTTTTATTTATTTATTTTTTTATTTATTTTGGTTTTCATTTTTTTTTTATTTTTTTTTTATTTTTTTAATTTTTTTTTATTAATTTTTTTTATTTTTTATTTATTTATTTTTTTTATTTATTAATTTTTTTTATTTAGGTTTCTTATTTTTTTAATTTATTTTTTAAATTTTTTTATTTTTCTTTATTTTTCTTTTTTCTTTTTTATGCCCGCTTGTAGATTCGAACCACTGTCCTAAACATTGCAATCCATCAACTCTACCACTGAGCTATGAACTAAATTTACGGCAATGTGTAAAATGGAAAATATAAGTTTTGTATGGAATGAAATTTTTGTTACCCGTATTTAACGATTAACGAACTTTTTTAACGAGTACTAAAAAAGGTTAGTTTTTCTGTAATATGAAAAAATACGAAATTTACGTTATCAAAACCTACATTTTCTTAAATTTTTGTTATTTCAACGTCACTTTCAATAACGAACTTTTTTGACGTAAACGTTACGACCTTATTTTTCTCCGTGTACATGTATGTTAGTTATATGTTAAAAGCATACAAACAGCTTATTTCTCATGCAGGTTAAACTATATGATGAGTGATTGGTTTGCCACAAAAAAAAAATTAAAATTCGATCTAAAACTAAATGTAATTATAATAGTAAACTTTATATGCAGCATTTCCTTGTTTCAACAACAACAAAAAGTCTGCAACAAAAACGATAAAATGTCATTCCACAAGTTCAATTAATTATCACTTTTTTTTAACTATACTAGTTTCATACTTATACAAAAAAAATAAAAAACGTTTTTTAGTTATAGAGAGAAATTGTAATCCAATGTTCAACGAAATTATATTTCAAGTCTCTTCATGTCTCTTCTTAAAATAATTTTTACTTACTAGGTTAGTATATTTTATAAGAAATCTTTAATAATAATAATAATTCGAAATCAAACGAAAGCTAACAATAATTTGATTTTGGCTTTTAAATATTATTTGTTGAACTAAAAGACAATGAATTTAGTTTGATTTGGGACTTTGTAAATTAATTTTTTTAGAAATATTTTAACTAATGTTTTCTGTACAATTTGTTTCATTTAATATACATAATTCTACAGTAAAATATAATCCATTACAATCTGAATATATATATATCCTATCATATCGAGTTAAATTGGATTGATTGAAAATCCAATAATAAAGTCTAGCCCAATGCCTCAAAAAAGATGATAGACCTAAAAATAAAATAAAATAAAAAATATTTAAAAGACTATACATTTAAACTTTTAACATAAAAATAAACATTTTACATTTAATATTTTATTCTTTTTAAGTTGCTATTTTTGTTGTTTTCATTATTTTAGGCCCGTAGGCGAATATTCGTCTGGACTATCATACTGAGAATAAAAGACACAGTTCATTCTAAAATGAACTTTTATTGGTGTTACACTATTGTTGAAAAATTTATGTAAATATTTTCATTCTTGCTGTTTTTATTGTTTGCCTATTTATTTTCACTGAATAATAAGTGAAAACAAAATACATAAAATAAGGACTTGTAAGCTTATATTTAGAATTTTATAAAATTTAGTACAAAAAAAAAAACGGGTATTTGTTCAATTGTCGGCACATAATTTATATTATGATTATTACTTTATATACCTTTTACAAATATTACAACATACATAATGAACAAAATGTAAGCTTTTAGTCCTTTTACATTACATCTATATTCTATTATTATTGCCATTTTGAGACTAGAAGAAATTTCTGATTCTTTTTGAAATGTATAAGTGACTTATATAATAGTTAAACATTGAACCATTTTCAAAAGTAAAAAAAAAAGATTTTCTATTACAACAACGTTCTTTCACCCTATAAAATAAAAAATGAATAACATATAAATGATGCAAACTTGAATGATATGAAATTTATTTTTGCTTGCTCTATAAAAGCTATATTTTAACTGGTTTAGAAACACAAACACGCTCTTCTTGACAAAAAAAAAGAGGTACATAAATAATTTATATTTCATCATTTACAAAATTAAAATTAACTATTCACATACTATCATTTATCATATAAATAGTTATGTTATTATGATGGCTTGGCCTTTAATAGTATCTTACAATCAGGGAAAACCATAGCTGGGAATCCGGATCAAAAGGTGCCACAACAATATAAATCTCTCAAATCTTTACTTCTACTAGTATATCTAATATTATAAAATTTATAATAAAAAAGTTTAGATTGTAACAACTTCAGAGGTAGATAATTTTTTTTAATAACATACTGATAATTTTAGATTTATTGATTTAGGTAAGGTTTATTCAAAAAAGCATCAAACTTTTTTACCATAATGTACAGAACACATGTCGTTATAATTTATATGTATGTCGTTATAATTTTAATGTATCAAATCAAATAATAATGATTTCTTGTTTCACATGACAAAATAATGAACATTACATAATTATTTTAGTGAATTGTTTTGGCGTTAATAATGTAACTGTATATTGATATGTATAAGATATTGCTAATACAATACAATTTGGAAGCTCTGTGAAATCTTTTTTTTTTTATATTAATTGATCTTGTTTATAATTACTTGGTAAGTATACTTACTTGGTTAGTTCCAATTCTTCATAATATATTAATTTCTGATTCATGAAATATAATAACTAAATGACTTCAGTGGGTATATTCGGAAAATATCCAAACTTTTGATGAATATAAGAAGAATCTTCATTTTCTGTAGCTCAATTAAAAAAAAATTAACCCTATAAACCAATAAACGTATAGATTCATTTTCTGCTATACATTTAGATAGAATCTTATTTCTCTTTTAATATTAAAAATTTATGAACTTAAATGCTTTATATATATATTCTGATTAATTTGTAGTTCATGCTATAAATCACTTTTGCTAAAAGACTTAAAAGTATATTTCTTTCTCTTACAAATTATTAGTTCCACTTTTTTAAAGACTATATAAATTCTGGAGATAAAGTGATTTTTTCTATGAAAGGTATAGGTATGTGTTATTGAAAGCATACAATTTATAACATTGATTAGAAATAGAATCATTTCGCATTAAGTTTGATAGGTATAATGTCCTTCAATACAAATTCTATGTCCATTAAGCCAATAAAATAATAATTGTTGTCAAAGTATATAGTAATAATAATGCCGATTATAATTTTTTCATTACACATTGCAAAAAAATAACGTAAAAAACAAAAAGCTTTACAGTACTGACCAGAACCAAAGGAATCCACAGCACCTTCCAGGGAATATGGCGAAGGCAGGCAGTATTAATTTTAATAATTTTAAATAATTATTCAAATTAAATTAAAATAATAATTATAATTTAAAAACAAAATTACAGGGTAATTTATATATAAAAGTACAAAGCAGTGCAAGGCTACAATGTAATTTTATTTTTGAATAAAATTCTAAAATTTAACTTGCAAAAGACAAAGTAAACTTACGATTTAACTCTATGTATATCTAGCAATGTGAAAATGTGGAAATTTAAATTTTGTAAAAACAGAACAATTAGTTATCGCCGGTAAGATCACTGAAAAATGTTACCAGTGTTAGCAAAAACCAATATTGCATAATTTCACGACTTTAATATTATAAAAGATTTCAAAATAAAAGTTAGTATATGTACATATATGTAAAATACTATCGCACCGAGCCCCAATTTTTATAATTCCCTTAAATTCCAGTATATTATACAGAATACACATATATTACAGATATTTATATACCCACCTACTCGTATTACACATTATAAAAATAATTATAATGAAAATGCAAATTTTGTCAAAATATTTAAAAAAAAAAATCTTTCTATAATATGATAATTAGAGTTATTTAGAACTACTTTATTAACAAAAATTTAAAACCAGAGAGCATGTATCCGTGCAAAAAAAAAAAAAAAAATACTTTGAACCCCCATTTTATCTCAACACTGAAAATAAAATATTTCAACGTGCATATTAAGTTTTCAACATAAAATTTTACTTTTTTTTGTGTTAAGGTATATACGAGAAACTATAAGGAAAACCATGTATCCAAAATTTATAATTTTAGAAAGAAACCACAAAACTTTGTTCTCGTTAGATATACACATACAGAGAAACCAAAAAATATTTTTCGTTATTTAAAAGCGAAGTTATGCTTGAATTTGATGGCAAAATTTGCTTGAATAAAATTAAGGTTATAAAAATAGTTTTTTATTTATTTTATTTTCACATTATATTTAAAATATCAAGAAAATAATTATAAAAATGATGGTACATTTTTTGTTTCAACTTTTAAAACTGCCAATTCAAAAAAATATGAATAACATTGAGACTAAAACAACGCATGTCGCATCTTTTTTTGAAATTTCCACCATATAGTAAAGATATAGATATTTTTATTAATTTATATAGCTTGCATACTATTGACTATTTATTGGAAAAATATAATTGAAAAGACCAGGAATTCTGAAATTGTAATTTCACTGAAACTAAGTACAATATATGGATGGAAAAATATTAAAAATATTCGTTGACACACTTTATCTATTTCATTTGATTTTTCAAAACATTGCTTTTTTTTTATTTATTTAAATTTTTGATTTTAATAAAATTCTGATTTTGAACAATTTTGTTTAATAAAAAAGAAAAAGTGTTTTAATGAATTTGCAATAAAAATACATAATGTAGTCATTGGAATTAGAACTTCCACATAAACTTAATTGACTTTAAAATTGATAAATTTAAGTATATCGTAACTTAAAAAACAATGAAGTTTTTCTTTGCACTCCACTGTACTTACTTTGAGGTTTTAAAATATGTGTGACATATAATCGTAATAATATAAATAATAAAAATTAATAATCGATATTTTCTTTACATGCCTGAGTCTGTCTTTATAACTATATACTACAAGTCGATTGTTGACGTTTGAATCACGGGCTGATATTACAAAACTTATTACATGAGTAAGCTTCAATGGAAGAAAACAAATGAAAATTTTTTAACTATACTTAGACTAACAGGAATCCAGTATAAAACAATATAAACATATGCCTTTTAAATTTTTTTATATAAGGATAGTATATATTTATGTATATTTTTTATTGTTGTTCTAACAACAATCTTTGAAGTCGCCTTTGTTATTTTATTTATTTCCATTAAATGTATAAGTAGTTCCAATGCAATCCAAAGGCTCCATTATATAACAGAAAACCTAAAAACATAGCATGTTATGTACGTATATTACTCGTTTAATAAAAGTATAAAATTAAAATTTATATACAAACGTCATGTGTAATTTTTTAGATCAACATAATAAAACACAATGTGAAGAATTTAATAGATTGAAGTAAAAAAAAAATAAAATGTTAGGTATACTTACTTTGTTTACTTTTTCATCTAAATAAAACTGTTTACTAATTTCAATCCATGCTTGTTTAATAGATTTTTATGTTATGTTCTTTGGTTAAAAGAACAGTTCGAAAATTTAGAGAGCTTTGATATATTTAAAATATGAAAGAATTAATATAAAATTTATATAAAATATTGCGAATGTTATGAAACTAAAATAAATATTTCTCGCTAGAATAAACTTTTGTAAAGTGTTTTGCATCATCCTAGAACTTATTGTAAATTCTTATAATAACGATTGCGACAAAGAATATATTAGCGTTAGGCACAACATGACTTTCTTTATTTTGCGAGTGCATTTGAAAGAGTTTTTTTTTTCTTTTTATTTAATTTTTTTCCGAGACTATATTCTTCTTAACATTATTTTAAAATATCTTTCCATGCTGTTTTCATTTTATATGTTAATTTTTTTCTTCTTTTTTTCTTATCTTTTGTTCGCATCTGAACTATGTAATATGCTGTCTGTTAGGTTTTGATACTATTAAAAAAAAAAGGGTTTAATTTTTCTAGAAATTCAAACAAAAGTACATTGATATAGAATAATGATTTTCTACATTTCACTTCAAGCATTTAAGAAAAGAAAGATTACTTCAACAACTTTTTGAATAATATGTGTATTATTTTACGTATGTACATATATATAAGATGGTTGTTTAATAGATTTTAGTATAAAATAAAATAAATTTAAAGAAAAAATAAATGTTTACCAGACTTTTTCAAATAGGAAAAAATATATTTGAAGTTTTACTCATAAATATCATTGATATTCTAAATGTTTAATATAAAAAGACTTAATTTTTAACATAAAACAATTATCTATAAACAATGTGATAACATTTATATTCATCATCTGTTTTTAAAAAAAAGAAGAAACTACACTTTTAGTAATTTGAAAATTTAAATAGTTAGAAAAAAAATGTATTTATAAATATCTTAACCGAAACTGATTTGATTTTGCAATAAAAGACAATTATACAATCAACAATATCGAATCAAAGAAAAAGAATATACCGTCACCTAGAACGAAAAATTTACTTAAACTAAATAACAAAATAATAAATAATTAATAAATAATTACAAAAAAAAAACACACGAAGCAGTCATAGAACTGCCGACAGAAGTTTATACTTAAAAGATTTAAACTATGAACAGTGACTACAAATGATGGGCTGCTCAGTACAAAATGTAAATTAAAATATTTTTATTTTTATTTACATTTTGTACTGAGCAGCCCATCATTTGTAGCCATAGCCCCTGTTATTTCATAGTTTAAATCTTTAAGTATAAACCTCTGTCGGCAGTTCTATGACTGCTTCGTGTGTTTTTTTCAGGTAATATTAATTTCACAGGAGCTACCTACTTTGAAAAAAAAATGTTTTTTCGTATATTTTGCTCCGGCACGACCTAACCGTAGCTCCTCACCTAAAATTTTTTTTTCATGTATTTTATTAATTTTACCGGAGCTACCTATTTTGAAAAAAAAAATGTTTTCAAATATTTTGCGTGGGCACGACCTAACCGTACCTCCCTGCCCAAAAATTTTTCGGCTGGTATTCTTAATTTCACCGGAGCTACCTTTAAAAAAAAAAAAAAAAATTCGTATATTTTTCTCCGGCACGACCTAACCGTAGCTCCCCACCCAAATTTTTTTTTCAGGTAATCTTAATTTCACCGGAGCTACCTATTTAAAAAAAAAATTTTTTTCGTATATTTTGCTCCGGCACGACCTAACCGTAGCTCCCCACCCAAAAATTTTTTTTAAGGTAATATTAATTTCACCGGAGCTACCTATTTTGAAAAAAAAAATTTTTCGTATATTTTGCTCCGGCACGACCTAACCGTAGCTCCCCACCCAAAATGTTTTTTAAGGTAATATTAATTTCACCGGAGCTACCTATTTTGAAAAAAAAAAATTTTCGTATATTTTGCTCCGGCACGACCTAACCGTAGCTCCCCACCCAACATTTTTTTTTCAGGTAATCTTAATTTCACCGGAGCTACCTATTTAAAAAAAAAAAAAAAAAATTTCGTATATTTTGCTCCGGCACGACCTAACCGTAGCTACCTATTTTGAAAAAAAAAATGTTTCGTATATTTTGCTCCGGCACGACCTAACCGTAGCTCCCCACCCAAAAATTTTTTTTCAGGTAATATTAGTTTCACCGGAGCTACCTATTTTGAAAAAAAAATTTAGTTTTAAATAATTTGTAAACGAAAGATTTTTAAAATTAATTTGAATTTAAATTTTTCGCGCCAAATTATTTTGTTTTTATAAATAACAAATGATTATTGAGTGGACCACTAATTTTTTTGAGTATTGAAACGTCAAAAACCATGTCAGTTCGAATTCGATTTCGAATGTCGAATGAGTAGAATGAAAATGAATTTTTACCCCCAACAGAATTACTCAATTATATCATACAACGCGCCTAAAGAAGTATAAACTTCAAAAATGTGTGTAAATTAAATTGTACCAGATAATTTTATAAACCAGAAGTTGATGAATATTATCAATTATTGCATTAATTGATCATAATTAGTATTATTTATAAAATATAGGAAAATAATATTTTTTTAATTTTATTGAATACATTTAAATTAAAATAAATTGAAATATATAAATTATCTCAATGAATATTAAAAGTTAATTTTCATCGCCTTTTAACCTAGATAGTATGTATATAATAAATAATCTCAATTACAACAGTTTTATTATTTTATTAATACAATTTTTATTTATAACTATCAGAAACTGCAATTGTAGGTATACATGAGTTGCAAAATATAATTTTAACAATTTTGCTCGTTTCATTCATTTTCATAAGTTATATTCAAAGTATATAATAAATTTCGTATATGTGGTTGAAAATGAAAAAACTATATTTAATAAATAATAAAACTTAAAAAAAATTTGTAACAACATTATTTGGAATTTATCATATGCCAAGTTTGATATCAAGAACAGAAATATTGTAGAGACAATATCAGTAGAAGAAATCAGGTTTAAAGCACTACAAATTGCAATTTTTATTTTTGGAAGAATTTATTAATTTTTAAGATCTTCTTTAACCGGACTTGGATATTATGAAAAAAAAATCATCAATTTTAAATTCTAAATATAAAAATGATATGGAATTAAGAATTTCATAAGTTTTCAACAAAGTATCATAAGAAAAATACGTAATAAATATTGCCAGAAGAAAATATTGAAACATATACCCTTTTTTTTTTTTTTTTTTGATATTTTTGGATTTCTATTAAATTTTGTTAAAAAATAAAGTTCCAAATTTCAATTGATTTTCACACTTTATTTTCTACGTTATTTTATGTGGAATACATAATTTATATAGTTTTATTAAAATGAGTTAAAAATAACAACAAAAAGAACATGGTTGCCGTTTCATTTTCAATTCAATTTAAAATTTATGAGAAAAATGAAAGAAATGTCATAACAATAAAAATTTGAAAATAACTATACGTATTTGCTTTTATAACTAAAAATTAATCAGAGACAGAAATTAGAAAAATTTTCCTAAAAATTACATTCTTTACATTTTATTACAATTAAGAGCCCACACTAAATTTTTTTGCTTTGATTGTATGGTTAATACAATATCGACTAAAGTGATTTTTTGATATGTTATTAAATATTAATAATGCTCGAGGGTGAGTGAGCTGCATTTTTAAATTTGAAGTTTTTTTTGGCCTTTCAAAAACTTGAAAATACTTGCTGAGATTGTAAAGTAAAGGAAATAGATAATAAAAAAAATAAAGCTCATTCTTTAGGGCTGGTATCGTAGAACTTTGAATTTCTTTAATTTTCTAAACAATTTTTCAAAAATTTCATTTAATTTTTTTTCTGGTAAGTTCTACATATAGGAATAAAATCCAAGTAAGTACCCATGGTTTTGTAAAATTTTAATATAGCATTTTCAATTTCCGTTTATTTTTTATAAAACAAAAAAAAAGCTACAAAAATAGAAAACAGAAAAATATTTTTAAATTTCGATGTGAGGGTTCTTAAAATAGTTTTGACTGAATTAGAAATACCTATCAAAAAAATCTAATAACAATCAACTTTATAATAAGAACTGAAACCCTAAATAATATTATTAGAAAATATATTTAATAAGGAGTAATTAAATTACTGAAATTTTTTTTTATTTAAAATATTTTTATTTAACTTATATGTATTAATTGTATTGTTTGATTTTATATTAATCTTACATGAAACATAATTCTTTTATAATTCGCTAATTTATTTGTATTTATTAAATTATTAGATTGTATTTGAGGAAATACCATAATTTTGAGAAAACTAAAAATAAAATAAAAGAAAACTATTACTTATAACAATAACTAAAAAAAAAGCCTAAATCTAAAAAAACCACTCCAATGGTCAAACAATAGCAAATGAATTACAGCACCAATTACGAATTATCGACCAAAATAATGAGATTTTGGGAGCTAATAATAGACAAAGATATAAAAGGGGTTTAGTGAATGGTGTAGGAAAAGGATTAAATAACATGTTTGGAGTACTAGATGACAACTATGCCACCCAAATGACAAACGCAATAGATGAATTAAAAAACGACGAAAAATCAATTATTTTTTAATAGCAAATCAAACATCAATCCTAGAATCAACAGTTAACATTTTAAAGAAATCAAGTGAGCACGTAAACGACCAATTTCTAAAAATACGGAATACATTGGAAACATCACCTCCCATCTAGATAACATATCAACGTACTTAAAAAATGAAGAATTCGAAAAACTTCTTTTTTTACAAGCAGCTACACCCACATATATGATAATAAACAGTTATCGAGAAATTCAAACTGCTTTAATTGCCACTGTTACAGACGCTTATCATGGAAAAATCAGTTATTTATTACTTACGCTTCATCAACTAAAATCAGAAATTATCTAAATTAGAAATTTCCTTCCCTCAACATTAAGGCTACCAAATAATTTTAGAGACAATACTATTTTACATATATACTCCTTATTAAGTGTAAAAAGTGTAAAAACCCGAATCACCAGAAAATACACACTATTTGATATAAAAATTCCATTAATATCACTTGAAGACTTCGAATTGTTTAAGGTCTCAAGTGTACCTACATTAATTAATCAAACATTTGCATCCATTGTGTCAACTACAGAATATTTTATAGCCTATCTTCACAGAGACTTTTTTTTCAACTATGCAACGTCATGACGTCATCAACTGTAAAGTTTTTGAGACTAATCACTTTCTATGTAATCAGAATCGACCTATTTTTAATAAAAACATGAACATCAGCCAATGTGAAGTAGGTCTATTTCAACATCACGTAACTCCTATTAGTTGCGTCATAAGCTATTCTCATGTATACAAATTTTGGCTTCAATTAGAAACTCCCAACTACTGGCTCTTTTCCATGGACAAAAAAACAATCATTAATATAGTATGCACCTCAAGAACATATCAGCGGGAAATCGAAGGTACCGGAGTTCTGAAGTCTAACGATAATTGTATGATAAAACAGGAAGCTATCCAGATCAGTTCACATAATTTTATCTCTTCAGAATTACGCACAATATTTACCCCAACTACAAATATCATAAATCTTACCACTAATTATATTAACTCAATCAACCAATTTGAACCGCACTGGGCATCATCAATGGAAGAAATAAATTTATTACAAACAAAAATTAGAGATATTGCAACTAATCATCTTCAAGAAATGAATAACAAAAAAGACGTACATCAATTTTACATTAATTATTTCGGACTCATAATAGGTTTATTATGTACTGCAGCTATAATATATAAATTGTACTGCAAAAGAACCCATAGAAAAATTAAACTACCACAAGTAAACTATATAAGTCCTCCAAAACCACAAAATCAATTCACATCCAAGGAACCAGTCAAAAAAGAAATGGTTACGAAATTTGAAGACAAGATCACACTTTCACCTGGTGATTTCCATATTCACCATGTATAGCTGTAGAAGGGGCAATATGTTTAATTCTAAACATTTTTTGATTTCAAATAAAAATAAATAAAGTAATGCAATTTTGAAAAATCCATACAAACGAAATAGTGCGATGTAAACATTTTTTAGACCTTGACAAAACATGTAAGTCAGTGTACTCACTGCACACGTAAAAAAATATAATAATAAGTATATCAAATTTCTATTGAATGTTAAAAATTGATTTACTTGCAATATTTTGTGACAAAAATAGTATTTAAGGAATGAATTTAGAAAAATAAATTTATGTTAAAATTGTCAATCCAAAAGACAAGTTTAAATTATTCTTTTTACTGGTGCAGCGAATTGAGGACCTACCCAAGGTATCTTCAATTCTTCATTTAACTAAATTTCAGGTGCAGTGAATTGTGGATCTACAAAAAGTATCCGCAATTCTCAAAAGAGGTTTCTTCAACTATATTGTGATTTCTATATTCACTTTAAATTCTTAAAAATTCCATTACTATTTAAAGCGAAATAGTTGATCTATTTAGTAAATTCAGCAAAAGTATTGATCTACCATTTTGTTGCATCGCCTTTCCGGTTAATGACTTCCTCAATTCTTAAAGGCATTGTTGACACTAATGTTTGGCATTTTTCTTTGGAAAAAGAAACCCATATTTCTTTTAATTTAGCACGTAACGACTCCTTTGTTCGTACTGGATTACTACGAAGTTCTTTTTTCATTACGTGCCACAAAGTCTCAATAGGAGACAAATATGGACTGCTTGAAAGCCAACTTAAAACTGGAATTTTGTGGGCTTGAAACTGTTCGTTTCAAACAATTTTTGTGAAACGCTTCATTTTTTGTTCGAATGACAGGTTTTCGAGTATCACCTAGAGATACTTCGAACCGTGCCTCGTTACTCTAAATAACCGAGTTCCATTGCCGCAAAGTCCAATTTTGATGTTCCTTGGCGCAAAGAAATCTTTTTTTCTTCTGAACGGAAGTTAAAAGGGGTTTTTCTTTAGCCTAAAATTTTTTTTATATTAAGCATTTTTATATTAAGCATTTTTCTTAAGTTCCTTTTACATGTGTCAACAGATAATTCATTTTCAATTTTTCTTTTCCATTTAGCAGTGATATCAGCGGCGTTGGCACGACGATCTTCTTTTACAATTGCCCGCAGAGCCCGCCTGTCTCGATCATTTGCTATTGTTGCACGACCAGACTTTTTCTTAAATTTAATCTTACCTTCATTTTTAAATAAATTGATGATATTTTGAACCGAAGAACGCGATAAAAAAGTTGCCCTTGCTATTTGATAGCTGGATTTGCCTTTTTTACAGCCTTCCACGATAATTTCCCGTACGGCCGGTGAAATGTGTTAACCACGGGGTATTTTGTTTGAAATTATAAATTTTTAAAATTTTACTTAATAACGAACCAGAATAAAATAAAAAATAATTAATTGAAATAGTAACGGTGCATTTCTGTAATTGTTTTAACAATAGATCAATTATTTTGCATTTAAAAATGAATAGATCAATTGTTTTCCTTGAAATTTTTTTCTTTTTCTTCATAATTTCTCAGGGAATACTCAAAATTTTTTAATACCGTCACAGGCAAAAATGCTTGAAATGAATCAAATATGAAACTTATATAAACTTAGATTTAATTTAAATGAAAATACTAGCAAAAATAATTAATTTGTTTTGTTTTGTTTGAAAAATTTAACATAGATCAATTCTTTTGCGTTTGGGCTCGTAATATGTATTGTTATAACTTATTCCCCAGGAGTACTCAAAATTCTATTTTAGTTTGATTTAGTTTTTTTTATGGTTGGTTGAATTGATCTCATCTTCACATATAAGAATTTGAAATACTTAATCTTTTCTAAATTTTGTAAATTTTATAAATTAACACCTTATCAACAAGTACTTTGAGCTCTAATTCTATTTATTCGTCTGATGGTAAACAAAAATTATAAAATCAATAAATACAATACTATACCCGTATTTATCTATTTTAACATTTATTTGAACATCTGAAAATTGAAAATAAAGAATTCAAAATTAAGCTTATATTAAAAATGAATAAAAAATAAAAATAATGAATCAAACTTATCAAAAAATTATTACTGCATTTACAATAGTATTATTTGGATTCCTAATTATATTGAATATTGATTTAATGATAAAAGTTGATTGGAAGCCAACTTACTTCCACAATAATAGTTTTGGAAAAAATATTAAGAACTCAAAGAGCTCTCCCGAGAAGCATAATGATAATATTTCAACAAATTTTGATAACATATCAATAGTTTCAAGTGAACAATTATTTAAGCGTTATGACCCAGCCCGATAATCATAAAACTAAAGCAATCGCCGTGAAAAGAACATGGGGTACAAGATGTAATAAATTAATTTTTATTAGCTCGAAAAATGATTCAGAATTAAATTCGATAATATTGCCCGTAAAAGAGAGTCGAGATAATTTATGGGCTAAAACCAAAGCTGCATTCACATATGTTTATAAAAATTATTTCAACGATGGCGATTGGTTTATGAAGGCTGATGATGACACGTGAGTAGATATTAATTTTTTTAAATTTTATCTTTCAGCTGAAAAATATCATAAGAAAATTAAAATTAACGCGGTTTATTTCGGAGTAATGCTCGACGAAATCGTGAAATGCAGGTGTTTATTGAGTAGTATAATACATTTTATACTATTTCATAAAATGTAAATATCGTATAATTGAACTTTCCTTTGACGTATAAATTATTAATTTCCTTCGAGCGGAACTCAAGCATTATGATGAAATGCAAGTCTTTAAATTTAAAACAATTTTTTCATTTTAGATATGTTATAGTGGAAAATTTACGTTATATGTTATATGCCCACAGTCCTGAAACTCCAATTTATTTCGGATTCAGATTCAAGCCATATATGAAACAAGGATATATGTCTGGTGGAGCCGGATATGTTTTAAGTAAAGAAGCGTTGAAACGATTTATTGAAGTTTCCATTCCAGATGGGACTAAGTGTAGACAAGATAGTGGTGGTTTTGAAGATGTAGAAATGGGTAATATTTGCTGGGAAATGGAAAACAATTCAAATAGTAATCTATAATCCTATTCTCTAAAACTCAATTTTTAGGAAAATGTTTGGAAAATGTTGAAGTAATTGCTGGCGATTCACGAGATTCAAAAAAACGTAATATGGATAAAATATCCATTTACTTTGGAATATTTCCTTATTCCAGGCCAATTCGCTGGGCTTCCATGGTTTTATCAATATATTTATTATGAACAACAAGTTGTAAGTATTGAAAATTTTGATCAATTTTGTGTTTCATTAAAAATCAGAAGATAATGTGAAAGTACATTTATGCTCATGTACAGTACATGTACAGTTCATTGATGGAAAAAAAGATCTAGTAGTTATAACAAGTAACAAAATATTTACAAAGTTAACATCATTTTTTAATGTGGATTCTTGTTTTAAACATCTTTAGTATTTTTTTTAAAAGCGAGTATATTGAGGCATTAAGAGTAGATTTATGTAATTGTACACGCAAAATTTTATTAAATATTTAATAACGTAATCTTTACATGTAAACTTGTCTTTACAACCCATTATTAATTCAAGCAAATTTTTTATAAAAATTAAACCAGATAAACTATTTTATAAAAACATTTTCGATTTGACTAAAATTAAACTCATCTTATTTAATTAACTTAACCTAGAAAAAAACTAACAAACCTAGAAAAAAACTAATAAAATTAAAATAAAATATGTTTGAAAATAGCATTATTAAAACTGTGTTTGAAAACAACATTGATTAATACATTAATAACCGCATTATTTAAGTTTAATCTATTTCTTATTTTGGGAAAAAAAATAATGTTTACCGCTGTAAGGATTTTCTGAACTGAAGAATTTGTTCTTGATGAAGTTGTTTCAGACACTTCATCGTGTATGTTCATCTGTTCCGTATGTGTTTGCAGTGTTAGATATGATTGTTTGATTTCTGATGAGCCAGCTTTGTTCAAATAATCAATAACAAGTTTTTTTTTTTTACGACATATTTCGTAAGAATAGGATTTCTGTTACTACATTTAGCTGCTGCTTACTAATTTCTAAAGTGTATTTTAGAAAAAAGAATGTAAATGCAATGAGTATTTATAAGTATTTTTAATCCATTTCTCCATATGTATTGTACACTGTACTGTATAAGTATAATCTAATTCAAATGTAATTCAAATATAACTATATATATATATATATATATAACATTGATTATTTTTATTTTTTAGGGACAAAAGTGTTGTTCAGAATATACAATAGCATTACATTATGTTCATCAAAATACAATGTATGTTATGGACTATTTTATTTATTATTTACAAGTTTATGGGTTGACACGAAAGTTTGATCCCTTACCGAAGAGACTATCTGCTCAGGAAGATATTAATTATTGGCGAAATGATTTGGAGAGACATCGACTACCACAGAAAGTTCTTCAAAAAAACTTTAAAAATAATCTAAATATGTATATTGTAATTTATTTTTAAGTACGTATGAAACTATGATTAATAATATTCGTTTGTCTAATATGGTGTTCGCATTAGGAGAATATTAGTGGAATATGCTGTTATCCGGAATATTTCAGGAATTTGAACTGGATTTTTCATATAAAAAAATATTCCGGAATTTGTATATTCCACTTTCATATTCTAGTTTGTCAGGGTTAGAATTCTACATTTATAGTTATTTTCACTCATTTTTTGAAATTTTGTTATAGTTGGCAACAATATTTTTCTCAAATTCGAGTCAAAATGAAAAAAAAAACAAAAAAATTGATAAAAAGCGAGATAAAAAGTCAAAATTTTCAACAACAAAAACTTTTTCTCTTTCTCAATTTTTTTTTTACATCATCAAATTCCAGTTCTCATCAAATTTTGTAATGCGAACGGCAATTTGTTTTCTAGAATATAAAGGGAATTTAAATTATAATGCGAACAAGGTATAAGGCTGCCTAACAACTTTTTTTTTATTTTTGCTTTGAGCCCTTCACCAGCAATTTTATGCAATTTTCATGTTTTTTCGCAATATGGAGTGTTTTATTTTTTTTTGCGTTCGACAAGCCGAAGGTGGAAATGATATGAAATTCACTGGACGAAAACTGCGAACTTATGATCCGGTCGAATTAGACATAATTCCACCGCAATTTCAACTTTTTTTCTGTACGGAATTATTTTTGGGACATCACTAAAACCGGCGAATGATTCTATAAGTACGTAAACATTTTTAAACATTTGAATGGGCGGACGGGATATTCGTCCGCCCAGACGTATGGCCGGCTCCCTAAATATTGATATAAATATAATTTTCGTAACCCCCAACCAATCTTTAGAAGTGTAAGTTTCAAAACATTGGTTGTGCTTGTGAGTGTTATACTAAATTTGTTAATTTGAGAAAATTTTTAAAATTTTATTAAATAGACAATGCTACCTACCTACAACAAAATATTAGTTTATTTTTAAATGCTGAATTTTTAACGTTTTTTCATAGGATGGAAAAAACTATAACAACTGACAAAATACCGTCGATGTTGAATTCCGAAATGGATTTGGTTTCGCTTACCCATGGTTTATATTTATAGTTTCCAAAAGCAAGGAGTAGTGTAAACATGACATGAAATAAAAACAACTTAGGAGTAACTTTAGTTTATAAAGAAACTGATGAAACAAATAGTTGTGATTTGAAAGAAACTATACTGGCACATGTGCAAATGAGATAGAATATTGAGGGAAAGAATGAAATGAAAGATGTGTAAAAATAACGTTTTAGATTATTTTTGCAGATAGAATTTATTCTTATATTAGAATTAGAAACAACGGGCATTAGCAAAAAGTGGAAAATTTTTGGTTTCCAAATAATTCAATTAATTTTATTATAAGATTTGTAAGTAGGAGGGTTGTTATGAAAGTATGTTTTTTATTATTATTATTATTACAACGTTTTTATCAACTCACATTCTTGTCTGTTTGTCTGTCCACGAAATTTTGAAATCAAATTTTAGACCACTTTCCGACAAGCTACAGCTCCGAAACTTTGAATATAGCTCTGAACCCGATGACAATACAATATTCTACCACTTTAATCATGATTTCAAAAGTTTCTCGTCTGTTTGTCTGCCCGCGAAATTCTGCAATCAAATTTTCACAACCAAAAGTTTGTCCGATTTCATTCAAATTTAGTAAATAAAAAGAAGAAATGATTGAACACACGAATTTCGTAACGAAAAATTTATTGGCCTCCTACCCAACGATCTTCCTTGAGAAGGACTCCAAAAGTTCGTCCGATTTCTTTCAAATTTGGTACATAAAAAAAGGACATATTAAACACACAAATTTCGTAACAAAACATTTATTGGCCTCCTACCCAGCGGCGTCCTATGGGGAGGACTTCAAAAGTACGATTTTATTCAAATTTGGTACATAAAAAGAAGAAATGATTAAACACACAAATTTTGTAACAAAAAATTTATTGGCCTCCTCTATCTTCCTTGGAGAGGACTTTAAAACTTCGTCCGATTTTATTCAAATTTTGTACCTACAAAGAGGACATAATTAAACACACAAATTTCGTAATTTTGATAATCAAATTTTATAAGAAAAATTCTGCTTTGTTTCAGCTTCAAAACTAAAAAGTAGAAAATAAATATTAAATCATAAAAAATACATTTTATAAAAAACAACGTTTTTCTTGCGCACTAAAAAGTATAAAATAATTTTACTATGAGTTTCATTTTGGTAACAGACTTTATAACTTTTCTCTGGTTCATTCAGAGGATTGTGAACACACATACTTGAAACTGATTACAACAGTCTATAACTAGAAACGTGGGGCACATTTTTACAACATATTTACAGTATTACCTCAAAAATGTGCCCCACGTTTCTAGTTATAGACTGTTGTAATCAGTTTCAAGCATGTGTATGTTTTTTGAAGTATGTTTTTTGAAATTTTATTAGTTTCAAGAAAACTGGCAAGAAAATGTTGTATTCCTGGTTGCAGTGATGGATTTACGAATAGCACACTAGGCTCGAGCCTAGGGCGGCAAAATTTAATGGGCGGCAAAATTTAATAAAAAAAATTTCGGACTTCAAAATAGTATAAAACTTTTTTAAATCGGTTAAGGCTAAGAGCTCAAAATCTCCTCAAACTAATTTTTATGTCATGTTGAAGTTAAATGTATTTTTTTAATGTGTTTTTTCCGATAATTTTTTAATAGTGCCTAAAGGCGGCAAATGTGTAAATCGGCCCCTGCCGATTAAAAATGGAAAAACTGACAGTAAAAATGGAAAAACTGACAGCCAGAGAACATGTTTTAAGTTCCCAAGAGAAGAAAATTGAGAAGTGGCTTATTTGATTGAAGTGGCTTATTACGTTAAGTTTTTACGGTTTTTACATGAGTTCCTAATTTTTGAATTATAATTCATCTTAAAATTTATTTCTTGAAATAAATATTTTTAAATCATTCATTTTACTTTTTTCCAAACATTTTTTTTCTTAGTTTATAAATAAGGAAACTCTTTTCTTGACCTTTTCCAAAAATTATCAAATTATTTTGACAGGTACCTTTATTGACATTTGTTTTTTGACATAGCACTGCTAGCAGCTTACGTTGCTTTGATAGTACACGAACGTAATTGATTACTATACTCTCTTAAGCGTGCTTGTGTTTTAAAGTCAATGATAAATAGTGATTAAAATTTATAAAAAAAAAAAATCTTAAAAAAAAAAATATAAAAAAATTTTAATTTGGTTAATAATTTTCAAAAGCTGTGTTCCAGGAATTTCCTAAAACTAATTATAAAAAATTTAAATTTCCACTGGAAACGGTCCAGGATGTACACATTCTCAACCAGAACCTGGAAAATGAAGTTATTTTCAATGATTTTGTAAGTTAAACAAATCGTCTTCAATTTTCAACATTACATGACCCAATAGATAGGATAAAAAACGGTGATTTCGGATCAGCGAAGTTTGAAGAAGAAATAAAAATAATTTGAAACACGCTCGGTTAACTTTAGCAAAAGGGAAAAAGTAAAGGTGCAGAATAAAGTAAATATGTTGATTATTCAAATATATGTCTTATACTAGAGATATGGTCGACGTAATTCACGCGCGTGTACGCACGTAAAAAATCAAATTGTATGAAAATGTATGAGAGATGTTATAAGCAACGACGTAAAACGTAGCTTACGCACGTAAAAGTTAAAATATTTTAACTTCCCCAGTATTTACGCCGTAGATTGTCAAAAACATTTGTATTGTTATTGTTTATTTCGTTGCTATGGAAAAAAAATATTATTTTGATTGAACCATAAAGGAAGTATAAATAGAGGAACTAGTCCCATACAAAAAATTCGAATAAAAAAAGTTGAACAAAATTAGATCAGACCCCCAAGCTTTTATTTTTTTTAGAATATAACGCTATAACGAGAGAGCTTTATAGCTTTTAAAATATTTTTTTTATAAAGCTTTTAAAAATAAACAAAATATTTCCTTTATTATAATTGTATTTTAATGTTTACTAGTATTTGTTCTATATAAAAAAAAAAATTGGGTTAGATAAATGTAAATAAAAAAATTATTTTTGAAAGCATTAATAAATTCATTTTATTACATGTTTAATTTACATATCGTCGGTCTCGTGCATAAATCACGAAACTGTAATTTTGGCAGTTTTGACCTAATATTGTAGAAAAATCATAAAAAACTAAAATTTTAATATGTTCAAAGTTAGAAGTTGAAAGCTGTCATAAATTATATATACGCAATGACTATTTCTATTTTCCCGAAAATATCAAAACGTACTAAAAAAAAGAAATTTAAATCCAATTTTCTCAAAACTATGTTTTTGCAGTTCCGTGATTTTTGCATGAGACCGACGATGTTCACATTATTTTATATCATTGGAATAATGTTTTTTTTGTTTTTTATTTTGTATTCAAAGTATACTTTAACTTTGTAATAATATCCCTTTTAAAAATTTTGAGCCTTTTATTATTAAAAGTGTTAATAACAACTCCAAAAATTTAAATCTATGTTCATAACATTCGTCTGTTTCGGTGAACCAGAAATCATATTTTTTTGATAATTTTATTGCGTACAAACAGCATTGCATACAGTTTGTTAAAATTCTTTTTTTTATAAAAATGTTGAGCAAAATAGTTATCAAACATTTTTATACGAAATCTGGTAATTTCAAACAGATCAAATAAAATATTTCCAAATCATTGTCATAATTTTTGTGATATAAAAATTGTTCTGATTTCAATTCAAGGACATCATTAGTTTTTTTTTATTTTTATTTATTTTTTTATGATTGGGGTCGATAGAAGATAACTTGTTTAGCCGACTACTTTTTATGGAGCTCTAACTTCATGAATTACTAAATTATTTAAGTGAAGGTCGCGCATTCAAAAAAGTGCGTTTACCTACTTATTAATAAATAAAATAAATGAATAAATATTTACTTTATTTTATTCAAATTATTTATACTTATTTTAATTCCGTATCCAAATTGATAAATTTCCAATAATAATAAAATATTCCGATATAATTTTTTTAATGTCCTTATATTTCAAAATTTAAATAGTTAAAGCAAAGTTCATGCAAAATATTTTAATATATACATTTATTTTAAAGAATGAACTAATTAAACGTAAATTCACGATAAAAATAAAACAATGTCTCCCACTATCGTTTAAGAATATTTTATCCAAAGGAGATAAAATATTATGACATATTATCTCTTTATTAATGTAAAAATTAAATTGCAATATATATATTTATTGATTTGAAATAACTTATGATAAGGATTTTATAAATTTCAATAAAGACGAAGATGCTAGTTTTAAAAAAAAAAATCATAGATGTTATAAATTGATATTAGCACACCATAACAATACATAATTTAGACACATATTTTTTCATTTATTCATTTGTTATGATTTTTCGCACAACTACATTCGAATTTTTAGAACTTTGTTGTAATAAAACTAAACATCCTCAAAATAGAAAAAAAATTAATGAGTATTAGAGAAAATAGAAAAGCTTTTTTGCTTATACATATGTTTTGGGGGTCTGAAAAAATAGGAAAAAAAATAAAAACGTTATTTTAAAAAGTTGTTTGACATAGTTACTCTATATTATACTTCCTTTATGATTGAACCTAAAAAAAAAAAAATAAAATAAAAAAGTGGATTAATTTGAATTTTGGAAATATAGTTAAATTAATTAAAAAAAAATATATCTATCTATCTATCTATCTATCTATCTATCTATCTATCTATCTATATATGTATCTATCTATATATATAAAACCGAAGTTGTATGTTTGTATGTTTGTCTGTTTTATATGTTCCGAATAGGCTCCTAAACCGCTCAACCGATCGTTTTCAAACTTACAGCATGTCTTTGTGTAAGGTCGGGGGTCGTTATAGGCTATTGGTCTCCTACCCAGGGACCTCCCCCGGGGCGGACTTCAAAAGTTCGTCCGATTTCATTCAAATTTGGTGCGTAAAAAGAGGAAGTGATTACACACAAATTCCGTAACAAAAAATTTGTTGACCTCCTACCCTAGGGGAGGATTTCAAAAGTTTGTGCGATTTCATTTAAATTTGGTACATAAAAATGATTAAACACACGAATTTCGTAACAAAATGTTTGGCCCCCTCTGTTTAGGGGGTCTCTTCGAATATATAGAAATCAATTTCTTTATTACTAATTACTAAAAAATATTAAAAACTAAACCACTAAACTGATGTTTCGAAATTACACCGTCTCTTTGTCTCGGGGCTATTTTAAAATTTGAATGGCACCCTACCCAGAAACGGGAGGACTGCCAAAGTTCTTCTAATTTCATTCAAATTTGATTCATAAAAAGAGGAAATGGATAAAAACACAAAATTTGGTTTGGTTTGGTTTGGAAACCTGTTTAAGGGAAGAATATCATTCGATTTCATACAATTTAAGTGTTGTATAAGTAGAAATGATAAATATTAATTCTTCTTAGATATTTTCCCAAATTTATAAAATAACTAGCTCCTATAATTGTTCATCAATCTGGCAACAAAAATTTCACTTAAAACGTGTGTTCCACAACAACGTGTGTGAAGGTACAGCTAGTTTAAAAATAATATTTATTTCAAATTCCTAAAAATATTGAAAATTTGAATTTATTTTTATATATATTTTTCGTTAAATGACAATAATGACATTTTTCTCTTTTGTTTTTCGCAAGTGAACGGCGTTGAACATAACAGGTGAAATAAACCAGTTTTTTACGTGCGTACATGCGCGTGTACGCGCGTTAATTACGTCGACCATATCTCTACTATTAGTTTTAATCTTCCATTTTTTCATTTCTATTGTTTTTGTTACATGTGAACTTTTCGTTATTCGTTTTGTGAGAACTAATTTTTTAACTTCTTCATTTTGTTTAAATCTATATATAAAATCTTTATAAAATATGTAAAATAAATATTTTAAAATAAAAACGAAATTTTTTCTATTTTTCTAAATGAATTTGTAATATATTCCGAAAATCCATTACGAATATATTTTCAAAACTAAACTCATTCCTTAAATGCTTTATCAATATATTTCCAAAACAGATTCAAAACACATTATTTAAATGTATTCAGAAATACATTTCTTAAATACGTTCTCAATACCTTTTCGAAATGTATTTTGTGATGCATTTGCCGTAACCATTTTTAAGGGGAGATATATTCTACAGGCGGACATCGTAATCAAAACTTCTTTGAAAATAGTAATGTATAGTAATGCATTCAAGTATCACGTTCAATGTATTTTGAATTGATTCCAAATGCATTCAGTGCTAGCTGGGGATTTAGAAATTTTTTTAGTTAAAACTATTTCAAGATTATTTTTTTTATACAATTATCACACATACATTCCAAAAACATTTTAGTTATAACTAGTTTTTAGTCACGTCTAACCCCCAAGTAAGTCGTAATATCAATTTAACTTCGTAAATAACTTATAAACTTCACTTCATCTATTTCTTACTGAAAACGAAATTATAAAGAACTTAGTATAAATATACTAAAATATGAAAACAAACAAATTGAGGTTTCAAATCAAATCATATATTAAGTAAAAAAAGTTTTCAAGACATTTTTAGCACTTTATCTAAAGATTCTAAAAATGTTTTTACTATTTTAATTTCAAAGCATGAACATGAACAATCCGGGGGTTTTGAATGAAAAATTGTTTCAAAATATAACATGAAAATTGTATAAATCGACTTTTGCGAATAAAATTTCTCAAAAAAAAATTCGTACCAGATCTTCATATAGCTTGAGTTGTAGTCGGAGTTATGACTGAAGTCACATCCGAAATTATAATATTTGAAGCTTCACCTGGAAAAAAAATTACCGTACTTGTAGCTGAAGTCATATCACACAGAAATTTCAGATAATCCACCTTTATGCGGTAGTTCAAAAATACTTACTTTGTTATTTTTTACGAAAATATTTTTTCATGGGCGCTTCATTATCAGTAGGATCACAGTCAACCTAGAATATTCTCTCTGTTTGGGTGTCTTTTTTAATAAAACAATAATACTGATAATTTTTCGCACAATCATCACATTGAACGCTATTTTGATTTTCAGTATATTTTATTTTCTGATAAAAATTGAGATGATAATTTTCTCAGCACTAATAGGTTATCATAAAATTTTTATAATAAAATTTAAAAGACTTTATTTATGATATGGTAATTTTTAATTTAATCAAATAACAAAAGCTTTGATTTCCATAAAAAAAAAAAATCTCATATTTTTCACATAAATCACGTAACAATAACGTTATGATTGCATTACAATTTGCTTTGGCGATATGGTATAGTGTGTAAAGCAATATTCTGTCTTTGGTTGAAATTGAAAAATAAAAATAAAAATAAAATAAAAACATAAATTTACGAACAAACCAGAAATATTTTGAACCAATTTTTTTTGTATCTTTTTAAAACTCAAAAAAATTAATATGTGTGAGCATGAAATAATTTTTGTTTCCTTTGTGTCATTTTCCGCTATAAAAAAAAATAAAAATAAAAATAAATAAATTATGCAAGGTTGAAAAATAAAAATTATGAAATTATATGACACAATTTTCCTCTTTCTTTTTTGTTTGCCACTGACTGTCGTAAATTAACTTTAATTACATTTTTCAATGTTTCTGACCTATTTTCTCAATGAATTTTATTTTGTATCTTTTTTTCTCAAATTTAAAAATATAAACAAATAATGTTAAAAAAAAATCTTACACGTTCTACTTAAACTTTGGTGTTTGAAATCTACGAAAAATTAATTTCAAAGGATTTTTTTTTTTTTTTTCACTGACATAATGAGAAATTCACAATTTTTGGGTTGAAATGAAAATAAAATAAAAATTCTGAGCCATTAATCCAAAATTTATTCGCGAATACAATTTAAGCTCAAAAATAATTTCTAGTTGAATTTTGAAGAAACTAAAACTAGGTATACCGAAATATAAATATTTATTTTAAATTTTCTTTTAATTCGATTTTCTAAGCTAATTTATACGCATTTAAAGCTTTTTAATAGATAAACTTTACATTGTGATGACTAATTTAAAAAACAAAATATATATATAGTATAGTATTGTATAATATAGCCACCTTTTTATAAAATTAAAATAATATTTACATTAGTTTTTTTTTTTTTTTAATAAATTCAATTTAAAAGTAACCGAATATCGAAATTCTTTTTTCATTTCAATTTAAAATTGTAATAAAAAAAAAGTATTTGGAATACAAAAAATTGTTTTTATTTTTGTTTCTCTATAAAAGTATAAATTTCAAAAATTGTCAATAATAAAATTTGTCTCAATAAGAAAAAGAAAATTATTGTAATCGCAACATTGTTTTTCTCTCAAATCTATAGTAAACTATTGATTTTTAAGCATATTTTTTTTTCTTCGTAAATGTAAGACAAAATATCTGAATGACATTTAACAACACATTAAAATCTGAAACCATATGTAAAAATAAAGTGGAAATTATTTAGAACAGATGCAATTTTAATAATATATTTTACTATTTCATATAAATGTATCAATCTTTAAAGCCATTAAAAATCTTTAAATTTAAAAAAAAACCGAATAGTTGTGGAATTCAAATTCAAATTATTCGGATGTCCTTCAAAGCAAAAATAGAAACGAAAGTAAAGATTTTTATGAGTTACACTTATAAATTATTCATTAATCATTATATTTATATTTTTATATATATGTATATATATACCGTATTATAAGTATTACAAAATACCAAAAATAAACTTAAAATTATCATTATTTGTTGTTTTTTCTACAGTCTTTTTATATTTATTATATAAAAATTCTATCAAACGATATCCTTATAAATTTAACAAATAAAAAGCACTTTAATAAATAAACACAAAACCAT
This sequence comes from Hybos culiciformis, assembly GCA_964007475.1. Taxonomy (NCBI): domain Eukaryota; kingdom Metazoa; phylum Arthropoda; class Insecta; order Diptera; family Hybotidae; genus Hybos; species Hybos culiciformis. The sequence continues at coordinate 31,900,967 of OZ023273.1, read as the reverse complement.
AATTTAATTAAATTTATTTATACTCTATTTATTTATTTTTGTTATTATTCAATTGAATTTAGAAATATTTAAATTTATTTATTTTTTTTTAAATATAGGATTTTCAAATTTATAGAAAATGAAAAATATAAAATAAAATTTGGGGAGTGTTTTCAATTTTCCGACGAATAAAATTTTTGTTTATTTTATTATCTCTGACACTAAGAAAGTATATATTATTATTTCCATCAAAAAAATTCTAATGAAAAATCAATGATTGAACAAAAAAAAATTTCAATATAATAAGATATATATGACCAGCAGCGATATAAATATTTTTAAAAGCTTTTTGTTTTTAAAATAAAAATAAAAAAATCACGTATATTCTTAAAAACTTAAAATAATTACTTTCTAAAACCTAAAAATATTAAATAAAGGCAACTATTTATGTTCTCCTTCTTTTTAACATTAAGATATTATATAAAATTTCGATTATTTTACTTTTTGTTAAAATGGTAAAAGTTAATAAGATAATCCTCATCTACTATATATTAAAATATATTTTGTTCTTTTTATGATTTTTCTTTTATTATTAGAAAGATTCTCTATCTCTTTAGCTTTCAGAAACTTTTTAATCCCGCCAAAAGAATTTATCAGCTTACTAAATGGATTGTCTATATTTATATGTCAATTTAATTTTATTAACCAAATGAACAAAAATATGTTAGGCTTAGTTGGCTGAGTAATTTAATGCGTTTATTTATGATTTGCATCATCAACATTGTTATAAAAACTTACTTTTTTTAAGTGCATTATGTTTAATATTTATCTTAGATTTTTTTTCAACTGAATTTTCTTTTTAAAATTAAATTCAAATAAAATTCTCTTTATTGAATGTTATTTTAATGAAGGAAAATTAAAAGTATGCATTACTTGGTACTAGATAATATTTTTTTCAAATCATAGGAATCAAGATTTAGTTCATTTTCATTTCTGTTTTTACCTCTTAACTATACAAATAGAATATTCTTTAAATGAAAGCGTGGAGCAAATTAGAAAATTATCTTTGTACATTTGTTTTCTTTATTTATTTACATTTGAAATACATAAAAACAAAGTAAACAGTAAATTTTATTTCGACCGAAAAACAGATAGCAGTAGTAACTATTATTTCTGTATTGTTACAAAGTCAATTCATTGATATGAGTTTAGTAAAATTATCAATTTTCCACAGCAAGAAACATATCTGGCATTTTTCCTTTTTAATAGATTTGATATATATAAGTAAGAACTATAATTTTTAAGAAACAACTTTTGGTTCCATTCATTTGCTATATATTTTTTTCAGCTATAATTCAGGATTTTGAGATATTGCCAGAAAATAACGCAATTTTATTTATAATTTTTAAGGTATATTTATACCTTCTCCATCGACCTTTTTTCTGTACAGTCTAGTGCGAGAATAATATTTAAGCCTATACTCGTTGCATGTTATGATGTTATGATGTCAAAGATAATTTTTACTTTTTCTCTCACAATATTATTGAAGGCGAAAATTATTCATCAACAAAAACCAATTAAATGATAATTAATCTTGTCGTTAGGAAATTAATTAATTTTTTTGCTAAAAAATATTTAATAAAAAAGAAATAATTCAAGCTTTCTTCATTGAAAATTTTATTGATTGGCAATTTGCAAAAATATTAATTGCACATAAATTATTTGCATAAAAGTTATGAATTCTGACAGAGTGGATATTCTCTGCTTATTTCGTATTCAGGCTACGATTAATACCATCTGTTTCGTATGCTATACAAGAAACACAACTGAATAAGTGAAATTTTTGAAAAATTTATTTATTTATTTAGTTTATTATGTAGGTAAGGTAGGTAAAAGTTAAAATAACTTTAATTAAAAACTATGTATATGTGGAATTCACATTAAGTTTGTGGAATGAAATAGAAATGCAAAAAATAAGAATAATAATTTATTAACTAAAATTAACAATTTTTATTATTGTCAAAAAAATTAAAAATTCAATAAATTAATGTAAAAACTTATAACAATTATAATTATTATATGAAATTATTATTTATAATAACTAAGTATTAATTATTATAATTAACAATAAAGTTCGCAAGATCTCAAATAAAACATAAACATAAAGTTGGATTAATTATTTTTCGGAGTTCAGACGTGTTATCAAATATTAGTTATCTTTACGGAACGGAAAAATTCGTTGTGACTGAACTGAATTCTTCATTTTTTTTACACTAGAATTTAATCATATAGATATTTCGGGTCGAGAATTCTTATAGTGAAATAAGAAACAATCACAAAGTATTAGCGGAGATGTGTGACAATAAATACATGAGAAATGTAGACTCGAAGGAAGAATCATATAATATGTAAGAGACTATGTATATTGTGTTCCATTTTTTACTTTTATTTATTTGCAATATTTTACATAAAATATTTTTTTATAAAAGAAATAATTTTTTAATGTGATTTAATATGGAATCAAAAGTTTGTATTCAACATTAAAATTTTATATTGCCAAGATATAAATATGAAAAATACAATATACCTGTACTTATTATTGTTTTTTAATTTAATTTTTAAATTAGGTATTGAAAAAATATTTACGAGTTATTGATTATATTGAAAAATAAAAAGGCTCTATCCATTCTATACAAAAAAACCAAACTATGAAATCAAGTTAAAGTCAATTTTTTTAATTTCACAAATAAACTTTACATTTAAAAATGTCAAAAAAGATTTTCTTTTAATGCGTAGCAGTAAGTATGTCCAAAATATACAAAAAAAATTCAGAAAGTATAATAAAACTTCAAATTTAAATTTTATGACTCTTTATATTTTTGTATTTAATATACATAATTTTAGGAACCGTCATCATTGAAGAATTTAATATTCTGCTTTAACTTAACACATGTTAAGCTATCTTCTTACGGATCTATTGTATTGAGAAAAACATATTATTAATTTTTTTTATTTATTTAAATATATTTATTATCACGCAAATAATAACCTCATCCTTTTTATTTTTCTTAATGAATTTTTGGTCCTCCTTAAATAAAGAGAATTTATTTTTTTTAATATTTATTTTTCTTGTTGCCTTAATATTGATTTCTTTTACAAATAAATTTGTATATATCATTTTTATTTTTATGTATATATAAGTATATATTTTTTTCCAATTAATTTTTTGACCCAATTTTTTAAAGATTTAACAAAATCTAATTTAATGGGATAATTTAACTGTCAATATTAAATTAAAAAGTTTTTTATTATTATTTTTTTATTTTTTGTCGGAAATTAATTGCATTTTTTATGTTACTACAATAACTTAGGTATTTTCTGTTAAAACTTTTAAACAATATAAAAAAAAAATTATGATAATTAAAAAAAAGTTTTTTCCAAGAGGTTTTAATAAAACGTTGAAAGATTGAAGCTCTTTATACATTTGTTATTATTATGATTATATTATTATTGTTTTTCTTTATCAGAATATATTTGTTATTTTATTTTTTCTTTAACAGAATTAACTATTATATCATACTTATGCATTTACATATAGATTCATACATAAAAATTTAATGACGATATTTGTTTAATAAAGTATGCAAGAAATTGCCGATGATACTGCACCTGAGGTATAATTTAAAATTTTATAATAGTCCAATGTTATTGTTTGTTGGAATAACTGGCTTTATGTTTATTTTTAATTTAGGGATAAAACACATATGGGCACAATAAAATGTTATATTTATTAACTAACTTAACTTACTAAACTATAGGTTACTGTTATTATTATTATTATTATTCTTGTTATTAATATTATTACATTATTATTATTATTATTATTATATTCAAGTAGTTTAAAACTTCCAAATGTCGTTTACAAACCATTTATCATAAGTAAGCAAAAATTTACGTTACAACAGTAATTATAAAATTTTGTGTTCATTAGCTTGATTCTAAAAATTAATTTTAGACGTTTTATCATTTTTACTGCTCTTGCATTACACTTTTCTTCAACTTTCTCCTATAAGGATGGATTTAGCTAAAATTTTCAATTTGGAACCGATCAAATGTTGTAGTGTTGGACCCGATTGCCTATTTAGAAGACTGGATGTCGAAAGGCCCTCACTCGAGATCCCAGGAGTCCAGATATAATAATTTTGGATTGAACGAGAATTGAAAAATGAGATAATTAATAGAATCCGAATTCAATACTTAATTTCAATGAAAAATTCATTTTATTGTAAAAATTAAATTCAAAGAAAAATATGCCAATAAACTGGAAAAATGTTAATCAATAATTCGAGAGAAATATAAATAAAACACATAATAATATATTACCTACATATATGTATGTAGATTTAACTATGCTGAAAAAATTAACTGCATATAATAAGCAATGTAAATCAGGTTTCTTATTGCCTTAAAATTAAAATATAATCCTTTTAATTATAGGTATACACATATATAACGATTATTAATGTTCGTATAATGTTCCTATACACAATCGGTTATCAGTAATGCAATCAATAAAAATCGCAACAACAGGTTATCTCCATATGTTGTGTTAAAATATCATTACCCTAATAATTCAAATAATCCAATAAACACTATATGTACAATGTACATACTATTATAAAACACTTAATTAGTGATTTTATGTACAATACGTGTTCGTTCATTGAATGTAAGAGATTATACATTTACATTTATTTTTTACTATTATTCTCTGGTACAAAGGAATATATTATTAAGTACAAAACAAATATTTCCTTAGAAAGTTAATGATATAATATATGTTGGATAATCTCTTAATATTAAAGGTACATATATGTAAAATGAACTTCCAAGTATTCTTCTTATTCCTGTGCATAAATAATTGATATAAAACGTTTTTTATTTTTTTTTTTCTTACTTAATAAAGGGTGTTTTTTTAGGGGTATAGAACTTTGAAATGGAATAAAACAAAGATGATTTTTTAAATTGACATGAAATTTACTTTATTCGAAAGATAATCTTCTGGCATTATAATTTAAATATGACTTCTGGCATATAACCGCCACGGCTGGCTCGGACGCACTCTAATGTGGGGGTCCAATTTTCAATGACATTTTCCAACATTTGTGGCCGTATATCGGCAATAACGCGGCGAATGTTTTCCTCCAAGTGGTCGATAGTTTCGGGCTTATCGGTGTAGACTAGAGACTTCACATATTCCCACAGAAAATAGTCTAGCGGCGTTAAATCGCACGATCTTGGAGGCCAACTCACGGGTCCGAAACGTGAAATTATGCGGTTACCAAACGTTTCCTTCAATAAATCAATTGTGGCACGAGCTGTGTGACATGTTGCGCCGTCTTGTTGAAATGCCAAACCAAACTGAAGATAAATCACTTGACAGCTGACAAAATTGCCGCCAGTTAAAAAAGTGTTGCCAACTTAAAGTTCTATACCTCTAAAAAAAACACCCTTTATAAATATGTATATCCCACATTTTTTTTTTATTTGCTTTTTACAATAATAATAAAGTAAATTTATTTTATAACAAAAATTAACTGATGTGTGAAAAGGAAAAGTTAAGAATGTGAAAATATTTAAAGGGAAATCAAAATATCTTATACATTATTAAAATTATTAGATTTTTATTTTTGAAAGAATGGATTTTAAAAAAAAGAAAAGAAAAAAAATCTGCTATTACTAAATCAGAAATGTTGAATTTCAATTCAAACAATACAGAAGATTTAAATACAAAATTTTACAAATTTGAATTTATGTATTGTTAAATGGAAAAGTCCGTCTAATTTATATACATGTATAAGTATTTTACTGAAAGGCAGTGGTGGGATTTTTAAGGTTCGCGAGAATTTATTATTTAGCGTAAACAAAAAATATAAAAGAAGTACTGAAAAATTTGACCAAAATTTTACTTATTTATCGAAAAATCCTCCTTTTTGTTTACCTGTGTTATATGAATACTGTAGAAAGATCTTAATAAGAGTAAAAGTATGCTTTTACAAAGTAATATACGTATATCAATCAAGCCTGCTTTGAAATTACAACATTTGCAAATATCAACATAAAAATAGATAAGTTTGTATGGAGGAGAAAACATGAAAATCAGTTTCTACCCTGGAAAAAATTTATTTATTGTTTATTTCTGTTAGGGGATGCGAACCAGTTATTAAAATGTTTTGAATCTCACCACTGCTTAATGGTATTAATTTTATTTCTTTTTTATAAAATTCTTTTTCATTAAAAAATATGAGAATAATATTAATATTTTGAGAACTTGAATATATAATTATTATTAACTATTTCGATGTGACATATGCAAGCCAAACAAAACAAGGTCACATACATGGGCACCGGCAGTATGATGCAAGGTGGTGCAACTGCATCACCTTTGTTTGATAAAAATGTTATTAAAATTTTGATAAATTTGTTAATTTTAACAAAAGGATTCAAAATTAAAACAACATAATTTTTTTTTATTCAGAATTTTTATATGAAACGCATAATAATTAAATTTGATGTGTCTATGTCTACAAATTAATGAAAGAGAGAGACAGGGCTGCCAGATTGGGGAATTTTTTCCCCAAACTGAGGAAATTTTTAATTCCGGGAGAAAAAGAAAGTAAAAAAAACGTGGGGAAAAATATGAGGAAAATATTTTTTTCTGAGGAAAATTTGAAGAAATTAAGAAATATTGTGCTAACGTTGGCAGTCAACAATATTTAAAAATTCAGACTCGTTAATTTTTTTTACCCTAATCATTTTAAGAAATTGATATCATTACGATATTGTTCTACGAACGTTGAACTCAAAATCCATTGTTGAAAGTATATACTTTTTGATTTACAACATAAAAGTACCGCATAAATTCTGAACACATTAAAAATTTGAGGAAATCTTGCAAAAATAAGCTGTTTTTGGGGAAAAACTGCAGTGAGTAAAAACGTTAACAAATTTTTTTTTCTAATTTAGAGCAAAAAAAAAAATTTTAGTACACAAAAATATAAAAAAAATAATTTCAGAATTTTTTTTAAAAAAGTGTCTGTTTTGGGAAAATTTCTTAAAAATTTGAGGAAATTTCATTTATTCCATCTGGCAGCCCTGGTGAGAAATAATCTTAAAAAGTTCTGAGCATAGCATCAGCATACTGAGATGAATTTTGTCATGAATTCAAAATATTGTTTTGCAACTGATTATTCCTAAAATCAAAATGTAATTTAAGTTAAGGTTGTTGGAAATTGTAACTTAGTGATGAACCCGCAATATGTCAAAGATTTGGTAAAATCAAAATAATAATTTTCACATGCACCACCTTATAAAAAACCTGGCGGCGCCCATGGTCACATATATAAAGGAAAATGTTTAGAAATGTAATGACAACTAAAATTAATAAAATTCGATTAATATTAATTTTTATACTCATTTGCCTTGAGATATTATTTTCACTTTTATTAGTATGTAGAGTACTCCCCCAAAAACTGCACCATTAGCAATCATGGAAAGTGTACATTTTTTTTATATATTTTTTTAAATTCTATCCACGAGTTTAAAATAAACCTTAATTTAAACTTTGGATTTTCTTTTATTTATTTAATAGTTACGATTTTGTTAACTTAACAATTTATATACTTAAATAAACCTAGAAAATAGAAAAGTAAATTTATCATTCTGAAATAATACGAAAAAAAAAAACATCCAAATAGTTTTTCCCACTTCGTGAATATTATTGTTTTTATTTCATGAAATAATTCAATGAGATATTTTTTCTATTTTTTTTTTTTTTTTGCTTTTGGAAAACATCGGAATATTAAATTGGACTAATTCATCACTTTAACAAACAAAAAAAAAAATGTGATGCATTTGAGAAAAATTACAAATAAAAAAAAACATAATTAACGAGAATTTAATTCACTTAAAATTGTTTTTTTTTCACATAATGTTTCTTTTTGTTTTTTTTTTTTTTTTTTTTTTTAAGAAAATTAATTTTAGTTTTTCCTTTTAAAAAATTATTTTTCTAAATATCTTAGAAAACGGGGAAAAAAACAACTGGAAAATTCATTATATTTAATACTTTGACCAAAGTTTATTACGGAAAAAAAAAAAGTGAAAACTATTTTTCTTTAATTTTTTTAAATAAAACAAAGTAAGAAAAAAATAAAATAAAAGAAAAAAGCAATTAAAAAACTTTTAAAAGAATTTTCTTTTTTTATTTCTTTTGATATTCTCTTTAATTTCTTTCAATTAAATAAAGTGAAAATTTCAGTTTTAAAAATACCGCAAACTATAGAGGTATATTCTCACAAAAAAAAATAAAGAAATATATTTTGTTTATAGTTTTCTTAATTTTACTTAGAAAAATAAAATTAGCTAAAGCTCATTTTAAGTGAAAATATTAACACCTTGAATAAAATTAAATGATTTATTATATATGTACGTCAAAGTTATATGAATAAACTACTTAAAATATAATACATATGAACTAATGACTCATCATTTGAATGTAATATAATTAGCAATCACAAATAAACAGATTTAAAAACGCGTAAAATTTAAAAAGCGTAAAATTATTTCGTTCTCACTACTATAGACACACATCTTAATCATACATTGGAAATTCCAAAAAGAACATTAATATTCACGACGAGTACATAACATTTTCATTTAATTATATTGAGGCCACATCCATTTATGTACATGGATTTATAAAAATCTTAATGTTTAAAAAAAAAAAAGTTCGGAAAATTTAACATAATATATTTGTTTATATACCTTAATAATTAGCTATTCAACATTCCAAAAGTTTGAAATTAAAAATAATAAAAATATTATTTGTGTGTTAAGAGGGAACATATTTAGTTCTTTTTTTTGTTAAGTTTTAATTACCTCCTTTGGGAAGTTCTGAATAAAAAATAAGTTTAGAACTTATTATTTTGTATTTAAAATTACTACTAATTTAACATTTTATAGCCTTTTTTTTTTGTAATTTCCTGTAATTAAAAATATTTTGCAAATGCTAAAAAAAAATATATTTTTTTTTTAATTTTTAAAATAAGTTTGAAAACGGAAGCACTCTATTATTTTCTTAAATTAAAGCTCAAAATTAAATTTTTTAAATTAATTTATTTGCAATACACAAACATTTTTAATTGTCAAATTTTAGCAAAATTTTCATCATTTCTTTTCTTTTCATTATTATCCTATGCATTCTTATACTATATGTCATCCATTGTTTTTAGGTAGGCATCATATATTATTATATACATACATATAAAGTTAACATAAATCAATAAAAGAGAATTGATTTTTTATTTGTTCCATTCATTTAAGAGACTAACCACAAATTGCAATTTTTATTTTTATACCAACTTTTTTATTTGAGAAGAACAAAAAAAAATAAAAAAATTCGAGAATTCAGAAACCTGTTAAACGATAATTTGAGAAGAAATAGATGAGGGAATTCAATTAGTATATACTGGGAGCAACATGATAAAATTGGATCATTAAATCACATTTTAAATGTCACATAGATATGTACCAGCAGAACCATAAATTCAGTTTGTTAAAATTAACTTATCTGCAGTTGCAATTTTTTTTTTTATCGTTAGTTTATTTTTATATTGGGAGAATATAAAATTAGAAAAAAAAAAATTGGTGTATATTGAATTTTTTTTTTTTTTTTGGGATTTAGAAAATCAATAAAATGGATAGAAGTTTTCCTTTTATTTAGTGTTTTTTTTTTATGGGGATATTTTTAAAAGATATTATATACTATATAGTGAAATAATGCGGAAGATTTATATAACACCGTCTATAGCAATCTTGATAAAAATAAAAACTGTCACAAAAACTTAAATATAATGTATATAGGTACAATAATTCAATTAGAAAAAAATGTGAATAAAAAAAATTTATAATTTTTTAATGCAAAATGAAAGGAAGTCTATAGATCATAGATTTAATAATATAAACATAGCGAGAATGATTTTTTTACGTTCATATTTTTTAAATAGGTTTTTGCTTATAATTTGTAAATTCTTCTTTCCTAATTCTTCTTTTTAACCATAAGTTTAAAATAGAACTAAATCAAAAAATCTTTTAAATTACAAGTATTGATTAAATCACGACTAAATGTAAATAAGTTCGTTGCGTTGAAATATTATTACTTTTACATTGAAAATATTTCCTGACAATAATTTGTAATTTTCCTTAAACAATTTCATTGAAATCAGGAAATATTTCGTAGGTCGACAATATAGAAAAAGTATATGTTAAATGTTTCAAATTCTAACCATAATATTTCTACGGCCATAATTTTCCATAAAATTTATTTTAATATAAAATTTTTAAAAATCATCATACCTACTATATTGTACAGTCAAATTTAATTAAATCTTATGTTCGTTAAAAATATATATACATTATTCAATTAGTTTCAATTGAAATCGTAATTTTTTATACCATAACCATAAAATTTTTTTTTTTTAACGTCATAAACGCTCTGCTTGGTAAAACCTAAATTTAAAAAAGTTTTTCTGGTTATGTTTTGTGTTTTTTTTTTATTATATTTTTTTTTTTTAATTTAAAAAAATAGTTGTTTTTTGTGACTCCTAAAAAAACCACAAAATAATGTCGCTTAAATTTCTATGTTCTTTAATGTGACCATGACTGTCAACCAACTCTCTACAAGCAACAAAAAAAAACTTATATTTTGTACAAATCCAAATAAATGAATGTTTATGTATACATATGAATTAAACATAATTATAGAATACGGTGTATAATGAACGAAAATTATGGTGTGTTTATGTTGGAGTTGCGATAAACGATAAGAGCTGTGATAAAAGCATGTAGATAAAAGAGTTTCTATTACGTTTATAATGGAGCAGAGATTAAAACGTAATTAGCAATTTGGTAATTATGTAAAAATTAAAATTCAATAATTCTAATAAAATTTAGTGATTCGGAAGAAGAAAGCATTTTTTAATTATCTAGTGCGCCAAATTTTGAATATTTGGAAATTGGGAATGCAAATATAATATATTCACCGCCTTTTCAAGAACCTAAGGGAGATTATATATTATATTAACGAGCATTTACGAAAAATTTGAGAAAAACTTAAGAAATTTTCACAAAACATCAATATTTTTAACATTACATAGATATATTATATTTTCAGATTTAGTTGTTAAAGCGGATACCCAACTTTATAAAAAAAAACAAATATTTATCAACGATACTAGCAAAGAAAATCAACTTAGCTTTTATCACCTCTCTTATCATTTATCACAACTTTTATCGCAGCTCCACCATAAACAGTTCTATGAAAAACTATATATATAAAATTTCTCCTTTCTATGCTAGTAACGTAGCTTATCGAAGCTCCAACATAAACACACCCTGCAAAAAAGAAATCAACCAAAATAAATTTAAATTAGACAGATTAAAAAAAAACCATTGTTGAACATATAATTTATAAAATAAATAAATATGCAAATATGACTTTTTTTTGGCACATTAAAATAATAAAAATTAAATTATTTTATTATATATTTTTTTTATTTCTAATTAAACCATTGGTTTTTTATGGAAAAAAAAATATAGAAAATATACAAATTATTTTATGAATTGTGCAGTGAACAAAATTGAATATTTTATTGTCAAAAAATTAGACAAGACAAGTCGTCTATTTACTTCCGTAATTTCGCATCGCAATAAATTTAAATTTTATAGTAAACTGTATTTTAGATTAAGGAATAAAGAAATAAATAAAAATTTAAATCTGTGCATAATTTTAGCACAATCGGTTCGCTGGAAAAGGATCAAACATCAGTTGCTGTAGATTTGAATGAAACAACCGGACAAACGCACAGAGTTTGTGTTTTAAATAAAATCGTGTAAAACGTATAAAAATATTAGAAGTCGCTTTTGTAGAATTAACTTAAACTTGAACCACAGATATTTTTCGATCAAAAACTGTTATATTAAAAGAAATGGAATATTTCAGCAAACCAAAATTTTTACAGCTTTTACAAGAACTAAATAAAATTCCGAAACTGACGAACAGTCAAATTCAAATATATTGCTATGAGAATATACATTTAAAAAGCCATTTAATAATCTTGGTTTATTCGTATTTTATCACATAATTATTTATTTTCATTCTATTTTCCGACTAGAAATAAAATCTGTGAGGTAAAGTCTCATTGAAAATTATACAAAGTACAAGTTTTAAAGAACGTTAAGTTTTAAGTATAATGAAATTTTCCTTGTCATTGAAATTTTTATCTGAGCTCACAGAAAAGATAAATGGCACAAAAAAAATTGATATTTTTATTTTTAATTACTTAGTATAGTCTGTCGTTATCAATTTACGATCACATTAAAAATACATACATAATTATGTACACATAATGGAATAATAATTCCAATAATGCTCATATTAATTTAATTATTAATTCAGAATAATAAAGGATAAAAATTTTAACATTTTTTTTTTATCAGTAATCCTTTTTTCAAACGTTTACACAACGGATGTACATATTATTAAAGTAAGAAGAAATGCAAATAAAAATTATCTTAAAAGCTTTTAAGTTTATTTTTACCAAAAAAAAAATTAAACTTTTAGTTGAACATTCGGATATTGATTTGAAAATTAAATATTTAATTTTTTTTTTTTTTTTTCAAATTATTAGTTGTTCTCTCTCTGTGTGTTAGTTGTGGGTGTAATAAAAATATTCTGAATAAAAATATTCCAAATGTATATTCGCGCACAGGGACGTGCATACTAAAATTTACGAGCAATTTCTATTTCAAGATACTTTTTTTTTTGCAATTTTTTTACTTTTTTTCTTTATTTTCATGATAATTAAATAAATATGTAATAAATGAAAAACTATCATTTTAGTTCGGCGATGGAGATATCAAAAAAGATAATTTTAAACCTATTTTGAGCCCACTCCGTTCATTAGGTCAAAAGTTATAGAAGTTCTAATTTTTTCTTCGACAAAGCCGAAGTAATTTACAAAAAAAAAACAAATTAAATGAAAAACAAAATTTTATGTACTCGTATATCTTTTTATGGTGAAGCTTACTAAGTGAATTGTAATCAAAAAATATCATAAAAAATAATTCAAAAATATCATTCTTGACCTTTTTCATCCAGGATATATTCAAAAATAAAAATCTGTTTTCATTTCGCAATATAGATCTGTTTGTGAATGTTTTAAATGAAACTAAATTAATTTGTTTACCTTTTTTGGTTTAATTCCTATTAAAACTATAAAACATAAATGTAATAAATAATCATAATCATGGGAAATATTTCATGGTAAATTTATTTAATTAAATTTTTTTTTAAAAATAAATACTAAGAAATTCGAGACACACTCTTTTAATAGTAGATTACAATACATGTTATGAAAGTTTGTTATCAATTGCGAGTTGTGTATACACACAAACTCATAGGCACGAACACGAGTCATATTTGTTTGTGTGTATACACAACGAGCTGTATAACAAATTTGATTAACATGTATTGTATACTGCTTTAATGTGCATTTGAGAGGAAGTTGCAAAGAGAGAATATAGAGATAATTTATAATAAAAAATAAAGATAAAAGAAAAAAAAGAGAAATTTTCCACGTTAATTATACTTTAATTTCTCTTTCTTTTAGAGATAAAAGAAAAAAAGGGAAATTTTCCACGTTAATTATCCTTTAATTTCTCTTTCTTTTAGAGATAAAAGAAAAAAAGGGAAATTTTCCACGTTAATTATCCTTCAATTTCTCTTTCTTTTAGAGATAAAAGGAAAAAAGGGAAATATTGTGAGTGTGAGAGATAGTATTTTTGTTTATAGTATTACTCAGTTCAAAATGAAGAAAGTAAATACAATATAGGGAAATGTAAATACAAATTACATCACAGGGAAATGTAAATACAATTACATTTTCCTATAATTGCATGTGTATTGATACATGTAATGGACCATTTACCGAGCTAAATTTGCGAATGTAAATACAACTTACCGAACACGTGCACATTAAAAATTTTTACTTGTCGCAAAAGAAATATTTTTCACATAATTCTATTTTAAACTGCTAAAAATAGTACCTTTAATATTTTATTATATGTAGACAAATTACAAAATATATTAATCATCGAATTTTAATACAGTACCGACTCGATCGATGCAACACTCGATAGTTGCAACTATTCAGTCGTTGCAACCGAAAAACCATTAAAATTTTCCTCTGAACGATCTAGTCGTTGCAACTTTCAAAATTTTTTACTTGATCGTTGCAACAAATTATTTTTATACAAATAGTTTAAATAGTTTAAATAGAACACTCATCGCAGTAACGTTGCAATGCGACGATGACGGATCAATTCTATATAAGTGCGGCAAGTTTGCTATAAGAGGTTCCTTATAAACAATGATACTCGGTCGTTGCAACAAACGCGGTCGTTGCAATTCGCCTGGTTTTAATTAGTTGCAACGATCGAGTCGGTACTGTAAGCAACCTGACAAAAACGCGTTTTTTGCAAAAATTGGATTTTTATTCTTGAAAGTGGTAGTAAGTGGTATTACAAATTATGTTTGTTCAACAAGTTTGCCGCCATTTTGGTTTTTTTAGGTTTTACCGTTACTTTTTGGTTTTTTTGAAATTAAGCAATTTTGAGTAAGAAAACTTCGAAATAGCCTTTCATGATGTTCTAGACTTTGATTCACGAGGAGTTTACCTTCATTTTTATAGAAAGTTTTAGTTCCTGAAAATATTGTATAGATGGCGTTTTAACCAATTTGAAGTATTAAACTAAAATTGCTCCACCTTTTGGGCAATATTTGTACTACAGAAATGAAACCGAAAAAGACCGTTTCAAGACCTTTCCAACAAAAAAAAATTTTAAGAATCGAATAATAAATAAAAGAGCTTTGACAAATTAAAAAAATTACGAAAAAAAAAATGTCCGTTATTATTCAAAAACTCAATTTTAAAGAACGAATCCATAACAAAAACTGAAAAACCAAAATTTATGAGGACATGTTTTTAGGAAATGCATGTTGGAACGTGAATGAGCGGATAAAACGTTCGAATAATTTAAAACAATTATCTACTACTAAAAAACGTAAAAGCGACTCAAAACAACTCGTGAGACCGAGCTGGACTGGCCTAACAAGCTAGAAGGAGCTTCCTGGTGGGCGGTACTAAAATCTGTTGTCTAAAATTATGATGTTTACTTTTAATTTTTTTTTTAAGCGTGAGAAAATTTTTTTACAAAGAAAATTTGAATTTCCCGATCCCAGTCCAGCCCTGTTCGGAGGTACTTGATTTTATAGAACTTGCTATATGCCTTTCAGAAATTATTGTAAAATCAGATAGGATTAAATACTGAAAAAACAAATTACAATAACAAAAAGTTTAGGTTATAAGTTTGGAAAAGAAAATTGGAAAGAAAATTAAATTGATGTGGAAGAAACATTAAAAAAAAAGAATTTCAAAGCTTATATGACAATGTCTATGAAAGTGAAATGGAAGGGGAGTCTGTTTAAAACAGTTCTCGAAAATATATACAGTAAAACTGAGCAAAAATCGAACCAAAAAACTTCAAAACTGGTTTTATATAAAATTCCGCCAATCCGAAAGTACTGGACCGATTTCACCTGCGAAAGCGGCTTTGGAAAGGTATAAATATGTACTTTTTGATTGCGAAGTTTGAAAAATATCGTACGTAAGATCATGGAGTACAACATTTTTGAAAATGGCTAAAAATGGTAATTTTTTTGTATGGGGAAATTCTAAGAAGTGAATTATCTTCTAAAACATTAAAAAATTTCAACCTGCGAAAGCGGCTTTTTAAAGTGGCCTTTCCAAAATGGTATAGAGTGACCAAATCTGTTGAAAATTGAGGGAGTACATTCAAATGAAAAAACCCATTTTTTGTTTTTTCAGTGTTTTTAGGGTTTCTGTATGGGTTAAACTGGCAACACCGAGTTGCCAGCACCTGCAAAGAAAGCCCGCACGAATACCTACTTAAAATGATATCTGAAAATATTTTTGTAAATTTAACAACAGAGAGATGATAGTTTGAAGTTTCAAAATTTTCCAAGCCTTCTGCCACAAGAATCGTCATATCTCACAAAAAAAAATTTTTTTTTTTAAATCTGAAATGCAAAAACTTTGGTCAAATATCAGCCTATAAAATAAACGTAAAATGAAAGTCTAACGATTAACTTGAAAAAATGAAAAAAATGTCAGGTTGCTATGTATACTAAAACAAAGACAAAATTATTATCTTTTTTTCCAAAAAACAAAAAAATAAATAAAAAAAATAATCTTCTTTATTAATAATTATTAAAATGAATGATTCAAATTAAAATTTCCTTAATTCCTTTCAATTGAATATCTTTTTTTTTTGTTGTATTGTAAAATATTCGAAATTAATAAAAAAAATTATATTCAGATAAATTAAAATTAATAATAATGATTGCATTAATAACAAATTTATTAATAAACCACATCCTTTAAGCATCTCATTTTAATAACACAGACACTCGTCATTATATTTTATTCAATTTATATGTATTCTCAAAGTTCATATTCTTTTTGTTTACATAAAATAAAGAACTCAATACGTACATTAAATACATTAAACATCTTAATATTTTTATTAAAAGAAGCTAATAAATATATTGTTGTGAAAACATATTTTTGCACAATGTACATATTTAAAAAAAAACAAAAAAAATTGTATGCATATTAAACAGATTATTATAATATGTTCTATATTAAAATTTAATGAAAATAATACATATTACATAATGTATTGCATATATTTTTTATTCAAATATATAATACACAACTAAATCAACATATTATTATACACGTTATTATATATTATATTTAAATTTTCTAACTTTTTCTCCTCTGAACCCTAATAACAAAATGATAATAACAGCAAGAATTTAAAATGATGAATTTAAATGAATTTAAAACCAGCTCGTTTGAACATCGAAAAGCAATATATATGAATATGAAAAATAATATGATTTATCGAAAATAAATAAATACCTACGTATTTAGTAGTATAGCCCTAAAAATAGAATGAATGAAAGAATCGAAATCAACGTATTTTTAATTATATTCATTATTGGTTATGTTAAAATTTCATTTCACTTTGTTACAAAATAACATTAAAAGATTTTTTTAATTATCAACAAATTGCATATTATTTTAAGCCGAAATTTTCTTTTCAAATTTGGATGAGGATGTGTAATTATATTTATATTAATAATTATTAATGAAATGATATCGTAAATAAAATGTAAATTATATGGATATCGAAAATCCAAACGTGTTTGAATCATTTACTTATTTATTGAATTCATTGAGGAATAAAAATGATATTTAAAAATTTACAAAATGTAGGTATTTTATGTTGAGTATATAATATCATGAAATCATATACATGAATAACTTTAGTTAGTACTGAATTTCTGAATAATTTATTTCATTGTACCAACACTTGTACTTTATATTATGCTTAATCTATCTCTTATACGTTTCTATAACACTAAATTATTTAAATAAAAAGTATTTTCATTGACAATTACAAACACAGCTCTAATAAAATTTGACGAGTATCATAATAAAGTAACAATATAGGCAATCTTTAAAAATCTGTAGTTTATATTTTACAATTAGAACTAGAGCATTAAATAAACTTAACATCCAAAAAGGTAGAAATATATAGGTAGGTACTATCACTCGGTAGAAACATCGAAATAATGAGCAAATTATGCAACAAACAAATGAGGAGATATAAAATATTTGTTATGGGATACTTATTTAAGTATAGTTTCATTGTATGACTGCTGTTATTTGTATAGATAAATTTGTATGCCTTTTATAAGTTGGATGTTATTTGTGAATTGTGTGCTAGACAGAACATTGCTATTTTAAGAGTAGTAACACTTATAGAAAAACCCAAAGAGCATATATTTAATATTGAGCAATAAAAACAATAAACTATATTTGAAATTTTATCTAGCTAACTAGATTTGACTCACGACTTGCGGTGGATACAGGGCCTGGATGACTTTTTAAAAATAATTTTATTTTATATGGGTTTTTCGAATTAAATTTGCAGTTAAAGTTAATTTACTTTATCTAGTGAGCAGCGACACGCGTAGAGCATTTGAAAAATAATAAAAAAAAGAGTGATTAAATAAAAATACGTATGTATGTTATGCAGAGCTGTAAAAATTCAAATACTTTCGATATTCAAATACAAAGTACTTGTATTTCAAAAAGTAATCAATACTTTTCTTAACAAGGAATTGTATTTAGAAAAGTATTGATTACAAGTAATTGTATTTAAAAAGAAATCAATACTTTTTTTAAAAAAAAAAATTATATTTAGAAAAGTATTGATTACAAATTAATTAGATTTAAAAAGGAATCAATACTTTTTTAAAAGGAATTATATTTAGACAAGTATTGATTACAAAGTAATTTTTTAAAAAGGAATCAATACTTTTCTAAAAAGTAATTGTATTTATAAAAGTATTGAATACAAAGTAATTGGATTTGAAAAGGAATCAATAAATCAAAAAATAATTTTTTAAATATTTAATTCAGAATACCTAAAAATGTAAATCAGAGGTATTCCTCTGTTACCTACAGGCAAACTATTTAGTTTATTTTCAATTTATATAATTTTAATTATATTGAAATATTGATCCAAATTATTTTCTAATAACTATACATAATAGGTATTTTATTAGAAGTAATGCCAATATTTAACTATATGTAAATACAATTCTTTTTTAAGAAAAGTATTGATTCCTTTTCAAATCTAATTACTTTGTAATCAATACTTTTCTAAATACAATTACTTTTTAGAAAAGTGTTGATTCCTTTTTAAATACAATTACTTTGTAATCAATACTTTTCTAAATATAATTACTTTCTAAAAAAAGTATTGATTCCTTTTTAAATCTAATTACTTTGAATCAATACTTTTCTAAATATAATTCCTTTTTTAAAAAAGTATTGATTCCTTTTTAAATACAATTACTTTGTAATCAATACTTTTCTAAATACAATTCCTTGTTAAGAAAAGTATTGATTACTTTTTCAAATATAATTACTTTGTAATCATTACTAGTACTCAACACCAAAGCATTTGAAATTTTACAGCTCTGATGTTATGGATAAAAAAAAAGTTTCCTTTAACTTTGTATACATTTTTTTAGCATGAAAAATAATTTTTTTTTTACTAAATTTTTTTGGAATTAAAATTTTTATTTATTTATAGTTTTTTAGTTTTTATTTTTAAATATATGAGTTTTTAAACAACTTTTTTTATTTACAATTATTCTTTAAAGATTTTTCCAAAATTTATTTTTATTTCATCAATCAGTCTCATGTTCAACAATTTTTCAACTTTTCTTTAAAATCGTAAATGACAATTTTCTAGTAGTGAGTGTAATGAGAAACTTTTATCGAAGTTTGTTAAGGTTTAAAAAAACTGAGGACAAGCCGCATGAAAAAGTAGAAAACAACTTTTTCTTCACACACAGGTGGACTCAGATTTTTTGATTGGGACGTAAGTGATTTGATTCATGAAGAGAAAGAATGTTCAAGAGAAATGTCCCAATCAAAAAATCTCAGTCTACCTCTGTGTGTGAAGAAAAAGTTATTTTCTACTTTTTCATGCGGCTTGTCCTCAGTTTTTTTGAAAACTCGTTTTTCACTTATTTTTTATTTTCTGCCTTTTTCACGTTAACTAAATTGTTATTACAAATTTTTACCGATTTTTCATGCAAGTTTTCATAATTGTTGAAGTTTTATCACTAATCATATCGATGAAAATTTTTACGATGATTTTCCCGCTTTTCCGGGTTTTCTATCGAGTTTTCCACAAAAGCAACTTTATGCACTTCATTTCGCTCTACAACTTTGTCTCAGCTTGCAAAACGCTCAAACGCTTCCTTGGTCGGAAAAACTCCGGAAAAGCGTTTTACATGAATTTTCCTCGATTTTTTCTGCAAGTTTTCACCATTGTCGGAGAGAAAGTAATGATACCAGTTGATAATGAACTTAATCCTGCATAATTTGGAAAAGTTGGAAAATTTCGGAAAATTTTTTTCGGTAAAATCGGAAAACTTAGCTTTTTATCTCTAAACAAATTTGTACCAAATTTTCAAATGATTTTTCCAGATTTTCCGAGTTTTCCATGGAAATTTCCGGTTCAAATTTTGATAGATTCAATTGTCACGCGACATGAACCTGGGTGCCAAATTTTAGCTCGCTGTGAAGACGAAAAGTGGGTCTACGAGAGTGTCGAAAATAGTAAAGAAATATATAAACAGACCTGTACGAGTTAATAAGAATTGTGTCCTCAAAAATAAGTAGCTTTAGTAAGAAATTATATAAACGTGGAATTTTAAATAAAAGACAACAACACGGCGATATTCTCTTTATTTTACGTATTGAAATCTATTAGACTATAGTGATAAAATCACACTTTACTTAGTTATATACCTATGTTTTCTTAATTCGTTAACGAATTTTTGTATACTAAAAAAAAATTTTTTTTTTCTTTAAAATTTTTGGCATAACATTGTATTATATCCTTGTTAAGTTTGTTCATTCTTGTGTTAAATTTTTCTTTCTACATTGATGTTTCTTTTTTTTTTTAAATTATTTTTTCATATATAGTGTTGCTAATACAAAGAGCAAAATTTTTTTTTCCCACTCTTTTATTATTTTAAATATTTGCTTTAACTTAAATATATTGCCTCCGGCTGGTTTTTTTTTTAAATAAACTGCTTTTGGCTTTTTCTCTTTTACGCTTTTATGACTTTTCATCATTGAATGGTTTCTTGGTCAAAAATTCTTCTATTTTTTATGCTATTAAAGTTAAAAAAAATTTTCTCGAGATTTAGTTCATTTATGAAGTTAGTTTTTTAAGTTCATTTAAAATATTTTATGGCGCAGTGAAATAAGGCCGCGGGAAATAAGGCCGCGATAGGTTTTTTGTTGCGGTCTTATTTCATTTTCAAAAATGAAATAAGGCCGCGAAAAAATCCTCGCGGTCTTATTTCATTTTGCAAAATGAAATAAGACCGCAACAAAAAAACGTCGCGGCCTTATTTCCTGCGGCCTTATTTCCATCCCCCATATTTTATTTCAATTATATACTTTAAGTTTACTTAAAAATAGGTTATTTGTTTTAAACCACATTTATTTTTGAATTTAAATTTGTTGAATTTTACAAAATTGAGAGGGCGATTAGGTATATAAAATCGAATGCCATTGGCTCTAAATTGAGAGGGCGATTAGGTATATAAAATCGAATGCCATTGGCTCTGATGATGGTATCAATTTGAAATTTATTAAATTAATACTAGCTTATAGTTTTCATCTTTAATATATATATTTTTTATCATTGTATTATGACGAATAGTTTGAAAAAAAGTTAAAATCAATGCGCCAACCAAAATTTTTCTGTGAATTAGAAATACGATTTTCATAAATTATATTTCTACGAAAAAAACAAAAAAAAAATAATATGAGGCGGAAGGAATATATGATATGATTTATTAATTTATTTTTTCTTCAATAATAAATTTGAAAAAAAAATTTTTAATTATTAAAATTATGTACGGAATCATGTTGTTAAAATCAAACTGTAAAAATAACGTAAATGTAATGATAATACCATACAGTTTATTTATTACTCTCTATCGTATAGTTGGTACCATACTTTTACTTAATAAATTTTTTAATTCATTGAGAAAATAATCAAAAATATTTATTTATGTAAATTATTTTATTTATATAAATTATTATTTATTTCATTAAAAATCGAAATTCAAATTTAGTAAATCTCGAATTTTAAATAAATAAAATATGTAGGTATGTACATAATACAATCATACAATCATTGAGATAAACAAAGTTTTTTTTTAACACACCTATATTTAATTTTTCACAAAAATAAATTGAATAATTTATTTTCGAATAAAAAATAGAAAAAAGAATTTTTTATGGTTGTAATAACAAACAAACTCCACCAAACATATGTGGGACCTCTCATTCTGAAAAAAAAAAAAAAAAAAAAAAACAATAAAATCAAAGTAAAATAAAAATAAATAAATGTTAGGTGTTATTTTGATTTTAAAATATTGAAATTTCGATAATTTGAAAATGTAGAAAAGATATTAAAAACTTTTTTCAATATTTATTTACAAAAACAGAAAAATTAAATTTTCCTTCAATAAAAGGCAGAGAAAAAAACGTGTTCAGAATCACGATTTTGTAATTATCAGAAAAAAAAGCAAGTAGTTAGTGAAAAAAGAATATCCATAAATAAATATATACCTATTTTATTTATCACAAAATTTATATTTTTAAAATGAAGAGCTTTTATTAATTGCCTTCAAGATTATGAGGTGAAGGTATAATGAAAAGAAAAATATCAACAATAAAATGTATATTTTATTTGTAATATTTACGCGGGCTTAAGGGCTTCTTTTTTGCATTTAAATTCAAATGGTCAGTACTATACGAAAACACTTTTTTTTTCCCATGCATTATGTCGATTTTTTTGAAGTTAATACTTCTTTAGGCGCGTTGTATGATATAATTGAGTATTTCTGTAGGGGGTAAAAATTATTGTACTCATTCGAAATTCGAGTTCGAAAAAAAAGCGACATGCTGTACCGTTTGAATACTCAAAAAAATGAGTGGTCCACTCAATAATCGTTTGTCATTTATAAAAACAAAATAATTTGGCGCGAAAAATTTAAATTCAAATTATTTTTTAAAAATCTTTCGTTTACAAATTATTTAAAATTAAGATTTTTGTTCAAAATAGGTAGCTCTGATGAAATAAAGATTAGACCAAAAATTTTGGGCAGGGACTTACGGTTAGGGCCTTCCCTTCTCAAAATAATCAAAAAAAAAATTGTTTTCAAAATCGGTAGCGCCGCTGAAATAAAGATTACCTGCCGAAAAATTTTGGGTAGGGACTTAATTAGGGCCTTCCCTGCTCAAAATATTAAAAAAAAATTTTTTTTTTTCAAAATAGGTAGCGCCGGTGAAATAAAGATAACCTGCTGAAAAATTTTTGGGCAGGGAGCTACGGTTAGGTCGTGCCGGCGCAAAATATACAAAAAAAAAATTTTTTCATAATCTAATATATAAAGCAGAAGTTGTCCCTTTGTCTCTTTGTCTCTTTGTCTCTGTCTCTTTGTCTCTTTGTCTCTTTGTCTGTTCCGAATAGGCTCCTAAACCGCTCAACCGATCGTTTTCAAACTTACACCATGTCTTTGTGTCAGGTCGGGGGTCGTTATAGGCTATTTTAAAATTTGATTGGCCTCCTACCCAGGGACCTCCCCCGGGGGCGGACTTCAAAAGTTCGTCCGATTTCATTCAAATTTGGTACGTAAATAGAGGAACTGATTTCACACAAATTTCGTTACAAAAAATTTGTTGACCTCCTACCCAGAGGCCTCCCCTAGGGGGCGCACTTTAAAAGTTCGTCCGATTTCATTCAAATTTGGTATGTAAAAGAGCACTGATAACACACACAAATTTCGTCACAAAAAAATTGGTTGACCTCCTACCCAGGGATCTCCCATGGGGGCGAACTTCAAAAGTTCGTCCGATTTGATTCGAATTCGGTACGTAAGAAGAGGAAATAATTACACACAAATTTCGTAACAAAAATTTTGTTGACCTCCTACCCAGGGACCTCGCCTCGGGGCGGTCTTTAAAAGTTCGTCCGATTTCATTCAAATTTGGTATGTAAAAAGAGGAACTGATTACACACAAATTTCGTAACAAAAAATTTGTTGACCTTCAACTCAGCGACCCTTCGGGGGCGGACTTCAAAATTTCATTCAAATTTGACACGTAAAAATAGGAAATGATTAGACACAAATTTCGTAACAAAAAATTTATTGACCTCCTACCCTAGGGGAGGACTTCAAAAGTTTGTCCGATTTCATTTAAATTTGGTACATAAAAATGATTAAACACACGAATTTCGTAACAAAAAATTTGGCCCCCTCTTTTTAGGAGCCTTTTCAAATATATGGAAATCAAATATTAAATATTAAAAACTGAACCACTCAACCGATCGTTTCGAAATATACACCGTCTCTTTGTCTCGGGGTCGTTATAGGCTATTCTAAAATTTGAATGGCCTCCCAGAAACCCTTCTCGGCGAGGACTGCAAAAGTTCGTCCGATTTCATTCAAATTTGTTTAAAAAAAAGCGGAAATGAATAAAAACATAAATTTGGTTTGGTTTGGAAACCTGTTTAAGGGAAGGATATCATTCAATTTCATACAATAATAAGTAGAAATGATAAATATTAATTCTTAGATATTTTCTTAGATATTTATAAAATAACTAGCTCCTATAATTGTTCATCAATCTGACCAAAAATTTCACTTAAAACGTGTGTTCCACAACAACGTGTGTGCGGGTACAGCTAGTAGGTGAAATAAAGATAACCTGCTGAAAAATTTTTGGGCAGGGAGCTACGGTTAGGTCGTGCCGGCGCAAAATATTAAAAAAAAAAAAAATTTTCAAAATATGTAGCGCCGGTGAAATAAAGATTACCTGCTGAAAAATTTTTGGGAAGGGAGCTACGGTTAGGTCGAACCGGCGGAAAGTATACAAAAAACACACGACGCAGTCATAGGAACTGCCGAAAGAAGTTAATACTTAAAAGCTTTAAACTATGGCTACAAATAATGGGCTGCTCAGTACAAAATGTAAATTAAAATAAAAATCCATCAGTCTAAAAGCAGTCCATTATTTGTAGCCACTGTTATTTCATAGTTTAAAGCTTATAAGTATTAACTTCTTTCGCCAGTTCCTATGACTGCTTCGTGTTTTTTGGTTTACATTATGTCGTTTTTCAAAATCTTTAGACATTAAGTGATTTTACAGCGACATAATGTATGAAAAAAAACATACCGTACATCCATCATTAAAGGCCATTGCTCGCATAGCCTTGACAGGGACGGCTCAGAGGTCGGGAATTCGGCGATTTTACCCGAAGCCCCGCGCTTAAAAGGGCCCGCGCTTAAAAGGACCCCGCGCTTCCATATTTTTTACAATTATTAGTAGCTAGGGCTGAAACAAATTTACAAAGATAATTATGTAGACGAAATATATCTCAATAAGTCAATACATATATAATATTGAGAATTATGCCTGTTTCATTAGCAGTAAAAAAGTTGGTGCAAAATAGGAATAAAAAATATTATGTTTATGTATGTATCATAAAATAGTTTTGAAGAGATTTCGTCCACTTACCCGATTCAAAAAAATTTTATACCATTTTAAAGTATAAAACAGTCCGGAGGTTGTGAATGAAATTTTTATTCTAAATAAATTTTAAAATAATCTAAAACTCTCTTAAATAAATTGAAAAAATTATATTCATGTATCAATTCTTCCTTTTTGGGAAGGGGCCTCGCATATAATATTTTCCCGAGGCCCCGCAAAACCCACAGCCGGCTCTGAGCTTTGGGTTAAGTTGCGAAAAACGAGGTTTTAACTCCTGAGCCCCGAAAGGCCTTGCTTAGCCAAAGGTAGGGACACCCAAAAAGGCCTTTGCTCGCGTGTCCTGGGTTAAGTTGTAATGTGAACAAAAAAAAAACGGCATAATCTCTATAGACTTTATGTCGTTTTTTTTCGTATACATTATTTCGTTTTAAAAACTATGTAATGCCTGTACACATTATGACGGTTTGTTCGCATACTGTCGTAGACGTTATACCAAAAAAAAAATTAATGTCTAAAAAAAAAAAGAATCGGAACCCATAAATAACTAATGTTAAAATTTTGATATAAATTCGATCACGATATTCTAGTACCACCTATCAGTCTATTCATTGCAGAAAATTACTTGTATTAATAAAATTTATCTTTTTATTATTTTTTTCGTTTTTTTACAATTTTTAAGTAAATTTCTGAAAGGAGGTAGAAGGTATTCGATGTAATCCAAATGATGGAAAAGTTATAAATCTAAATCAGCAAAGTAGTAGACGATAAGTTTAACTGAAAAATGAACCCAATGAGCTTAAAAAGTCGATTTCGGAAAAATGTGCTGTTAGGAGTTTCAGAATGTCGTGATCTATATTTCTGATAGAGTACGATTCAAATCACTTGACCAATCCGTTATGCAAAGCTTTTCCTTTCCCTTACAAAATTCCATACAAAATTTAGGGGAAATTATTTAAGAAAAAAAGCTCACGCAATTTTGTATGGAATTTTGTAATGGAAAGGGAAAGCTTGCATAACGGATTGGTCAAGTGATTTGAATCGTACTATACAAAATTGCAGTTTTAGATCATTTATTTCAACTATAAAAAGCTTTAAAAACCAAATTTAAAAAACGAATAAAATTTTATTCTTGATTATTAAGTAATTTTCAAGAGTTTCTACCTCTTCGTACGATGAATTATAATTCGCATCAGCTTATTATGAAAAATTAATTCCCATTTTAATTTGCTATTTATAATTTTTTATTCATTAAAACAAAAATCCATTTTTAACTTAACAATTATAAGGTATTTAAAGCTTTAAAGAGTCCATACAACATCCATAATGAATATAAAAAGTATATAAGTATTATAGTATCAATAGCAAGTGCATAACTTATAATTATATTAAGAAAAAAATTACCGAATTTTATAAACAGGGCACTCATAAATATTTTTAACATCTTGTTTATCTTGTGTAACTGCTTTAATATAAATAACTGGCATTGCTGGAAATAGTTCTTTCATGAAAGCGTCTGCAATTGTTCCAACAACTGAATCCCACCGTGCACCCTCCATAAACAAACCATTAACAAAAGCACCTTCACGTGGAGGGGCACTAAATTGATAAAAACGAAAAATGTAATTTATAACTTTTATTTGTATATATTATCAAAAAGTATGAATATCATAGCAGAATCAATCCTATACACTATACATATTTTGGTTACTTTTATTTTTAATCTGAGCGCTCCAAGCTTTTTTATAGTACATATATTTCTTTTTAATTTTCTCTAAGCATGCCGAAAATCCCACTGACCAACCACCAGTTCGCCCAGCCGTCGCCCCGCACCCCACCCTTCTTGTTCTGGGACACAACCTTGAGCCTTTACAAAAATGGGACCAATCGGGCCGATAAATGTAATGTATTAAATTTACCGGTGTCTAAACTCACATTTACCGGAATATGTACATTTACTGTAGCATATATATTCTAAAATTAAAATTTAGAAAAAATTTCATTCCTATTGCACAGGGTTTAAAAAAAACAACACTTAATTCAAGTGGACAAAGTTAGAAAATTAACACAAATTCCAGTCCGAGGTGGGAGTCGAACATGCCGTAGAATAGTGGCAATACCACTGACTACACCATGACGGTTGAACTCTATCTCAACACAATTTGGTAATTAATAAGATATGTACTTGCGGGATTTTGTAATTTTGGGATTTTAGATTTAATTTTAGGATTTTGTAATTTCGGTTCTTGAAATTTCGAGGTTTTCAACATTCGGGATTTTGATTTCGGGATATAGTTGTCGGGATTATAAGTCCAACCCGTGTTTTTAGTTTGTTTTACTACAATTAACACAAACACTTAAATATATGAAGAATATATACCAAACATTAAATTTATTAAGTATATGTAATACTAGAGATATGGTCGACGTAATTCACGCGCGTGTACGCACGTAAAAAATCAAATTGTATGAAAATGTATGAGAGATGTTATAAGCAACGACGTAAAACGTAGCTTACTTGCGGGTTACACTTGCTGAAAAAAAAATCATAATCATGATTTTTTTTTTAATGTATGTGTGAAATTTTGTGTAAAAAAGAAAAATCAAGAAATTTTAAAGTTAAAATATTTTAACTTTCCTAGTATTTACGCCGCAGATTGTCAAAAACATTTGTATTGTTATTGTTTATTTCGTTGTATGGAAAAAAAAAATATTATTCTGAACCTAAAAAAAAAACTAATAAATAAAAAAGTGGATTAATTTTAATTTTGTAAAATATAGTTAAATTCAAAAAAAAAAATATTTTAAAATAATATTTATTGCAAATTCCTAAAAATATTTAAAATTGAATTTTAATTTATATTTTTCGCAAGTGAACGGCGTTGAACATAACAGGTAAAAAAACCCAGTTTTTTACGTGCGTACATGCGCGCGAATTACGTCGACCATATCTCTTCTATAAAGACCAAAATGTTATTACTTTATGTCATCTTTATTTTTTTTCGTTACTTCGCAATTAAGGCACATACGATCCAATGGCCATTCATTTTTTCTTGCAGTTTGTTGCATGATTGCTGTTAAGAAACTCTGGGGATTAAAGAACCCTGCTAACCAAACCGAACTGGGTAATTTAAAATCAGATACCCATTTTTGTAGCTCTGCAAATCTTATTAACAAATCAGTGAGCCAAGACTGAAATCCCAAAGTGGATGGATACGCCAGTTTTGTCCATGATTCATGAACCATATCTTTAAACAATGATTCCATAAGAACTTCCATTATAGAAGAAATAGTTAATTCACCTTTAAGACCAAGTTCCAGTTCCTTAAGGGAGCGGAAAATTTCTCTCATTAACATATTCATCCTTTCGCACTCTTGAAAAGCAACAATAATATAAGGATCACGATCTTCAATTTTAGCCATCAATTCTACAATTTTAAATGGTGGAGGTATTTTATCCAAAGTTTCTTCAACAATATTTCTCACAACTTCGTCTTGGGTTGCCTCTCCAGAACCTCCACCACTAGTCATTCTTGGTTGAAGTTCAAAAACAATTCGAAACAGACGCGCCGATACCGTTGTTAAAAATCCAATCTCAGCATTCAAATGCAGACCGTACAAATTAGGACTTTCAGCTGGTAATTTTGCATCAATATAATTATGATATCCATCGTAATTTAAAATACCTGGAGCTGGAAAACCTGTGGCATAGAAAAGTTCTCCATCAATCAATTCCTGTTGCATAAACTCTTCCAAGTAAGTTCGGCATAGGCGTCGATCCCAATCATCAGTTATATGACCTCCGTACATTATTTCACCAAATAAATATCGCAAATCTTCCCAAGGGACGCGATTGTTGGCTTCTAAATAATTGTACAAAACATAAACGCTAATGGTTAAGTCACCCACATTAAATGGATAAACTCTATTCCAACCTTGTGGACCAAATTTACGTCTTTCCGCCATAACAGCGTGGAAATAGCACAAAGAGAATAGAACTGCCTTAAATTCAGTTTCTTTTGTACACATTTCCAATGTTTCCTGCGAAAAATTATCTAACGCTTTGTGAATATTAGCCTGCATTCCAGTCGGAGGCTCGTTTGTTATTTTTACAGCTGATTCTAAGATTGCTTGTGGTAAAATATGATAAGCTGGATCACCTGCCGGTTCAGCACTTAAAAATAAGCGATAATTAGCGTTTGAGTTACCGTAAGTTGCTTCCATAGATTTCTCAAGACGAGGCAGCCACTTTTCAACTAAATGAATATTCTGCAAAATTACCCAGTGTCCAAGCTTTGATGAAATATCAATTGCGTTCTCAGCGATTATTTCCTGGCCCTGACCAAGTGAAACATTGTGGAAATTTTCGTTGTCACCATGAAAACCCATAACTTTTCCTAATTTTTCGACGTCTTTTAGCGGATCAACTCCTGCTGACAGAACAAAAAAGATATGAGTTTCTGGACTTGTCTCTTCAAAAGTTTTTGAGAATTCGATAACTTTTTGACTAACATATTTTGAGCCCATTTTTTCTTCTATAAATCCTCGCATAGCATAGGTCATTCGATCTGGACGGAGACATCTCATAATACAAAGACGTTGAAGAGGAGACTTTAATTTCCATTCACCTGAAATAGACCTTTTTTATAAGAAGATGGAATAAACAGCAATATATTTCCCAACAAGTGTTGTAACTAGGTGAATTATTACTTACGGGGCGACGCGAAGACGCCGTGAGATCGCCTAGTTACCGCAAAAATTGCGTATATTATTCAACTTTACAAGAGCGTGTTATGAGTGGTTATCACACTGTTTTTCAGATCATATTTTATTTTAAAAAGATGTGCCATAAACGGCAGACGAGATAAGTAACGTTCCACTCCGCGACTAAGTGTAATATTACCAATCACGTAGTTATACCACATTGTAAAACGGTGCTGTTACCATCTCATTAGACGCATATGTAAAATAAAAGTTTTTTTTTCAAACCTGGAAGTCTTTCTTTTTCTGGATTATCAGAATCTACAAATTTTTTCCATCTTTTAGGTGAAATTTCAATATCTTTATCCAAGCCACGGAAACCAGCTAAACTACTTAAGGATCTTATACCTCCCCATAAAGTATGAGTCAGAAACGGAACTGGTGATACCAAATTGGCGTAATATGGAAACCTTAATAAAAAATCTAATTCTGTTGTATCGATTTCTTTACTATTAATTAATATTTGCAATGTCATTTGCGTTAAAAATATCAATTTATCAGCTTCAAAGAGACCTCTGGAAGTGTACATAAAACTCGAAAATGTCATTGAATCAACTAAATGCTCAACTCTTTCTCTAACAATTTCAGACTGGACTGCTCTTGAAATTGCAGTTCCAAATACCACGGTAAATGCTTTTAATGAGAATTGATAAATTGGATTTATTTTAAATAATTCATTCAAAACAAAATAAATGATTGATGCACGCTCTGCAGCCAGCCGATATGATTCTCTTGCTGAATCAATTTGAACAGCTGTGATCTTTGCTTCAACAACTTTCACTTCAATTTCATCAGCAGTTTTTTTGGTTTTTTCAAGATTTAAAACTAAATCAACATCCTCCAATACATTATCACCAGCTGATGCTAAACGTCTTAAAAGATCATCTTCAAGGAATTTTAATGTTATCTTAAAGTAATTTTGCTGTTGTGTTAGCTTGGAACGTAATGCTTCTAGATCTGGTCTCTCTGCTTTAACAACTTCAGCCAAAAGTTGTTCCTCGAGACCGTCACGTGTGACAGTAAAATTAATCAAAGTACATTGAGCCTGCATTTCAGGCTTATAATGCGGATTGGCAAGTTTAGTGTGCAAAATTAATCTAAATTTTGGATTAAAATCAATCTCTTTGTCACCTATTTTCAAACATGTTCCCTTCTTAATTAAAGATCTACCTAATAGTGGATTCAAAACAGCATCAACTGTTTCTCCAATATTTTCTATCAAAAGAACATTCCCATTACGTACCGCTTTTTCAATTATATCAAGATAACCACGTTGTGCCAAACGAATAATCACCATTTCTCTAGCGTATTTTTGTTTTACCCATTTGATTCCTTGCCTATCAAAAATTAAAAATCCATTATTAATCTAGTCTTTATGCTGTGCATACCTAGTTACAGTTACTTCACGATTTAAATTTATGATTGTGAATAAATTTATTTTAACATTTCCGATATTGTTCCATATAAAAAGTAAAATTTAGGTAATTCATTTTTTTAAAATCATCAATTTTGAAGAAGTTCTCTATGCATTTTCAAAATAAATTAAATTTTTCAGTAGCTAAAAACAAAGTTGAAGAAAGTATAAGAAAATTTACAATTGTGGATCTATCATCAACGGATAACGTTCTGAATGAACTAAAATTGCTGCATTTTCTGCTGACATCCTATCACTGGGCAGACCTTGGTTATTCCATTCAGCAATCTGGGCATCATCACATATCATTTCAAAAGGATCACTACCTTCGGTTGCTGGGATTTTAGGCTTAGAAATACA
This sequence comes from Hybos culiciformis, assembly GCA_964007475.1. Taxonomy (NCBI): domain Eukaryota; kingdom Metazoa; phylum Arthropoda; class Insecta; order Diptera; family Hybotidae; genus Hybos; species Hybos culiciformis. The sequence continues at coordinate 31,869,089 of OZ023273.1, read as the reverse complement.
AATTGAAATTAAAGTAAAAGTTTTTTTTAAATAAAATTATAATAATTATAAAATTAAGTATGATTATATAAAGAAACAAAAATAGTTTCTTAATAACAATTTTTTTTAATGCATTTTTATTACTACAATAGACTATTATTATTAAAAGTGATGGTTTTGTGTGGTACTGTAGTTTACAATTACTGTAACAGGTAGTAGTTATATTAAAAATAAAACAGCAAGTTATCTATTCTTGACATATAAAGTTTTTGTTACTGTTCAATATTTTTGTACTTACCTGCATTGCATTAAAAGTGGGTAACCACAATTTTGATTGTAATTCTCTTCGATACGGTCTTGTAAAACATCCCACGTAAGATATAAAGCATGATATCAAAAGTATATCACCAGGTAATGTTATTTGATTCTCTTTCAACCTAGTTTAAAGAAATGGAATTTGAATAAAATTAATTCTAATAATTTGGTCTCATGTGTTTTTGTGTGAGTATAATGTATAGATACATGTGTATAATTCGGGTAGATGACTTAAGGTCAAGTGACATAAAGTCAATTGACCTTATGTCCATTTAAAAGGACATAAAAGGACATAAAAGGACATAAGGTCAATATATCGCAATTATGGAAATAAAAATTATTTGAACATCCTTTTGGAAAAGGCCTAAAATCAAGTAAGTAATTTGACCTTTTCCAAAAAAATTACGGCAGGTCCTTCAGAAATAATATAAAAAAAAACGGCGGGTGATAGCGTGGCGAGTGCAGGCGCGTTGTGGCGCGGCGGGTGCGGCGCGTGGTGTCGCGTCGGGTGCGGGCGCGTGGTGGCGCGGCGGGTGCGGGCGCGTGGTGGCGCGGGGCGTAGTAGCTCGTGTGCGTTCGCGCCTCCCGGCGCCGCTTTAAAAGCGACATAACATCAATTTATGTTATGTCTCTTTAGATTAAGGCACCCCCCCCAAAAAAAACTTATTGTTTGATCAAACTTGACCTTATGTCCATTTTAAAACGACATAAAGTCAAATGATTTTATGTCTTTTTAACCTTGACTTTATGTCCATTTCAAAAACAACATAATATCACTTGACTTTTTGTCGTTTTGAAATGGGCATAAGGTCACTTGACTTTATGTCACTTGACCTTAAGTCACCTACCCGTATAATTCATTACTGCGTAACACATCATTTTTAAACCCAGAAGTTTCATTAGAAAATGATTATAAACTTATGAAATTAAAAAATTTTAAATCATTCTAGCACTCTATTTACGTATTGGTAGAACAAACTGACCCTTTAACGGACTCCGCCCAACGTACTTTTTCTGTTGCCATTCCACTAATTAATCTATGTGCTAAATCAATAGTGAAAGCAGTTTTATCTGCTTCATCCTGACATTTTTGTTTTTCTCCCATAGCAGCATCAAACTCTGCTTGAATAACCATTAGTTGTTCTTCTAGTTCAATTAACCTATTATTCAAAAATGTCAATTTGTCTCTGGCATCTTTCAGTGTATTTTGGGCAGCAGTAAGAGCTCGTAATTTTGGTTCCACAATTAGAAAAACTTCATAAAATCTTCAAAAATATTTATAAAATAGGTAATAGATGTATTTTTAATTGTTATAAAATCAGTACCTGTGAATATTAACAACCCACGCGCAAAGGCCAGCCGCAGCAGCAGATTTCGCCATAATTTTTTCAGGATCAAATTCAGGATCTCTAACATACTGTTGAAGAGCTTTAATCACATCAGCTTGAATATGTTCTTTATCATAAGTTATCAAATCATTCAAAAATTTATCCACATTTCCCATTAATCCACGACAAGCTTTCCAGCTACGATCTTTAGGAATTTTACCTTTAGATGAAAATAAAACTAACACAGCAGCACAAACATTTATTACGGCTTCTGGAGGTGAGCCGAAAGATTTTAACTCAGTTAAGTTAGTTTTATTTAAAGTATTTAACGCCTCCTGTGCCGCCAATAATGCTGGCTGAGCTTTTCGGTAATCTTCCTCGCAAACAGCAGCAACCTCTGTAACTTCTTCTTCAATTATACGTACTTTTTTTTCTTCTTCAGTAGCAAATAATCTTTCTTTTTGTACTTTTTCGTTTTCCGTGCTGACTTTTTCAACTAATTTATCAGCAGCTTCATTCTTTAACAGTAGAACTACTTCTTGATCCTTTAATACATCCTGCAAAGAATCAACTTCTTCTGTGCAAGAAGCCAGTTTAATCAATCCATTTTCTAAACGCCTTACTCTTTCTTTATTCGCTGAAAATTTTTCACCCAATAATTTTATATACAAGCTTATAAGTTCAAGGAATGATTTCGGTGTAGTGTAATTATATCTTTTGTCATTAGCCAAATAAAGTTGTGAGATATCATTAACAGAATTATGTACAGCGGCCATAAATTGTGAAATTGGTGTAGCAAGTTCAATCTAAAACATATAAAAAATATATAAATATGTATATAAAAAAAACTTAAATGTTAAAAAAATTGGGTATTCTAATTTTACCGGAAGAGTATCAAATTCGGACAAAAAACGATATGAAACTGATTCTAAAGCCTCTTGAGGCCACTCATGGAACCAATCTATCGTTGTACAATTTATTAAAGCTGGAAATTTTCTTGCACGAACTCTTAATGTTGACCCAACTGGTGAAAAGCATAAAACTACTTTAAGGCTTCCTCGCACTTTTTCAATAAAATATTTCCAACAATTTTCTCTTGTATCAGGAATTCCTTGTTGTTTGACTTCATTTCTAATTGCATTAATAATATTTTCAACTTCATCATCTGCGAATAATTCTGGAACTTCACCAGATGCTAGCAAATCATTAATAACAACTAAGAACTCTTCTTTGGCTACTTCAGAATCAGTCATTAAGAAACAATTTGGTTGAGTTTTAACTCCAGCTTTAATGTATAAAAAATTAATGTTTATTCTTAAATCAGCTATGCTATAATCTTTTGACAGTTGTATTTGAAATACATCCAAAGAAGAAATAAAACTCGCAAGACGTGTTAAGGATTGTTTTCCTGATCCACCAACACCAATTAATAATGCATAGCCTCTCGGTGATTCTAGGATTCGACTGATTCTACAAATATGACTCATAGCATCTTCAAACAAAACAAGATTTAAAGCACCAACCAAGTCATTATAACCTTCTTGTGCTTCATTTAGAATTTTATTTAATTGAACCCAGTCAATAATAGACGTATACTTCATTTCGGAAAGTCCTTTGGCAAAGTGACAATATACTAAAGGTTTTGCAAAAACAACATCCTCTCCAAAATTTTCAATTCCTTTACGAACTTGTTCAAGTAATATTTTATTAAAAAGCTTAATATCCTCTATCTCCACTAATTTATCACCATAAACTCTTGTAGCCTCATGCACCCATAAACGCAATAATAAGTTTGGATTTGGGCATGTTTCAAAATTTGAAGTTAACATTCCCTAAAAAAAGTTGTCTCGCTATTATATGAAATATTATGACTTGTAATTTATTAATTTTTTTTATCAAATCGACTGTATTAAATTTATAACCAACCGCTACGAATTAAAGAAGTCTACCAACGTTTCGGTAAGATATAATTTGAAAACCGCCACATACTTTTAAAAACACAAAATTATGATCTTATATTAAAAAAAAATTAGTAAGAATTAAGTCTTTTCTTATAAGTTAAATTTTCATACTTACTGTGAAAATATTTGCAATATCACGCAAATTAAAATTATAATGAAATTTAATTGCTGTAGGTAATAGTGATGAAGCAACTTTTTGATGTACTCCAATTGCAGTAGTTATTAAAAGAGGACATAAGTCCTTGACATCATCGGAAAATTTATGTTGCGGAAATGCCAAATGTTGAGATAAAATTGAATACAAAATGTGATACAATGAGTCGACACCAGGTGCACTAAAATCAAATTTGTAAGTAGATGTTTAAAAAAGGATTCAAACTTAATTTCTAATTATTGTAGGAGCCAAGACGTACTTTGACCAAAATATTGAGATATATATGAGCCCTACATTTCACAAATTGATTAACTCCATAATAAAAGTGCAGAAATGTTCATATACATCAACATTTTAACATATAAAAAAAAAATTAATAAAATAATTAGGGGTCAAATTTTCTATAATAAAACTATGAATACTAAAATGTAGGCTTAGGAACGTCTTAGCCCGTATAGACTTTTATGGATTTATCGCAACAATAAAACAAGGTTTTAAATTTAAAAATATCGCATATAATGAAAAGCTTATAGGTAAAAAAAGCGGTGGGGTGTCACAACATCAACAGGACATAAAGTCAGTTGACTTTATGTCTCAATTTTTGAGACATAAAGTCAACTGACTTTATGTCTCATTCAAAAGGGACATAAAGTCAATTTTTTAAGGGACTTAAAGTCAGTTGATTTTATGTCTCATTCTGAAAAAACCCAAAGAGTCATAAAGTCAAATTGAGTTAAATAAAAAATACTTTAATTTAATATGTAATTGTTCTTTTGGAAAAGGTGTGTTGTTGATTTTAGGCGTTTTCCAAAAGGATGTTGTTCAAAAAACTTTTTTTTAAATACTTGTTTTTGTGTAAAAAAATTATCCGTTTAGCATCCAAACTTATAAAACATAGAAACTTCTATAAATATTATCAGAAGATTTATCAGAAGATAATCAATCAATATCTCCGCGTGTTTGATAAATTGATGTTTGTCTCTTCCTGAAAGTGTCGTAAACTAAATTTTGTAAGTGACTCAACCTAAATTTATATTATGCCGTTTTGTGTCATTAATTGAAAACGACATAAGAGAAATTTTTTTTTCTATAACTTAAGTAATCATTAT
>OZ023273.1:31614951-31864043 GCA_964007475.1 Hybos culiciformis | reverse complement strand
AACAATTGCATACTTTTAGGAAGTTGGCGGCAATTTTTTGTCAAAAAACGAAAAACAAAAAAACAAAAAAAAGTCGCGAAAAAAGGAAAAAGATATTACAAAAAGAGAAAAAAAAAAATTCAAAAAGTGAAAGTGTGAACGCATTTAGAAAAGACGTCATGAGAAAATAAATAACGAATTTCGTATAAAAACTTTGAAGGGTCATATCTCCGAAATGGGGGCTTTCTCCCAAAAACCGTCTGGGATTCAATATTCTAGGGACCGCCTGTACCACCTACCCAAAAATTGGGCACAAAAAAAAAATTCCAACTTCAAAATAAGAATTTGTTTTTGGAAGGTCTTGATATTAAATGTTCAAACTATTTTAAAAAGCGTTCGAGACCAATAAGAGATATTGATTGGGTACATTGAAAAGGTCTCGAACGCTTTTTAAAATAGTTTGAACATTTAATCAAGACCTTCCAAAAACAAATTCTTATTTTAAAGTTTTTGGGCTCTTCGATAAAAAGCATCTTTTCTTAAAAAATTTTTTTTAACTTATAGTTTTTATTTTTTACTTTTTAGTTACATACGTTTCATGTTTTTTTCTTTTAATTCATAACATAAAATTATTTTTTTTTATTTATGAAATATTTTAACCTACCACTTCAAAATCAAAATGGCTTTAAATTCAAAATTACCATTAACATTTGATAAATATTTAAAAGCGTTTTAGAATTTTTTAGAACTATGCGAAATATCACTAGGCTTGGTTAGGTGAGACGAATTATCGCATAATGTCATAACATATAAAAAAATACGAATTATCACATAAAATCGATTTGTATGAGATTATGCAGTAATTCATTTAAAAACGAATTATCACATAAACCAAAATGAATTTGAAAATAAATGAATTATCTCATAAATTTTATGTGATAATTCGTTTTTAAATGAAATTTTTTTAGAATTTATGTGCTATTATTAATGAACTACATAAAAACCAAAAAACACATTTTATGTGATAATTCGTTTTTTTACGAATTAGTGCATAAATTTTGAAAATGCAGATTTATGCGCTAATTCGTATTCAAACGAATTAGTGCACAAATAATGGCTCCGTCAATTATCGCATAATGACATATCACATAATTTTTAAAATGAATTATCACATAATTTTTTTTATAAGATAATTCATGTTCTTCCAATAACTACCGCGTCCCATTCGCTTCTGGTAAAAGAGAAAGTTGTCCGCACAAAATGTATGAAAAAGATATTGTGCATGATAGAGGACCGCTACCGTGTCCCATTCGCTTCTCGCGAAGCGTTCAAAAAAAGAAAAAAATGTGCCATTTTCCAAATAAAATAGGGCAAAATTTCAGAACAATCGGAGGTATGCGCTTTTCGGAAGTTTATGCGACATTTCGTTTTAAATGAATTAGCACACAATCTCATACAAACCAATTTTTATGTAATAATTCGTATTTTTTTATATGTTTTTATGCACTAATTCATTTTAAAATGAATTAAATTAGATCATAGAATATGAAAATATAAATTTATGTGCTATTTCGTGCATAAATACCGAAAAATCATTTTTATGTGATAATTCACTTTAAAATGAATTAGTGCATAAATTTTTCGTAAAATTTTTTTTTTGAGATAATTCATTTTTCAGTTTATGTATTAATTCATTTTAAAATGAATTATCACATAAAAATAATTTTTTATGAGATAATTCATTTTTCAATTTATGTGCTATTTCGTTTTTAAATTAATTATCTCATAAAAAAAAATTATGTGTTAATTCATTTTAAAAATAATTTGATAATTCATTATGCGATAATTCACGGAGCCCTTGGCTGTACTTTTTTTATTTTTTTCCATACAATTTTTTTTAATCCCGTCAAATTGTTTATTTAATTTTACAACATATGTCTCTTTATTAATCGGAGAAAATAAAAACAAAAAATATTTATAAAATTGACATTTAGTATTTGAATAAAATTTCCTGTAACCGAATAAAATTTCCTGTATTGTGACTACAATTTAAGTACTTATTTTTTCCTGGGAAATTGTTTACGATATTGTTTTACGATATTGCTGGGATATTGTTTTACGGTATTGCTAACTTCTCTACGATATGGAATTTGAATAAAATTAATTCTAATAATTTGGTCTCATGTGTTTTTGTGTGAGTATAATGTATAGATACATGTGTATAATTCGGGTAGATGACTTAAGGTCAAGTGACATAAAGTCAAGTGACCTTATGTCCATTTAAAAGGACATAAAAGGACATAAAAGGACATAAGGTCAATATATCGCAATTATGGAAATAAAAATTATTTGAACATCCTTTTGGAAAAGGCCTAAAATCAAGTAAGTAATTTGACCTTTTCCAAAAAAATTACGGCAGGTCCTTCAGAAATAATATAAAAAAAAACGGCGGGTGATAGCGTGGCGAGTGCAGGCGCGTTGTGGCGCGGCGGGTGCGGCGCGTGGTGTCGCGTCGGGTGCGGGCGCGTGGTGGCGCGGCGGGTGCGGGGCGTAGTAGCTCGTGTGCGTTCGCGCCTCCCGGCGCCGCTTTAAAAGCGACATAACATCAATTTATGTTATGTCTCTTTAGATTAAGGCACCCCCCCCCAAAAAAAACTTATTGTTTGATCAAACTTGACCTTATGTCCATTTTAAAACGACATAAAGTCAAATGATTTTATGTCTTTTTAACCTTGACTTTATGTCCATTTCAAAAACAACATAATATCACTTGACTTTATGTCGTTTTGAAATGGGCATAAGGTCACTTGACTTTATGTCACTTGACCTTAAGTCACCTACCCGTATAATTCATTACTGCGTAACACATCATTTTTAAACCCAGAAGTTTCATTAGAAAATGATTATAAACTTATGAAATTAAAAAATTTTAAATCATTCTAGCACTCTATTTACGTATTGGTAGAACAAACTGACCCTTTAACGGACTCCGCCCAACGTACTTTTTCTGTTGCCATTCCACTAATTAATCTATGTGCTAAATCAATAGTGAAAGCAGTTTTATCTGCTTCATCCTGACATTTTTGTTTTTCTCCCATAGCAGCATCAAACTCTGCTTGAATAACCATTAGTTGTTCTTCTAGTTCAATTAACCTATTATTCAAAAATGTCAATTTGTCTCTGGCATCTTTCAGTGTATTTTGGGCAGCAGTAAGAGCTCGTAATTTTGGTTCCACAATTAGAAAAACTTCATAAAATCTTCAAAAATATTTATAAAATAGGTAATAGATGTATTTTTAATTGTTATAAAATCAGTACCTGTGAATATTAACAACCCACGCGCAAAGGCCAGCCGCAGCAGCAGATTTCGCCATAATTTTTTCAGGATCAAATTCAGGATCTCTAACATACTGTTGAAGAGCTTTAATCACATCAGCTTGAATATGTTCTTTATCATAAGTTATCAAATCATTCAAAAATTTATCCACATTTCCCATTAATCCACGACAAGCTTTCCAGCTACGATCTTTAGGAATTTTACCTTTAGATGAAAATAAAACTAACACAGCAGCACAAACATTTATTACGGCTTCTGGAGGTGAGCCGAAAGATTTTAACTCAGTTAAGTTAGTTTTATTTAAAGTATTTAACGCCTCCTGTGCCGCCAATAATGCTGGCTGAGCTTTTCGGTAATCTTCCTCGCAAACAGCAGCAACCTCTGTAACTTCTTCTTCAATTATACGTACTTTTTTTTCTTCTTCAGTAGCAAATAATCTTTCTTTTTGTACTTTTTCGTTTTCCGTGCTGACTTTTTCAACTAATTTATCAGCAGCTTCATTCTTTAACAGTAGAACTACTTCTTGATCCTTTAATACATCCTGCAAAGAATCAACTTCTTCTGTGCAAGAAGCCAGTTTAATCAATCCATTTTCTAAACGCCTTACTCTTTCTTTATTCGCTGAAAATTTTTCACCCAATAATTTTATATACAAGCTTATAAGTTCAAGGAATGATTTCGGTGTAGTGTAATTATATCTTTTGTCATTAGCCAAATAAAGTTGTGAGATATCATTAACAGAATTATGTACAGCGGCCATAAATTGTGAAATTGGTGTAGCAAGTTCAATCTAAAACATATAAAAAATATATAAATATGTATATAAAAAAAACTTAAATGTTAAAAAAATTGGGTATTCTAATTTTACCGGAAGAGTATCAAATTCGGACAAAAAACGATATGAAACTGATTCTAAAGCCTCTTGAGGCCACTCATGGAACCAATCTATCGTTGTACAATTTATTAAAGCTGGAAATTTTCTTGCACGAACTCTTAATGTTGACCCAACTGGTGAAAAGCATAAAACTACTTTAAGGCTTCCTCGCACTTTTTCAATAAAATATTTCCAACAATTTTCTCTTGTATCAGGAATTCCTTGTTGTTTGACTTCATTTCTTATTGCATTAATAATATTTTCAACTTCATCATCTGCGAATAATTCTGGAACTTCACCAGATGCTAGCAAATCATTAATAACAACTAAGAACTCTTCTTTGGCTACTTCAGAATCAGTCATTAAGAAACAATTTGGTTGAGTTTTAACTCCAGCTTTAATGTATAAAAAATTAATGTTTATTCTTAAATCAGCTATGCTATAATCTTTTGACAGTTGTATTTGAAATACATCCAAAGAAGAAATAAAACTCGCCAGACGTGTTAAGGATTGTTTTCCTGATCCACCAACACCAATTAATAATGCATAGCCTCTCGGTGATTCTAGGATTCGACTGATTCTACAAATATGACTCATAGCATCTTCAAACAAAACAAGATTTAAAGCACCAACCAAGTCATTATAACCTTCTTGTGCTTCATTTAGAATTTTATTTAATTGAACCCAGTCAATAATAGACGTATACTTCATTTCGGAAAGTCCTTTGGCAAAGTGACAATATACTAAAGGTTTTGCAAAAACAACATCCTCTCCAAAATTTTCAATTCCTTTACGAACTTGTTCAAGTAATATTTTATTAAAAAGCTTAATATCCTCTATCTCCACTAATTTATCACCATAAACTCTTGTAGCCTCATGCACCCATAAACGCAATAATAAGTTTGGATTTGGGCATGTTTCAAAATTTGAAGTTAACATTCCCTAAAAAAAGTTGTCTCGCTATTATATGAAATATTATGACTTGTAATTTATTAATTTTTTTTATCAAATCGACTGTATTAAATTTATAACCAACCGCTACGAATTAAAGAAGTCTACCAACGTTTCGGTAAGATATAATTTGAAAACCGCCACATACTTTTAAAAACACAAAATTATGATCTTATATTAAAAAAAAATTAGTGAGAATTAAGTCTTTTCTTATAAGTTAAATTTTCATACTTACTGTGAAAATATTTGCAATATCACGCAAATTAAAATTATAATGAAATTTAATTGCTGTAGGTAATAGTGATGAAGCAACTTTTTGATGTACTCCAATTGCAGTAGTTATTAAAAGAGGACATAAGTCCTTGACATCATCGGAAAATTTATGTTGCGGAAATGCCAAATGTTGAGATAAAATTGAATACAAAATGTGATACAATGAGTCGACACCAGGTGCACTAAAATCAAATTTGTAAGTAGATGTTTAAAAAAGGATTCAAACTTAATTTCTAATTATTGTAGGAGCCAAGACGTACTTTGACCAAAATATTGAGATATATATGAGCCCTACATTTCACAAATTGATTAACTCCATAATAAAAGTGCAGAAATGTTCATATACATCAACATTTTAACATATAAAAAAAAAAATTAATAAAATAATTAGGGGTCAAATTTTCTATAATAAAACTATGAATACTAAAATGTAGGCTTAGGAACGTCTTAGCCCGTATAGACTTTTATGGATTTATCGCAACAATAAAACAAGGTTTTAAATTTAAAAATATCGCATATAATGAAAAGCTTATAGGTAAAAAAAGCGGTGGGGTGTCACAACATCAACAGGACATAAAGTCAGTTGACTTTATGTCTCAATTTTTGAGACATAAAGTCAACAAAATTTTTGAGACATAAAGTCTTTTGAATGAGACATAAAGTCAGTTGACTTTATGTCTCAAAAATTGAGACATAAAGTCAACTGACTTTATGTCCTGTTGATGTTGTGACACCCCACCAAAAAAAGCACTATCTCAAGAACATTTTTTTATTATGTTTTCATGTTCAGAATAAAAATCTGAAAGTGAAAGTAAGCTTGTAAAACTAAGGGTCCAAAAAAATCATTAATTTAAATCAAAATGTAATTCCCGCCATGAAACATTCGACTTAAAATATACCTAATGAAATTACTTAAACCAAAAACCATTTTAAATTTTAAATCAAACTTACTTCACAGCAAATGAACAAAAATGTCGTTGAAGTCTTGGATTAATTGTAAAAGAACCAGCAAATGGATTCATACAAGACACAAATAGGCAATTATGAATATCTTTTAATGACATTTTAACCCTGTCATACCAATGCTTGTAATCCATAAACTGACGTATTAATGTGTGAGGCTGAACCGTAAAATATTTGTCAACTTCCGGCATATTCATGTCGTCAACGAAATATATCATTTTTTTATTTCCAGGAGGACCAAAATTCCTTCCGGCTTTTTTTTCAAGTGGTTTCTCTAATACTCTCTGAAGCATTTCAGAAGTAGTGTAAAAATTTAATGGTACGTTGGTAACAGCATATTTATCTGGTAATGATGACAATTTTGCGTTCATCATAATAGTTTTTCCTGAACCGGGTGGTCCGATTAACATTACAGGATGATTAGTTTCTATTAGAATATCCATAAAATAGCGAATCCTTGTTGTTTCCGAAGTATTAACCAAATTTGATTGCAGTGGTATATCAGGATCTAGTTCAAAGTTTGGTACCAAATTGGTCCATGGTAAAAATTTTTTAGTTTCATGATCAACGTAAAAATTGAAAACACTTCCATTTGATGGAAACTTTACAGATTTGAATTCATTTGACCACCATTTATGAAATTCCAATCGCCAATCGACGATTTGATCCTGAAATAACGTTGATCCAAAGCCCCAAATAATTGCAAAAACAAAATAAATTTCATACCAATCTTTTGGTGAGTCTTGTGGAAGATTTTGTGGTGTCAACAAACATTCTAATAGGAAACAGGTCATTTGAATCATAGCGATATCAGAAATAGGTGTAATTTTTTTAAGGCGACCCTTAAACATTTCAAGCATTGGTGGAATATATTTTTCAAAAAGTATAGTTAATATAGACATTTCTGTTGAATTGGACCTTGCAGTTATCCAAGAAGTTACAAATGGACTCCAACCTAAATCCTGAGGATTAATGTATAAAATGCCAGCTCTTGAAACTGTTGCCGGTGTAGCTACTCGCAATGTATAAATTTCAAACAATAAACGCATTTCTTTCGTTAGGGCAATTCTTTCATTGCTGGCCAATGTTAATATTTTGTTATCATCCATCAAAGTATTTAGGCTCTCAATCCACATAGGGTCAATATCACCGTCAAGCACAATCCATTTCGGTCCAGACGTACCCAAATTTGCTTGATCTCTCATAATAATTGAAAATAGCCCATCTTTCCATTCTCTTGTTGCGGGATTTACGGTACCAAATAGTTCGTTCGGAGTAACAGTTTTCGGATTTATATCATTATACATCGGTTTTCGCTTCTGATTTTGGTAAGTTTTATTTAATGTCTTCCACACGGTTGATTTTCCTGTACCAGCAAAACCAATAATAAAAACTGAATGTCTAACGGCAAATAATTCTTCAAGTTGTACAACTTTCAAAATAAATCCATCTTCAGGCTGAAGCATCGTATCTATAGCAGATTTTTTAATAATTGCTTCGAATTCCGGTAGACGTTTTCGAGGAACATCTAGAGCTGGAAATAAGTCTCCAATCAGTCCCATAAATACGGGAACATCATCTGTTACTATTTTTGGTATGTTAAAATCTCGAAGGGCTCGCATCAACACTTGATCCTCGGGTCGAAATCGATCGTCACGCTGAAAACAATGAATTATTTTAACTAATTTTATTTTACTCCAATTTAAATTATGAAAAACGAAAAAAAAAAAAAGAAAACAAACCCTTAATGCACCTGCTACAACTAAAACTGATTTTATTGCGCGTAAACCCCAATCGTAATGATCTTGTTTTGATAGTAATTCTTTACACAATGTGTACAACGTAATAAATTTTCGTGCTAATAAACGTGCTTCCTGAAAAGCTTCTGCCACTAACATAATTTCACAAATAAGAGCGAAATCAGGTACAACCATAGCACATGGACGATATAATGCTTTTAAATTTTCAGGTAATTCTGCGCGACCAGCATAACCTGGATTCATAGTAATAAACATGCCAACTGTTGGTCTCAAATTTATTATTTCACCAAGAAAATTAAACGTAATTTTCTTTGCCTGCAAAAAAAAATGTATTAATGTTTTTAAAATTTGGAGCAAAATGAAATTAAAATTTTCACCCACTCAGAAGATAAGTAAGTGCAGAAAAAATCAATTTAGTACTTAACAATTTATAAACGGAGAAATGTCTTTTGCGCTTGTTAAATAAATATATTCTTCAAATTGATATTTATTTCAAATTTATAAGTTGAATCTTATGTTAATACATACAAATATTTCATAAAAATAGATGAACGGTTTTCTCGGATTTTGTTGCGATTTTTGCATCTTAGTTGCGAAAAAGGGGGTAATAATAATCCCTGTAGTCACGCAAAGACATGCAAAAACGCTTTAGTTCACGTAGCCATAGGTTAAGTTACGAAAAATAGGGTTTTAATATTTTAAAGTTGGATGACATTTTTATAAAATGCTACCGAACCTAAAAAAAATCAGAAAATTTGGATTTTAGTAAAAGCTACTTAGCCTAAAAAAAATATTTTGCCGAGATATTGAACCTAATGACATTCAACCAAAAATGTTTTTAGGCTTCGTTTACGTAATACCAACGATCTAATTTGAAGGGGCTAAGATTTATTTTCAATTTATTATTTTCCTAGTTTTTCGGGGATTACCCACCACCTATTTCAAAAAAAAAAACACGAAGCAGTCATAGAACTGCCGACAGAAGTTTATACTTAAAGATTTAAACCATGAAATAACAGTGGCTACAAATGATGGACTGCTCAGTAGAAAATGTAAATTAAAATATTTTTAATTTAATTTACATTTTGTACTGAGCAGCCCATCATTTGTAGCTACTGTTATTTCATAGTTTAAATCTTTTAAGTATAAACTTCTGTCGACTGCTTCGTGTGTTTTTGTATATTTTGCGCCGGCACGACCTAACCGTAGCTCCCTACCCAAAAATCTATCGGCAGGTAATCTTAATTTCACCGGCGCCACCTATTTTGAAAAAAAAAAAATGTTTTCGTATATTTTGCGTCGGCACGACCTAACCGTACCTCCCTGCCCAAAAATTAATTAATTTCACCGGAGCAACCTATTAAAAAAAAAAAAAAAATTTCGTATATTTTGCTCCGGCACGACCTAACCGTAGCTCCCCACCCAAAAATTTTTTTTCATGTAATATTAATTTCACCGGAGCTACCTATTTAAAAAAAAAAAAAAAATTGTCGTATATTTTGCTCCGGCACGACCTAACCGTAGCTCCCCCCCCAAAATTTTTTTTTCAGGTAATCTTTATTTCACCGGAGCTACCTATTTAAAAAAAAAATTTTTTTCGTATATTTTGCTCCGGCACGACCTAACCGTAGCTCCCCACCCAAAAAATTTTTTTCATGTAATATTAATTTCACCGGAGCTACCTATTTTGAAAAAAAAATGTTTTTCGTATATTTTGCTCCGGCACGACCTAACCTTAGCTCCCCACCCAAAAATTTTTTTTCAGGTAATATTAATTTCACCGGAACTACCTATTTTGCAAAAAAAAAAAATTCGTTTATTTTGCTCCGACACGACCTAACCGTAGCTCCCCACCCAAAATTTTTTTTTCAGGTAATATTAATATTAATTTCACCGGAGCTACCTATTTTGAAAAAAAAAAAAAATTTTTCGTATATTTTGCGTCGGCACGACCTAACCGTACCTACCTGCCCAAAAAATTTTCGGCTGGTAATCTTAATTTCACCGGAGCTACCTATTTAAAAAAAAAAAAATGTTCGTATATTTTGCTCCAGCACGACCTAACCGTAGCTCCCCACCCAAAATTTTTTTTCAGGTAATATTAATTTCACCGGAGCTACCTATTTTGAAAAAAAAAAATTTTCGTATATTTTGCTCCGGCACGACCTAACCGTAGCTCCCCACCCAAAAAATTTTTTTTCAGGTAATATTAATTTCACCGGAGCTACCTATTTTGAAAAAAAAAAAATTTCGTATATTTTGCGTCGGCACGACCTAACCGTACCTCCCTGCCCAAAAATTTTTCGGGTGGTAATCTTAATTTCACTGGAGCTACCTATTTAAAAAAAATAAAATGTTCGTATATTTTGCTCCGGCACGACCTAACCATAGCTCCCCACCCAAAATTTTTTTTCAGGTAATCTTAATTTCACCGGAGCTACATATTTAAAAAAAAAAAAATTTCGTTTATTTTGCTCCTAACCGTAGCTCCCCACCCAAAAATTTTTTTTCAGATAATATTAATTTCACCAGAGCTACCTATTTAAAAAAATAAAATGTTCGTATATTTTGCTCCGGCACGACCTAACCGTAGCTCCCCACCCAAAATTTTTTTTCAGGTAATCTTAATTTCACCGGAGCTACATATTTAAAAAAAAAAAATGTTCGTATATTTTGCTCCCCACCCAAAAATTTTTTTTCAGATAATATTAATTTCACCGGAGCTACCTATTTTGAAAAAAAAAAAATTTAGTTTTAAATAATTTGTAAACGAAAGAAACGAAAGATTTTTAAAATTAATTTGAATTTAAATTTTTCGCGCCAAATTATTTTGTTTTTATAAATAACAAATGATTATTGAACTACCTATTTTGAAAAAAAAAACAAAATTTTAGTTTTAAATAATTTGTAAACGAAAATTTTTTAAAAAATAATTTGAATTTAAATTTGTCGCGCCAAATTATTTTGTTTTTATAAATGACAAATCATTATTGAGTGGACCACTAATTTTTTTGAGTATTGAAACGTCAAAAACCATGTCAGTTCGAATTCGATTTCGAATGTCGAATGAGTAGAATGAAAATGAATTTTTACCCCCTACAGAATTACTCAATTATATCATACAACGCGCCTAAAGAAGTATAAACTTCAAAAAAAAATTGATGTACCAACATGACCTTTCCCTTGGCGAAATACACATTGTGTGAAAGTTTTATGTCAATCGGACGTATAGTTTTTGAGTTTTTACGGAACACACAGACAAACGCACAAACAACAATTTTTTTCATAATGTCAGTAAAAACCTTTATTGCGTCCTGAATAGTTTTTACTTGCACAGCAATCACAGATAATACTTCAACTGCAATCCGATTAAACTCGTCAAAACAACCCCAAGCACCAGATTGGGCTAAACCTTTATGTATGTCCCCACAAGATTTATAATCCATTTGTTCTGAACAATTGAAAACATATACCATCATTCCTAAGGCTCTACCCAAATCTTTCGTAGTCTCCGTTTTCCCAGTACCAGCAGGCCCTGCTGGTGCTCCACTCATTATAAGATGCAATGATTGTGTCAGTGTAATGTAGCAGCGATCTGTAAGAGGAGTTATAACTAAACGTGGAGTATTTCCTAAATACTCATAATCATATCTAAATTCGGCATCGCAAATATTTGCAAAACAATCTTCCAATCTCATGTCCCAACGATGGCGTAGTTGACTTTGCCATTGAAATGCTGAAACTTGTTCAACTCTCTGAGTTATTATCTTGCCAACAACGTCTCGCGAATGCACATCAATGGTACAAACTGTCATTATTTTTTGACGTTCTGCTGCACTTAAATCACCCAACAGTAAGTTTATTAGATTATTTAGTTGATTAACCTGTTTTCTATTATAATCTTTAAGGGCATTCTCGTACCCTTTCTCAAACTTCGAGAAAGCATCATTAACTTCAGCCGTCCACCAAATTTGTGTTGCAACTAAAGCGGGTTGAGCAGGCCAATCAAAAAGCCAAACGTGTCGTGGCTTATCCTCATAAGCGATTACTGATCTCCTTAATTGATTTCGCAACGTTTCTCGCATTTTATCAGTAACACGATTGAGCCAAATTTCAACATTTCCATCACAATCGCAAGCTCCAACAAATGCAACTCGTTCCTCTAATTCTTTTGCAATCATAGCTCGGGATAACTTAGAATCTTTCGGAAATTCTAATTTTCCTAGAGAATCATACAATTTTGTTAAATGCTTTGCCACCATAAGAGGCTTATTACCGTTCGATAGAATGTCAAGCAAATCAGCCGATGACACGAAATAAAATCTTGGATAAGCAAGACGTTTTGTTTCTAAATAATCGTTCAGAGCCTTTTCACAAAGAACTAATTGCGCATTTATACTTTCTAAACGATCAAATAGATTGGGTTTATTAGTTGCTCGAACAATGTTACGGTCAGCGTTCATAGCGCTTATTAAAATCCTAAAATCTCGATCAATAATATCGAATCGTCTCGAATCATCGGGCAATTGATTTCGAATATCTTCTGACCCGATAAAAATACTTTCTAAATATTGCCATTTTCTTTGTACCTCAAACCAAGCTGTAATGACTTGATCTGCGTTAGAGAGTTTAACTTGCCAAGAGCTCACTTGTTCAAAAAAATAACCAACAAATTTTGAACCTAACATATTTTGAAGTTGACTTTGATGATCCTCTAAAGTTTCTACTATTTCTTCGGAAGCTTTAAGTAATTTTACACCCGTTCTTTCATGAACATCATATCCAAACGCCATTGAATACCACGTACGAGAAATTTCGAACAAGGCTTTTTCCATTACTGCTTCTTTAACAGATTTGTCGACTATATTTCTAACATCATCCTCAAAGTGATGTAAATTCAATGCTAATAAATCTGCTAATGTCGTAGAGTCCACTAATTCAAATTTAACTTTTGTTGTTTCCATAAGCTCAACCCAATGACGATCTTTTATCGCTGGATTTTGCAGTTCGTTGATGGCTTTAATTGCCGTCATCAAATTTTTAATATTGGCCTCAGCTTGAATGTAGGGATCTAAACCTCGCATATCCTTATGTAAACCTCTTAATTCCTTTTGAAACCTTTTACATTCTGCATCGATTATTTCTACATCAATTTTTTTCCAAGCAGTTTTTTTCCAATTTTCAATAGTTGATTCAATTGATGCATAAAAATCCCACACAACTTTTAATAATTTCAATTCATACCGGCAGCGTGCTAATTTCGAAATATCTGGTTCGCTAGCTGATAACATTGACGCTGCGTCTTTCAAAATGAAATAAGCACTTTCTACTTCAACTATATCTTTAACAGAGGAATCTATTCCCGAATAAGGATTACTACATGGGACTTTTAAAAACTAAAAATAAAAAAATTATTATCATAATGAAAAATATAAATCAGGAATTCAAATAAAACTTCTCAACAAAGCTTTCTGGCATATATAATAGTAGATTATTGAATATGTAAACTAAATTTTTTATTAATTAAGAGTTCTGTATACACAAAAATACATTGACACGAGTCAATACAAGTGTCAATGTATTTTTGTGTAAATACAGAACGAGTTGTATAACAAATTTTGTTTACATATCCAATATACTGTTTTAATGCGTAGGGGAGAGGTAGTTGCAAAGAGAGAATATTTTTTCTTCTCATTTTTTCTCTTTTTTTTTTTGTATTTGGCTGTATTGAAATATTGTGAGATATTATGTTTGTTTAGGTATTACCATAAAGAAAGTATAAATAGAGAAACTAGTCCCATACAAAAAATTCGAATAAAAAAAGTTAAACAAAATTAGATCAGACCCCCAAGCTTTTATTTTTGTTTAGAATATATCGCTATAACGAGAGAGCTTTAAAGCTTTTAAAATTTTTTTTTATATAAAGCTTTTAAAAATAAACAAAATATTTCCTTTATTATAATTGTATTTTAATGTTTACTAGTATTTGTTATATTAGAAAGCATTAATAAATAAATTCATTTTATTTCATGTTTATTTACATATCGTCGGTCTCGTGCAAAAAGCACGAAACTGTAAGTTTGGCCGTTTTGATCTAATATTGTATGAAAATCATAAAAAGACTAAAATTTGAATATGCTCAAAGTCGAAAGCTCTCATAAATTATCCGCAATGACTATTTCTATTTTCCCGAAAGTACCAAAACGTACTACAAAAAAAGAAAAAAAAAAATTTCAAAACCAATTTTCTCAAAACTATGTTTTTGCAGTTTCGTGATTTTTGCATGAGACCGACGATGCTCACATTATTTTATATTATTGGAATAATGATTTTTTTTGTTCTTTTATTTTGGTTTGTAAGGATACTTTCGCTTTTTAAGAATATCCCTTTCAAAAATTTTGAGCCTTTTGTTATTAAAAGTGTTAATAACAAACTCCAAAAATTTGAATTTATGTTCATATCATTCGTCTGTTTCGGTGAACCAGAAATCATATTTTTTTGATAATTTTGTTGCGTCCAAACAGCAATGTAATTGTATGTTTGTTAAATTTTTTTTTTTATAAACATTTTGAGCAAAATAGTTATCAAAAAATTTTTTTAGTTAACTTATGATAAGAATTTTATAAATTTCAATGAAGACGAAGATATTAGTTTTTGAAAAAAAAAAATCATAGATGCAATAAATTGATATTAGCACATCACAACAATACATATTTAGACACATATTTTTTCATTTATTCATATAGTTATGATTTTTCGCACAACTACATTCGAATTTTTATAAGTTGTGTTATTTTAAATTAAAACTAAACATCCTCAAAATTGAAAAAAAATTAATGAGTATTAGAGAGAATAGAAAAGCTTTTTTGTATACATATGTTTTGGGGGTCTGAAAAAATAGGAAAAAAAATAAAAACGATATTTTAAAAAGTTGTTTGACATAGTTACTCTATATTATACTTCCTTTATGGTATTACGTAATATTAAAAACGAAACATCTAAATGATTTCATTATTTACGCTGATGCACCTAAATTTTTTCATTATATACGCTGATGCATCTAAATTTTTTCATTATTTACGCAGATGCATCTAAATGATTGCATGTGTATTGACGCATATAATACTCCATTTAGTGATCTAAATTCTATAGCACTAAATACAACATAACGATCCCCAACGCATTAAAATAAATTACTTACTGGTCTCTCCAAAAACTGTTTTCGGAATAATGTCATTCGAAAATGGAACAATATGATTCTTCTCTCATGTAAATCTGTTTGATATGCCTGGATTGGTGCGATCACTTGTTTGGTGGTTGCAGCATTTTTCTTTACCCTCATCCATCGAGTCGGCAATTCGTTAAACTAAAAAAAATATATTTTTAATTTAAAATTTGAATCTGTATATTTTTGATCAAAAAGTATATTTATTTACTTGAATAAAAACTT
Organism: Hybos culiciformis; assembly: GCA_964007475.1. NCBI lineage: Eukaryota > Metazoa > Arthropoda > Insecta > Diptera > Hybotidae > Hybos > Hybos culiciformis. Next base: position 31,848,456 of record OZ023273.1, on the reverse strand, counting down.
TTTCTGGAAATTTATAATTATATGACTTTAATAATTCAACAATATCTCTAAGGGGTTCAAACATTTCATCATAAGCAAATTGTTTCTCATTCACTCTATTTAATATCACCATAACTCTCATTAATCCATCAAAATCTTCCTTATCTATTTCTAATTTGAGTACTTCAGCTGCTTCTGTAACAAAATCATCTAAATCCTGAAAATGGAAGTAAATGGTATATGAAAATATAAAAAAAAAATTCTAAATTCAAAAATTATTATTCAATTTTACCTGTAAGGCATCTTTTACTTTGTTGATTAAGTCATTTTTAAACAAAAGAACCCAGTCTTCAATTTCTTGAAGCACTTTATCTTTAAATAATGTTTGTTCCAATCTTAGCCAAATTGCGAAATCAGTGTAAGTGTTCCATTCTAGTGAAATTTCTTCATGAAGTATCATAAAATCTTCAATCTGAAGAATATGTGAAAAAAAAGTATGCATAAAAACAAATTCATATATACCTGTTGTTGATATATTTCTAACGGAAGAACATCATCTCTTATGGGCTTTGGTCTTTCTGATGGGTCACCCATACGTTCAGATTCATTCAATAATCGGCCATAAGTTTTTATATCATCTAAATATTGTTTTTTGTCATACATCCAAATATAGTTCTTATCAACGTATTCTTTAACTAAATAATTCCTAACCACAGACAATGTCTGCTTTACTTTAGACATTATATCAACCTCCATTTTATTTAAGTTCGGATCTGCCCTTACGTCCTCGTAAAATGTTATATATTCTGTTTCATGAGATAATTTTGTTATTACTGCGGCTTGTAAAAATATATCTTCACACAAATCCTGTACAAATGCAATAAAACCATCTTCAACATTTAGTTCGATACTGGGAGTGCAAATTATATACTTGTCAGAAAGAGATTGAGCTATCATCATTAAAGGGAAATTACTTTCAGTTCGATTTTCTATCTCATTCCTTAGATATTTAAAACTATTTTTTAGGGCTTCGATTAAAGCATCCAAAATTATTCCATCAACGTGTTTTCTGTATTCTTCGAAATTGACCTGGTCTTCTTCAGAAAGTATACTATTTAAAATTTTTTCAATTTCTTCATCATTCTTTGCAATTATTGTATCCTAAAATTAAAATAAAGATTTTTTCATTTTTCATTCTTTGCAATTATTGTATCCTAAAATTAAAATAAAGATTTTTTCAAATTTTTCATTCTTTAATAATATTAGGGCCTGAGATAAAAATTAAAACAAAACATTGACTCGTAATCGTAGAGATGATGATGGTATGTATCTTCAATGATGGTAGTTTCAAAACACGCTCATGAAAGACTTATTTCTTCGATAATACCTGAAGAAAGAATAAATAAATTTTTATTTTATTTAACAAAATACAAGTCCAAGCTCTTGAGATCAGAATCATTTACGTATATTTCTTCCGACCGCAAGACCACAATTTTTGTTTCATGTTTACGTGTCTTTTAATTTTTTTTTATTAAGTTCTGTATAATTTAGTTATGTATTTTTGAATGACGAACCTCGAGATCATCAAGACTTCTTTCTAGCCGCTCATCAAACTCAGATTGCGTCTCTATAAATTCTGTACTTATAACTGTTGTATCTGCCATAATACTACTAACTTGCGAAACATTTGTATTATCACTGACGTTGTCCAACCAATTCAATATGTCCGGCAATTTGAAGAAAAGTTTTAAACTTAAATTCATTAATTTATGAATTAATGTTTTAGTTTTTAAAACACTTAGATAACGCTCTTTCTTAATTTTCTGACGATCAGTTGTATCCAACAAAGCTTTACTATTACCGTCTTTTCGCTGATAAAATGGTATATTACCCCAAGATTGTATTTTTCTTTTCATCATTTCGATGTGATGTTGAGTTCTCATTAGCCGTAAATGAAGTTTTTTAACTTTTTCTACAACTTCATCTAAACCGGCGGAATCTAGTATTAACAAATGTATAATTAATTTTATCTATCTAATAAAATGTTGACAAATAATATGTTGTTATCAACATGCATATTATTATAACTTCTACTTATATAATGTTATAGTTATAGGTACATAAAATTATCTACCTTTTATTTACAATACCAATTTCATTAGACTTAGTTTGTTTTCAAAGTTAATATTTTTAATTATCAATAATTAGGTATATCTTACATATTTTTTTTTGTGACAAAATTCCAAAGAAAATATAAGAAATTAAAATCATAATTCTCGCAGATAATCTACAATCTACATGTAAAAACACACGAAGCAGTCATAGGAACTGCCGAAAGAAGTTTTTACTTAAAAGTTTTAACTAAGAAATAACAATGGCTACAAATAATGGACTGCTTTTGGACTGATGGACAGATTTTTATTTTTATTTACATTTTGCACTGAGCAGCCCATCATTTGAAGCCACTGTTATTTCATTGTTTAAAGCTTTTAAGTACTAACTTCTTTCGGCCGTTCCTATGACTGCTTCGTGTGTGTTTTTTTTCATATTTTAAGCAGGGAAAACTCTAACCATAGCTCCCTATCCAAAATTTTTGGTTAGGTAATTCCACCCTCACATCCGCCCTCAATTCCACTCTCACTTCCGCCCTCACTTCCGCCCTCACTACCGCCCTCACTACCGCCCTCACTTCCGCCCTCACTTCCGCCCTCACTTCCGCCCTAACTTCCGCCCTCAATTCCGCCCTCACTTCCAGCCTCACTTCCGCCCTCACTTTCACTCTCACTTCCGCCCTCACTTTCACTCTCACTTCCGCCCTCACTTCCGGCCTCATTTCCGCCCTCACTTTCGCCCTCACTTCCGCCCTCACTTCCGCCCTCACTTCCGACCTCACTTCCACCCTCACTTCCGCCCTCACTTACGCCCTAATTTTCGCCCTAGCTTCCGTCCTCCCTTCCGCCCTCCCTTCCGACTTCTCTTCAGCCCTTACTGCCGCCCGCACTTTGTTCCTTTTTTTGGACAAGTAATCTTTATTTCATCCGAGCTACCTATTTTGAACAAAAAAATTTTCGGTATATTTTGAACCGGGAAACCCTAACTGTAGCTCCGTACCCAAAATTTTTGGTCAGGTAATCTAATTATTTCACCGGAGCTACCTATTTTGGAAAACATTTTTTTTAACATATTTTGAGCCGGCACGACCTAACCGTAGCTCCCTGCCCAAAAATTTTACGGCAGGTTATCTTTATTTCACCGCAGATACCTATTTTGAAAAAAATTTTTTTTTTGAATATTTTGAGCCGGCACGACCTAACCGTAGCTCCATGACCAAAAATTTTTCGGCAGGTAATCTTTATTTTACCGGAGCTACCTATTTTGGAAAAATTTTTTATTTGCATATTTTGTGTCGGCACGACCTAACCGTAGCTTAACGAAAGATTTTTAAAAAATAATTTGAATTTAAATTTGTCGCGCCAAATTATTTTGTTTTTATAAATAACAAATGATTATTGAGTGGACTCATTTTTTTGAGTATTCAAACGGTACAGCATGTCGCTTTTTTTCAAACTCGAAATTCGAATGAGTACAATAATTTTTACCTCCTACAGAATTACTCATTTATATCATATAACGCGCCTAATGCCTTGTTCAGACAACGACTTAATCATGATTTCGTAATCATGATTTACGTAGATAATCATACTTTGAAAACGTGTGTGAACGCGATTATGAACGAAAACAAAAAAAGTAAACAACATGAAAGCAAACAAAATAAAAACATAAATATTATTTGCTACTCAAATTTTTTTTTGTTTTGTAAATAAAGAAAATATGTCAAAAATAAAAGTCAAAAATAACTAGGAATGAGTGGAAATGGGTAACATGGATGGTAAAAAACTATAAACTCATCCCTGAAATTTTTCATGATTTTCGATAATCATGATTTCCGATGACACTTTTTTTGTATGAGCAAATCATGGAAAAAAGAATGATAATCACAAAAAGTAAGATTATCATGATCAGAGTTCATTGTCTGAACAAGGCATAAAGAAGTATAAACTTCAAAAATTCGACCTATTTAAGTAAAAATATAAATAATATAAATTATGTATTTTAATATTTTTTTAGTTGCTAAATATATGAGTGAGTAGGTGACTATGTATTTAATTTTATCTATATTTTAATAATGAGCTTAATCTAAGCTAAAATAAATTAATTTCAGAATAATAAATTTAATTAAACTTTGCTACCAAAATTGTGCCATAAAACAGTGTAAAAATTTGGTTCCAATACTACATCGACTTCCTCAATGTCCTTTTGTATTAAGGCAAATTCACAAGGAAAACCCTTTGATTTAATTTCGTTATACCATTCAGCAATTCTCATTGTGGCAATTCTTGCTGCCTATTTAATTAAACTTAATTAAATAATATAATATCTAATATTGCGTTAAAAGTAATGAATGACTAAAAATATTAAAAACAACAAAAGGCTTCCTTTAACTTCCTCATTTTATTATTATTAACTCTTATTTATTTCAAACCAATTAATTAAATTAACCGATTCTTCGACCAGAACCGCAGAAACGTATAAAACCGGTCTAAAATGTTTCTATTAGTTAAAACTATTAGGTATTTCTTACCCAAATTTTTTCTTGCACATCAATTAATGAAATTGCTTCAGGTGGTATCAAATATTTCATTAGACTTATATATCTAATATCTTTCATTGCTATTTTTAGCTAAAATGTCAATAATTGAAAGAATTATTTTGCTGAATGTGTTATTACGTCAAAATACTATTAAATAATATTTTAAGTTTAAATTTGTCATTGTATGTATTTAAAAAATTATTGGTAAAGTAAGCTAGTTTGCTTATTTCAATAAGTATGGAGTTTATGTACATTTTGTATTAAGAATCCAGTAAAAATGAATAAATTTTTTTTTGTTTCAAATTCTTAACCTTATCATCAAAATTTTCAAAAATGACACCATTTTCTTTTCTTAGAAGTGGTTTTTCCATTCCAATTTGGAGACTATTAATCACATCTTTTTTCCAACGTTTCATAACTTTAGTTTCAATCTCAGCAAAATAAGTGGTCATTTCATAATATTTCTCCATTGCTTCTTTTGCTTCATCACTTTCAAATATTTCCCTAAACATCACAAATATATTTTTAAATGTATATTTTTACCAAAAATAAATGTATCTACGCTATTGCCCTCGATTTTAATGAAATATTGTTTACAGCCACTTAAAATTATGACTGAAACGGGATTGAAAATAATCTATCGCTTTTAGGTTAGGCTAGATCTCGGGTTTGATAAGGTTGAAGCGCGCGATGCTGGCCCTTTGTTGAACGCATTGAAGATCCGAAAATAGATTCGAAAGTAGAATATCGTAAAATTGATACAATCGGTACTATATAACATTTTGGAACAGACGCAAACTGGCGTGAATAGTGTGAATTATTGAAAAATAAGCAAAATTAGAGGATTTATTTTGAATTATGACTCGATTATTAAAATAAATGAAAATTATATTCTCATTTTCTAGGATTTAGTTGATTTTCACAATCGGATCTTAATTCAAAATATTCTCCCAATTGTTTGGTTATTAATTATGGAATACTACGACAACCGTCGCGCTCCGATATGATGACGTCATCTTGTAGAACTCGGCGAAATTAGAGGAAAAGATCTAGAAAAATTTTCGATATCTCACTTATTTTTCGAGATATAAAAATTCGAAATTGAAAAAAAAAATATTTTCATTAAATAATCAATAACTCGAATAATACGAATATTAAATAAATATTTTCGATATCTCGCCTAGTTTTCGAGATATCGAAAGTTAAAATTGATGCAAAAATAATTCCAAAATCCCGGAAGACAAGATCCTGGAATTGTATTTAAAAAAAATCCCGGTAAGTCCGAAATTTCAATTCTAATACAAAAATCCCGGAAAACCCAATATAGATCAGTTTCACGTAGGATTTCAGTAAAATCACGGAGAGGTCTTCAAATGTGCTTTTCTTTCAACCCAATCGAAAGTAGCTTAAAAACTGTGAGTACGGTAAAATTTTTGTTTCCCGAAATTCGGTCTCGATCCGGAACTACAGCCACTTAAAGTGCCAAAAACAGTCATTTTTTGCTCCCATTTCCCAGCTTAATACAAATCTGATTTCATTGGTCTTGGTTTTAAATAAAAGGTTTCGAAAAATTTGAATATGTGTTTTTAAGGAATTTACAAACAAACGACTTGAAATTAAAAAAAAAATGTTTTAAAATATTGATAAAAATTTAATTTAAAAAAAGAAATAATAATATTAAAAACAGCTGTTTTTTATTTAAAGGGACTATAGAATATGTTTACCTTTGAAAATTTGTAAAAAATTTTAATATTTTTCTTTTCATTAATTAAATTAAATTCAATAAGGAAATGTTAATTATTCGCTGTATTAACTTAAAAAATTAACTTTACACACAAAAAATAGTTATTTTTACATTTTATTTCATAATTATTTCCTTTATTTTGTTTTTTTATATCGAAAATGGCAATTTTTCGTCTGAAGTAATACTTACTACAAAAAAAAATAGAAATATTTAACAGAAAACGTTTCTCGTGGTAATTAGTTACAAGTTGTATAATTATAATGAGAGGAAATTATGAAAAAATTTAATTCAGATCTAATTGAACTTATCTAATTGAACTTATTACTGCTGGTAAAATTTTAAATTTTAAACTTAAGGAGTTGTAGCTCCAAACAGGTAAGTATTAAATTTAATTTGGTTCAGATTATATGTTTATGTGAACTAGACCTGTGGTTGTTTTTTTATTTTTTTGTACTCAAGATTGAAAAAATGGACGATATTAATATTACTTATTATTTTAATAGTATTGTTATTTGTTATTATTTTTATTTTTTCAAATTTGTTGCAAATAATTTGTATTTATTAAAATTAATTTCTATCAAGAACTCATAACATACAAAAAAGGAACTTATAATATATAGATTCTAAAAATAAATTTGTTTTGTTTACTTTTTTTTCAGCAAAATAACAGAAATAAGAAGCTTGAAATGGCGCCGTGACATATGTCCGCGGGACATTTGTCCGCGATGAAATTTGTATGGGAAACTTCGCGGACAAATGTCATTTTGCAAAATGTCATTTGTCCGCGATTGTAAAATGACATTTGTCCGCCGCGGACAAATGTCTCAAAATTAGCGGACAAATGACACTTTGCAAAATGACATTTGTCCGCGATTGAATTTTCTAACTTTAGCGGACAAATGTCATTTTGCAAAATGTCATTTGTCCGCGATTTATTTTTCGAATTTTTAGCGGACAAATGTCATTTTGCAAAATGTCATTTGTCCGCGATTGAAATTTTTAATTTTTAGCGGACAAATGTCATTTTGCAAAATGTCATTTGTCCGCGATTGATTTTTCAGTTTTTTTAGCGGACAAATGACATTTTGCAAAATGTCATTTGTCCGCGATTGATTTCTCAATTTTGAAGATACTGCAGATTACGTGAACCACTCAGAATCGTCTGAAGCTTAGAAAAGGGAAGAGGGGTAGAGTCCCCCCAAATTGTTCATACATTTTGTATATGCAATTTTTTTTTTTGCCCGATTTGCCCCTTAAAGAGAGGGCGCAGGCGGGCCGGTGGACTGGTGGTTGGTCAGTGGGATTTGGGGCTGACGCCGCAAATCCCACTGACCAACCACCAGTCCACCGGCCCGCCTGCCGCCCCCCACCACCTCTCACGTTGTGACGATTCTGATTGGTTCACGTCATCTGCACTTTAGCCTCAAATTTTTAGCGGACAAATGTCATTTTCCAAAATGTCATTTGTCCGCGATTGCTTTTTTTAAATTTTTAGCGGACAAATGTTATTTTGCAAAATGTCATTTGTCCGCGATTGATTTTTTAAATTTTTAGCGGACAAATGTCATTTTGCAAAATGTCATTTGTCCGCGATTGATTTTTCAGATTTTTAGCGGACAAATGTCATTTTGCAAAATGTCATTTGTCCGCGATTATTTTTTATCGCGGACAAAAGACATTTCGAATCGCGGACAAATGTCATTTTTATGTCCGCGATACAAAAACAAATCGCGGACAAATGTCCCGCGGACAAATGTCCAACCCTCGCTTGAAATGCAGATTAAGGATCAGAATCCGGTACAATTAAAAAAATCATAAAAAGACATATTCAAATTTTTCGAGACCTTTTATTTAAAACCAAGACCAGTGAAATCTGACCTGTATTAAGCTGGGAAATGGGAGCAAAAAATGACTGTTTTTGGCACTTTAAGTGGCTGTAGCTCCGGATCGAGACCGAATTTCGGGAAACAAAAATTTTACCGTACTCACAGTTTTTAAGCTACTTTCGATTGGGTTGAAAGAAAAGCACATTTGAAGACCTCTCCGTGATTTTACTGAAATCCTACGTGAAACTGATCTATATATGTTTTTTAAAATAAACGAGAGTAACATACACAGAAAAAAATAAATTAGAATAATTAACTAAACATAATTAAATGAATCAGCTTTCTTTAATTTAATTAATGTTTTAAACAAATTAATTAATTCAATAGCTGAAAAAAATCAAAACTAAATGATTTTTCTAATGAAAATTCATTGATTTAAGTTTTAAAATACAAATAATTAATTGAAAGAATTAATAAATTCAATAGTTGTTTTTAACAATTCATTAATTGAAATATTAAATCAAATTTGTTAAAACAAAAATTAAGGTAAATTTTGAAATTATCTAAACATTATGTGATTCAGCAAATTTAATTATTGGATTTGAAATAAATATTTTGTATATCACTGTATATCACATTGTTCTCTATCACTCACATAGCTTAGTGGAAGACTCTACATCACATTGAACACAGAAGGTTAAGCAACATCTCGTAGTGATAGAACTTAGATGGATGACCGACCAAAAAAGTTAAAAAAAAAAAAAAAACGTCTCGTAGTGATAGTACTTAGATGTGTGACCAACCAAAAAACAAAAAAAAAAAACAAAAAAAAAAAATTGAAAAAAAAAAAAAAATCAAAAATAACATTTGAACTGTTTTTTGTATTTGAGGGGTTAAAAACGGATAATGCAAATTAGATATTTTATTTAATGTTTCAACAAAACAAATAATTACGATTTGTAGCAAATCATTTAATTAAGAATAGCTGGCGCAATTAAACAGTTTAAATGGCTAAAATTCAATCACAAACATTAGATGATTTTATTTAAAGTTTGGATAAAAAGGCTACTCTTTTTTTTCTGTGTAGTTAATCGAAATGTGGAAAGTCGATTTTCGCATCGGAGTGTTTCTACTTTCGAGTCGAATATGATGCTACTTTGGAATTGCATAGTACGAAAAAGTAAAATGCAACGTCCAAATTGAAATTACATCACCACTGAGCCATTCGATTTTCTTTTTATACTTTCTAGTCGCTTCAATGAAAGGAAATTACTGTATGCAACATTTTTCAGACAAACGTACTATATGACGAATATTGTATGATGTGTTGTAATACCTGTACAACACAAAGAACATAAACACTTAATTTATGTGGGCAAACCGAAAATTTACAAATTGACAAATTCCATCCCGAGGTGGGAATGGAACCCACCGGCGCGTGGCAATACCACTACACCATGACGGTTTTGTAATACTTTAAGTTTTAATGGTTGCTTAAGAGCAGAGAATTTGAACGAGTATGCACTTCTTAAGAGCGATGAGATTTTTGATGAACTGACATAACCGCGAATGTCATAACCGCGAAAATTTTTGTCATAACCGCGAAACTAGAATTTGTATGAGTTTCGCGGTTATAACAAAAATTTTTGTTATAACCGCGAAACACAAAAATTCGATTTTTTTCATTTCGCGGTTATAACAAAAATTTTTGTTATAAACGCAAACACAAAAATTCGATTTTTTTCATTTCGCGGTTATAACAAAAATTTTTGTTGTAACCGCGAAACACAAAAATCGAATTTTCGCGGTTATAACAAACATTTTTGTTATAACCACGAAACACAAAAATTCGATCATTTTGAAAACTGAAATAAGACCTCGAAAAAAAAAATGTTGTGAGGTAAGCACACGGTGGAGGGGCAGCAGGGCGGCAGGCGGGCGGTTGGTCAGTGGGATTCCGACTGACCAACCGCCCGCCCGCCGCCCTGCTGCCCCCCCTCCCGTGTGCTTACCCCACAACATTTTTTTATCGAGGTCTTATTTCATTTTTCAAAATGATCGAGTTTTTGTGTTTCGCGGTTATAACAAAAATTTTTGTTATAACCGCGAAAGGAAAAAAAACGAATTTTTGTGTTTCGCGGTTATAACAAAAATGTTTGTTATAACCGCGAAATGATAAAAATTGATTTTTTGTGTTTCGCGGTTATAACAAAATCTTTTGTTATAACCGCGAAACACAAAAATTCGATTTGTCATTTCGCGGTTATAACAAAAAAAAATATAATAGCTTCGCTACACTTCAGGTTACAAACATCGAATTCCATGTTTTGCAGAAAAAAGTAGGTTCGTTCTGTGTTTGGTACTTGGTTTGCCATATCAATTTTTTTTTTTTTTATGGTTTGAAAGTCGGTTCGACACAAACCTAGAAATTTCACTACATAGTTTTATTGCATTTAAAAAAAAAAAAGGTATAACCTGTCAATTTGCAGAAAATTTACAGAAAAAATCATACTTTAAAATGCTTCAATATAAAAAAAATAATAATAAATTGTCGGTTGTCAAAAAAGAAAACAATCAAAATATTAAAAAAAAAAAAAAATTGGCTATTATTTTCAAAAAGTTTTTTAAAATTAATTAATTATAATGGAGATGGAGATTTAAATTCACAAAATTTAAATGCACAAAATGATAAAATTATTCAAAATATTTTTATAATGAAAAATTTTACAAACAAATTTTTTTTTTTTTAAACGTCAAACCAAACCGTCTTTTATAAGTGTGTCACCCCATTCGCCAACCTATTTTCAAACCAAGAAATTCATGGTTGGTAACCTGAAGTGTAGCGAAGTTATAAGACATTTTTCGCGGTTATGACATTTTTATTTTTTATTTCGCGGTTATGACAAAAAAGTTTCGCGGTTATGACATTCGCGCTTATGTCATGTAGCCGTGATTTTTGCATCTGCTCTCAATTGCAATAGTGAGGATGCCAATTCGATCCAAATTAAAAAAATTAGTTTTGTCCGCTGTTTCATTTCCGTTGAATTTGTCTGACATTGAAATAAAATAAATTATTTCAAAATTAACAATTTGGTTTTACTTGATAATGGATATCTGCATTATGTTCTTGAGTTAAACTAGAAAAATTATAATGCCACTTTCGTAAAGCCAGAAAATGGTGCAGAAAATGGTTGTTCCTTGTAGCTGATGCTCGCATACTGACAATACTTTTAAAGAAAATCCAAGCACTAAGTAGTAAGTAGTAAGTATCTTTGTCTGAAAGATGTCGCATTTCTCAATCCGTATCCATTATTCAAAAAAGTCTTAAGATAGTATGAGTATAGTACATTACGTAGAACAATAGTAATTTATTTGCTTATTGCACTTTTTATATTTACCTCCAATTTTCAAATTTTACTTACGTATATTCAGTCAAAGGAAATTCATTATACGGACCTCTTACTCTCATACGTAAATTATTTAACCAAATTAACATGCCAGATACTTGAGGATAGTTTGCATCAACTAGAACACCCTAAAATAATTTAAAATTATACATCATGTTGTATCGTAAGAAATATATTAGATTTCTAAATCCTTTTTGAAAAGCTTTTATTAAAATGTATATGCAAACGTTCCTTTTATCTGTCACCTGGACATTTTTATTATTTTAAATCTGATGAAGTTTCAATGACAAACAAAACCTTGTTATAGTAGACGTCTCACTGCAGTCTTTTTAGCCCGTTTTCCATCCGTCCGCTGTCCATCTTTTCATTTATACGTCTGTTCGTTTGTCCGTCTGTCCGTTTGACTGTCGCGCAATAAAATGCTTGCACTTAATTATTAAAATATCCGGCAATGCATTTGATTAAATTAAAAAAAAAAAATATTCGTATCCGTTCACTCCGAAGATTATAAACTCTCAACTGGCCAAGGCTCGGAATTATTACAATAAAAAATTTATATATACATATAATATATATATATATTTTTAATTTTAATAGATTCTTATTATAAAAATTTTATGTGAGAGGATAGATGACGATTAGAGGCGGCTTAAAAAAATTGTAAGGGCGGAAAGGGTTAAAAAATTGGGACTGGGGGCTGAAAATGGATTTCCATGAAAATTGGTAAGTAGATTGAAGGAATTTAAAAAAATGTTAAACCCACAATTGGGCCCAAACAGATTCCTTACTTCATTTACGGGATACTGTTGCGTAGTTTTTGAAAATATTGAAATTTGGCAAAGACTTAAATTTTTTTTTTAAATGTATAACCAGTTAGAAACAATTGTATAGATAAGGATATGAAGTGAAGTACGATATTTTATATAAAAGTATATACAGGTACCTCAATTCCAACTTCATTGTAAATTTTAATATATTCATCAAATATCATTTTAACATTTTTCAATTCATTTACAAATTTTCCAATAACTTCATTGGCAAGCTTAACAGTACGCTTTTTAATGATTGGTAAATGTAATAAATTTCCACATAATTCCATCATTTGTAATGTTAAAATTAAATCATGTGATTCTTCAAATGCAATCTCAAATTGATATGCTAATCTTCTTTGAAGAATAGTCATTTTTTTTAAAAAATCTAATCTGTCTTTTCTAAATTGTTTTGCATCCGGATTCAAATCTAATGGATTGTAAGCAATAGTACTCCATTTACGATACATTGTAGAAAACTCTTCAAAAATGTTTTCTATTGCAATTGTAATATAACGTCCTTTAAGACCTCCAATTTGTATTTTATCTAATTTATTAAATTCTATTCCAATTTCGAAAATAGAGCGCAATTCTTTTAATCTTTTTTTAAACAACTCCAAACGGGAAAAAATAGTTTCAGGTTGCCAAGACCAATCATGAGCGGTTGGGTTTGCCTCTAAACTTTTGCTGAACTTTGTTCGAAGATTTGATCTTATATCTTCGTAAACAGTTCTGAAACATTGAAAAATGTACAATATTAGATGATCTTTTAAGTATTAATTCTTAAAAAATAGTTTAAGTTTAATAAGATCTTGTGAGAAAATGTAATCAAAACGATCTTTAATATTTTTAATACTCAAAATAAACAATGAAGTATTTTTTTAAGTTTATAGGGTTTATATGACGTCATATGATGTTTTTTATAGTATCAAGTTTTTTAATTGATCTTGTGTCACAAGCGTTACAATTTGTGCGGATTCCTTATCGATGTTTACTGTGTCAATTAATTAGATGTTAGTTTCATTTCATCTAACTGTTAATTTTCTTTCAATCATCAATCCAAAACTTAGTCTAGGTCCCGATAAATTACCCCCTTTTTTCGCCCGTTTTCCATTAAAAATGAAAAAACGGATTACATGTGTTCACTTTCTGTCTGTACGTCTTTCTGTCGCTTAGAACTATTTAACTACTTGATCGATTTTGATCATGTTAATACCAAAGTTTGAGATTCTCCGAGTTCAGATAACTCTCACGGTTGAAGTTATTTTCATATAAAATTTACATCATTTTTTTTTTTAATTTTTGAATGGATTCTGATAAAAATTAGTGCGTGAGAAGATAGATGTCTATAAAAGGAAACTAAAAAAAAATGGAAGACCGCGATTGTCTCCAAGGACTGGGGTCAGAAAATAGATATAATAAAATAATAAAATTCTAATAAGTTTCAAAAAAAATTAAAATTATCATGAATAATATCTATTGTTTTAGGGATTATTTGAAATTAAATTAATAAGTACCGTGTCTCTCTTACGTATCAAAACTTGTAATAAAATATATAAACAACATTGCTTGTGTAGAAAATATGAAATATATTCTCTTCATTTTTGATTAAATTGGACCCCCAAAGTTTAATAGTGTAATTTTTACAACATTAACTTATTGAAAATAGTTCAGAAAATAAAAAAAAAATCAATATTACCGCAGTAAAGAAATTACATTCCGAAATACTTGGGGCTCATTTCTTTTTGCATTACATTGAGCATATATATCAGTGGCGTGCGGTGACTTTTATTTGAAGGTGTGCAGAGTTGTCCCACCCTTGGAGTGACCCAGAACCAATGACGAGGACGTAGAGGGATAATGGTTCCATTTTTTATTTTTTTTTATTTTTTTTTTTATTAATCTAGATTGTAGTTAATTATAATTTATAATGTTTTTATAATGTTTTGAAACAATAGTGCTTCTCCTCAAAAAAATTTTTAAATAAAAACATTCTGTGTAAAAAAATTCAACATGCATTTTGTTACTGTAATTTCCTTTTGAGATTTAATTACACAAACCAAACGCAACTAGACTATTTCACGTTCAGAATATTTTTATTCCAAAATTTTCCTGAGAAGCATTAAACTAAATTTTAACAAAAACATTTCAATAAACATTTTTTTTTAAAGACAACATTATTGTCACTTACAACAGTTTACTTTTCAGAATTTTACCATTCATAGGAGGAAAATTCCCTTGAGCGGCAAAATATCAAAAGCACAAAACAAAACAACATATCTTCACAGTTTTTCACTAGAGTTCTTATGTTCAGTGAGAGAAAAATTCCCTTGAGCGGCAAAACATCAAAAGCACAAAACAAAACAAAAAGCTTACACCTTCACAGTTTTCCACTAGAGTTTTTTGTGTAGGATCAGAAATTGTTTATAATGTTCGTTTGTGATAGAGAGGTGCAGAAATTTTGTAGCACACAAAAGGATTTTTTTTTTTATTTTGCTTGTGTAAAATGATTACGCATGCGCAATGCTGGAAATTTTTTATATGAAAAATAAAAAGCTTTATTATTTTTGTTCAAGCAAGTTGTGCTAGCACCTGATTAGCACCAAAAAATTTGTTATAACTTTAATTGCGCCGATAATGGTAAATTTTTAGTTTTTACTTTTTTCAGATTCTAACGCGAATTTTGTAAATATTCAGAGTACTTTTGTTTGCCAGTATGTATTGAAAATAAAAACATATTGATTTAAAAACTCTAGCTAGTTATAATTTTTTTTATAATTTTATTTTGATGCGGTATTTTTTAAGAGAGTGTGCTCTGCACCTGGAGCACCTTAGACCTCTCGTCACTGATATATATATATATATATATATATATATATATATATATATATATATACCAAGTTCTTCTATAAAATAACTAAGTTAATTTAGTTGTATATTAACAAAGTTAAGCTTTGGTAAATCAACTTAGTTTTTTGTATAAAAATATACTTTTTAATATGTTAATTTATCGAAATGGCTTAGGTTATTCATACATGGCCATGTGTAATCTTTTAGATAATCGGACTGTACAAAATAACAAAGTATAAAACCTTTCAAATGCATGCATCATCGGCAAAAACATCTCAAATGTTTTTTTTGGGTTTTTCATAGTTTTTTTCATAGTTTTTAAATCTTTAAGTATAAAATTTCTCTCTTATTTCCTTCCACTAATCGTATTCATGAACCCGTTTATTTCATTCCACTAACCGTATTCATGAACCTTAAAGAACTAACCGTATTCATGAACCTTAAAGAACTTGAATTTTTATATTATTTAGAAGACTCTTTATATGATTTTAGAAAGCAAAAATTATATGGCCGTATGGCTTAGTGGATAGAACACCAGACTAATAAGTTTGAAGGTGCCAGGTTCGAACCCAATTATGGTTTGTTTTTTTTTTAATATTTCAAAAATGATGACGGACGATTCTCAGAAAAATGATGACGATTCTCAGAAAAATTCTATATGAAAATGGATTTTTACCCTCTACCAAATTTCTTCCAACGCCGCTAAAGAAGTATAAACTTCAAAAATTTGGAAAATATTTTAAATTGAAAATGTTTAATTAAAGGCCGATTTATTCTTACTTATCGGGGGGGTTATTATGTAACTCGATTTTTTCGAAAATTTGCGTATTCGAATATATTTACATAATAACCCCCCAGGTGTATTTCGTTAAATCTAGGTTGTAAATTAAATAAATAAAAAATTAAATAAATTTGATTACCGATAATAATTTAAAATTTTTTCTACTAAATTGACCCTGTTTAATGCTTCATCAATTTCTCCTTGAAAAATATTATCTGGTGCTAATGTTTTACTACTGCTCTCAATTAATGTATTATGTAAAAGTTGAAATAAAAGTGATATATTCTCGACTGTTGAGAAATGCTTTGAATAAGACCATACTAATCCCACAGTTAATACAAGTGGTCGAATTTTATCACGATTTTCATCAATTTCCACACCTTCAAACTTATCTACAATTTTTTTCTAAAATGAAATTTAGAAATTTTACATTTTTATGTTAATAAAAAGACATTAATTATTTTCAATAAAATTACCAATGGACTTAAATTTATTGTTATATCTCTGGCTTCTTCTAAAGCTTCTAAAATCAGGCAAACCATATTTTTAAATGTATTTACGAAATTTGATTTGATTTTTTCTAAAACAAAACCAACAGTTTGCACTTTTGTTGTTCCAATTTGACGAGTTAAATCTTCTAAATTTTCTAAGCGTGATTTCCAAAACTCAAATAAATGTTCAGGTCTTGGATTTTCATCCATTGTAAATACCTTCTCTGTTGCATTAATTCCAACCAATTCACTGACAGAGTCTAACCACTTCATTGCAATACTTTCTAATGAATCCTTCATTTTATCTGAAAAATCAGTTAAATCACTAAAATAAAGAGAAATAATATTAGATTAAAAATAATTTATTATGTGAATTTTTTTAGTTTAAGTATGTGCTTACCCTGCAGCAATTTTTGTTGACAATTCCATAACTTCTTCTATGCAAGTTGGTAATGGTAATATAGTTCGATTTATCATATTACCTTTCAATTGTGAAACAACATGCCTAAAATTTTGACATTCAGTCCCAACATCTGTTTTCATTACAGAGGTCCATCCAACTTGATTCTCTTTGTTTTCTAACATTGGGACTAACATATCATCGACAAATACTGATAAACTTCTAATATTATTTGGTACTAAATCACCGTGTATGCAGTCCTATCAATTTTTTTTTAAATAAAATATAAAATTGTAATTTTAAAATTAAAACTAAATATCAAAACTTACTTCATGAACGCTTTTTGCATCCTCCAAGACAATGTGCTCTTTTTTAACAAAAAACACAACTTTCGTTTTAGATCTTGGTGGAAATGTGTAAGATGGTTGTAAAAGGGATGCTGCATTCATTTGGAAAATTAAAGTGTCATATTTTGGTTTTTTTAAAAAATTCATTACAATTTCCTGAAAAGTTGAAAATTAGAAAGTTAGGAAAAAAAAGTACACAATAAAAAAAAATAAAACATCAATTAACCCCGCGTTTGCACAGGCTGTTTTCGAAGATTAAAATGAAGTTTTTATATATAAATTTTATACAACTTTTACACACACATTAAAAAAAAATCTTCATTTTAATCTTCGAAAACAGCCTGTGTAAATGGGAGGTTAGGTGATAAAGATAATTATATTGCACTTAGATGAATTCAATTCGATATGAATAAAACGAAAATATTGGTGAAACTTTAAATAAAATATATAAATATATAATTATATATTTTAACCACCTTTCTTTTTTTTAGTAAGTTTTATAATTAGACTATAAATCCAAAGTTTACTCTAGTTCTCTACTCTAAAATAATCAAAAAAAAAAAATTTAAATAATTTAATTTTTTCCATTAAAAATTCGCAATTTTATGCTTAATAAAATGTTAAAAATGTTTTCTTGAAGTTTAATGTTTAAGAAAATAAGTTTTTAATTTTTTTTTTATTTAATTATTTATATAAAAATTTGCAGCTCTAATTGCACAAAAAATTACTCTAAAATCTTCTGTCGATATCATTTTTGACCATTTATCTGATTTAAGTCTTAACGATTTTAAAACGAAATTAGAAATAAAATCAAATCTTGGATCCTTTAATTCTTCTGGTTCTTTTTCTTTTTCCTTTTCTTCTGTCATTCTTGTTTTTTTTTCTCTTAAATTTTTGTTCGATCAAATTTTCCTTTTCGTTATTTTATATTTTGATTTTTTTTAATAAAAAATAATTTATGACAAAATATTAAAAGCAACTTAAAATAAAGAAATATTGAGAAAAAAAAATAATAAGATTAAACCCCATTAACTTATAGAATCAGATTTTTTTTATCTCTTGAACTCCTTTTTTTATAAGGGAATTCAATGCAGACGATCCCAACATAATTTTTGATTTATTGAATATATATTTTCTAGACAAGCTAAAATCATCCATTAGTTCATATATATATATATATATTATATTAATGTATATATATTCAGAAATCCTAGCTATATGACATCTATATGTTTTTTAACTTAAATTACGAATCAACAAGCATTCGAATATTCGAATATTCGAAGTAGTTAAGAGGTTGTTCCTAAAGGTCGTGACTTAAAGTATTAGAACTTCGTCAACAAAAAAAAAAAAAATATTAAATAAATAATAAAAAAAAAATTATTTGCAGTTTAAACTGTTAGTTCATTGTTTCAACCTATTAACTTATTTAATTAGATAAATATTGAAAAGTTCAATATACCAATTTTGTTATCCTTTACATATATTTATATATATATGTATCTTATTCCCCTTTTCTCAAATTAAAGAGTTTAATTCACGATAAAATTCATTTTGTTTAAGTTTTATATTCAAAATAGAAAACGATGTAGCTACATATATACGTATATGTTATACATAGAACCATATACCTTATATATTTACAAAATTACGGTTTTAGGTGTAGGAATTTTCATTATCATTTTATTTATTTTTTCACCTTTTCATTTCATTATGAATAAAAATAAAAAAAAAGGTATTTTCTTTTCTTTTCTTCCTAATTTAAATAATTATTTCGCTTTAAATAATTCTATTTATTTTGTAGTTTTTAATTACATAAAAAATCTAATAATTTTTTATTTTTATTTGTATAGAAAATTTATTTAATTGTGGTCAAAATAACATCTTTTTCCACGTTTATATTCTATGAAAAGATAATTTTATTATGAATTTTGATGAAACGAATAAATGCTAATTAGTTTTTTTATACCCCAACATTATAACCAAAAAAGAATTTCATTATTTTTTTTTTGTTTTCCTTTTTTTTTTTTTCTTTATGGGATTTTTTATTTTTTCTCAGGAAAACACAAAGAAATTGAAATGATTTCGGTTTTATTAAAAAATTTCGTGACACTTTTCATGTTCTGAAAGCATGATTTTATGATGCGGATATTTAGAAAAAAAAACATACATATATAATATACGAGTATTTTTAAACTGAAAAAATTGTTTATTAATTTTTTGGTTACATAGTCTTAATCTGACAGTAATGACATTTTTTCAATTTTTAACACTATAACACTCAATTTTATGTTTTCTTATATGATTTTCATCATATTCGTGTGTTTCTTAAAATTAACATGATATCTGATCTTAACTATAATCATTTCTGTTTTTTCTTGCCCGTCATTATAACAATTTTTGACTAAGACTTATAGTGTCTCTAAAACACACATATATTGTGGCATACAATGAATCTCAACTTCTATATCTAAAAAAAATTTAACTTCTATATCTAAAAAATTTATACAAATTCCATGAAAATTGTAAATTTTTCAATATGTTCTAATAATAATAATTTATAATTTTCTAAGCACTCGTTTTATAAAAAATTCTGTTCAAGTTTTCATTTAATATCAATTTTTGAATAAAAATAAAATTTTCATAAAAATGAAAATTTAATAAAAGGAAAATCCTTTGTGAAGAGAAAGCTTTAAAAATTTCTTTTACCTTAGTTGAATTTAAATTTTTATATTGGAAATCAATTCGAACAATAATCACAAAATAAAAAATTGTTAAACAAAAATAAAATTAAATTAAGCTCCGGTTTTTTTCTTGCATTATTAAAAAAAAAACATTCAAGAGCCGCAAATATTAATTTATTTTGTATTTGAAAATTTTATTGAAATTTTTCTCCTTTTTGTGTGCGCTAAGAATTAATTTCTGGAAATTATTTTGAAAAAAAACCAAAGATGCAACAAAATAGATTTATTAGAAATAGCATGAATCAAACTTATGGAATGAGTAATTCGAGTAATTTAAGAAGATCAAATTTGGGTAAACAAAGCTCAGCCAGTTCTGGAAAAACCGTTTTGCAATGTCTAAATTGTGGTAATATGGCAAAAAATTTCTTTTATTTGGAAGCATTTCTAAAAACTAATGCTTCCAAAAAACATCCCTGCCAGAATTGCTCATCAGTGATACAATATCTCGAATATTTGAATAAAAATATACAAGAAGTTTTTCGTAATATAAGCTCAAGCAATCTTACCAATAAATTAAGTATGGATCCTGAGCAATTACTTGATAATGAAAATTTCAAATCAACAAGAAAACTTAAAGTTATTTCCAGTAATGATGGGAAAGAAAAAGAAAAAGAAAAAAAAAATCCAATTGAAATTGTTAAAATACCAAGAAAATCTTTGAGTGAACTAAGAGCACTTGAGAAATCAAATGAAGCCCTAAATGTACGCAAGAAAGCAGGAAGTGAGAAACCTTTGGGTAAAATTGCAGAAATTCTTAAACCTAAAATTGAACCTAGAGTTGAAAAGTTGAAAAATGATTCACTAGCATCATCAAAACTACGAAAACCGTTGCCAAAACCAGTTGGCAATCCAAAGACAACAAGAAGTACACTTTCATCACCAAAAAATGTTGTAACAAAAAGGAAGACAATTCAAACACCAGTATCAAGGAAGGAGAAAATGGTTAAAAATTCAAAATTTTGAATTAAATGTTATACAACAAAAAAAAAAAATTTTTTTCCACTTATGTAAATTTAGATTGAAAATATCGAAATAAAATTAATAATATTGAGAATAATTTATAAAATTCAGAAAATATTTTAACGTTTTATTTTAATTAACAACATTTATTAAGCATCATTATTTACGCTCATAGTATAAACGCACTATGACGGATGTAATTTTAAAATTAAATTTAGTAAGTTTTCACTATATATTCTTAATTGCTATATTCTAATTGCCTAAAGATTCACTAATCGTTGTGGGTGCAATCGGAAGAGAAAATTTTTATTTTTCTGAACAGTATTCTTCTAATGTGGAACATGGTTTTTTAAACAAAATGTTGAAAATGAGCTTCATTTTTTATTTATGAAGTTCTATAGTTTTCATGATTTCTATTTCAAAGTTGTATATTTTAATTTACATTTCCTATAACAAAAATCATAAAAAAAAGGAAAATTAAATTTTCACTCTTTTTCTCCTTAATTAGGTGAGTTAAACTAGTTTTAAATTTTTTTTTTTTTTTATAATTAAAAAATAAAAAATATCTACAATTCTACATGTACCTAAATATGTTCTGTAACTTATAAGAACAAAACTTTTTTTTTTTTTCATATTTGAATAAAAATATATAAATTGAATATTATGAAAATTCATTCTATTTAACGAATATTTACAATTCTTAACGTATATGAATAGATTTAAATAATAATTTTTGCACCTGAAGATAATGTGCAAGTGCATTAATATTTATATGTATAACAAGAAATATATATTTACATAATAAGTGTGTTATTCTATATCTGTACGCTAGATTTGCTTCCTTTTTCTTAAATATAAGAAACATTTTATGTTACATCATTAAAAATTATGTTTATCTGTACAATACAGGTTCGTGTATAAATACATGCTTATTATTTCCATGGGTTATATTGAATTTATTTAAATATAATGTATGCATATGTGCATTAAAAACAAAATCAAAATTGCATATTAAAGAAATTATGCTATTTCGCTACCAAGTCCAAAAAAAATAATTTTGGAATCTAGCACGTCTTAAATATTTATCAAATACTCTTTTCATCTTATCAATGTACTAGGCAAAGAAAATAGAAGTTATATTTTCTTTGGTACTAAGTATACATATATACTACACATTAGATTTTTTTATACAAGTTTTATCAATTATACTAACAATTTTTGATATGTTACTTTCAATTTCAACTTTCAACTCAGGTTACAAAACAGATGGACAACAGATGGTATTGTTATTTGGTTTGTGTTTAAAAATTTCAATTACAGAGACATTTTATTATTTGTTTATACTAGTGAGTAAAAAAGACGTAGAAATTATTAATTTAATCTGTATAAGTTAGATAGAGTTTCTGGTGCGATTATATCCGAACTTAAAGCCAAATTTAAAGTAGTGTGAGTATTTTCGTCTAGATAATTTCAGTTTCCAGAATTTTGTCAACACGTTGAGGAAAATTCTTAAAATATTCAGAACAAAATTCAAATTGGAAAACCGCGGTTTTAAGAATTTAAAAACCGAAAATTTCGGTTTTCAAGTTGCTTTCTATAATTGTATCACTAAAATCACATTTTACGAGTTATTTTTATTTAGGTATATGATATCACAATTTTATTTGAGGTTCACAAATACAAAAAATAAATAATAATTGCTCACCTAATTAATACTTTATAAAAACATCAGAATAATCAGAGCAACTATACTCTCTAAATAAATTTTGGCTAGATTGTGGGTAAAAAAACTAGATTGAGCAACTAGATTGTGTGCAACTAGGATCTAGTTGGAAATCTAGCTTCCAAAATTTACCTAGATTCTAGTTAAAATGCCAAACTAGATTCCTAGTGGAATTCTAGTTACCAAGGCTAGATCTTCCATTTTTTTTACTAGAATCTAGTGACTTTTTTTTATAAAAAAAAAAAAAAGTTTATTCTAATATTTTTTTTTATTTATTACAATTTTTCTTTATTAGATTTTTATTAAATTCTAATTTTATTTCTTACGCCTTCTTCCGGATTCGAACCTGGTTCTTTAACATTGCAATTCGCCAACACTACCACTCAGCTACGGTATTGAAATTTAAAATGTATATAAAATAGAAAATATAAATTTGGTATACACATTTTCTTTGTGGTGTGTTAGTTATTTGCAATTCTAAGGACGCAGGTTCAAATCCCGAAGACAGCAAAAAAATCTGGTATCAATAATTGACATCTAGCAAGGAGAAATAGATGATAATTGCAGAAACTAGATTTTAATAATTTTTCAAATTTGTCTAAAACTATTTTAAAACTATATTCTAGTTTTAAATTTCCGTTCTTGTAATCTAGTTTACCAAAATAACTGGAATATTAATGATCTGAAATGCAATCTATGTTCGGTAAATAATTTGTAAAATTTTACCTAGAAATCTAGCTTTTGTGAACTAGATTTTTGCGTAAACTAGCTTCTGAAACTATAAAACTATTTTCAATAATTGAATTTCCCAGTAAAAATCGTTTAACTAGATCAAAGCTAGGGATTCTAGCCAAAATTTATTTAGAGAGTATATTATCATAAACTATATTGAACTTTATTAAATATTATACTCGGATATGTATTTATAATTGTTCGTATATAATATACTATATGAACAGATAGACAGTACATAATGTTGTAATTTAAAAAAATATTTTTTTCTATTCATTTCAAACTCATTATAATTTATAAAAAAGAAGGGTAGGAGTTATTCCGTATTTATACTTTCTCTTTTCAATAAATTATTATCAAGTTTTCTAATTAGTTCTATTATGAATTTCGATTGAAAATTTTCTAATTACCTTATTTGAAACATAAATCATAATACAGAATATAGGAATGTACATAAAAATATTTACGATATAGATAGACTATATGTACTTACATAGTATATGGAAATATAGTTTTCAAAATTACATTATTGAATAAATATTAAAAAAAGGCCATCATCCATTTGATTAAATATTTTCATCTTCTATTCGAAAATATTTTGAAATTGTCCAGAAACCATGTCGGAAACGTCCATATTGTAATTCAGGTCTGAATTTTGGAACGTAAGCACATTGATGCAAACGGTCTATATTAGCATAATATACATACCCACACCCCTTAGAATCTATTATGTATTTTATAATACTTTTAGTTGAGTTTCAATTAATATATAATAATTATATGAGATCTCTAAAAGCTTTGATATTGAACATGTTTCCTCTATTTTCATCTAAGAAATAATGATTTCAATTTCCACTTGAGAACATTCAATATTATAATTTACATTTAACGTAATTAAATATTTTCTAACTTTGATATTCCTGTTTATGTTATTATATGTAACTATTATAAAAAAAAAAGTTATTTCATTCTAAATCATAATAAATATATTTTTTGATAAAATTTTAATTTAATATTTTTATCTTTCCATTCTATATTTAAAATTATAATAGTTCAATAAATTTAAAATGAAAATGTTTTTCGTAATGCTATTACAATTATTTTTGATTTTTGAATGTATAAAATTAATTGCGGCAATGAATAAAATGAAACATTATTTCTATATTATGAAATATTATTTTTATCATCATTAATTTCAATTTTTTACTAATTAAAAAGTTCTTAATTTTAAACAGAAAATTATCGCATATCACATTGTACAAATATTGTATGTATGTGTTGTGTATATATAGCCTAATGAATAATAATATATGTATATAGGTAAAAATTTCTCTTGGAAGGAGTAAGTTGAAACAAAATAATAATAATTTCTAATATATTTTTCAGAACATAACTTATTTAAAAAAAAAAATTATTTGTTTAATAAATTCTATATTATTAAAAATTATTTGTTAGAAATTCTATTAAATATCATAACATCAGTGGAGTAAGAATTTTGGATTTATTTATAAATCAATGTCGCAACTTGAATATGCTCGACTTCCTCCAGCAAAAAATTGTCAGGAGGTGTAAATTATAATTTTTAGGGTTCTAACAAGTTTGTTATTTGGATATCATTTCAATTTCATTAGTTATTATTTTTAATTAATATAAGAGCTCTAATAGTTTAATCATATGATCGAGCAGTTTTTATTTGTTCTTATTCCCTCTTTATATTAAATAAATACATAATTTTATTTTAAGCATAGTAAAACTTGACTCAAATTAAAATCATTGCTGTTATTAATTTATTCTAAATAATTGTAAACATAATATAGAATTTCTCTAAAAACTAATGTAATACTAATAATAATTTTTTCAATAAATAATATTAATATACAAAAATAAATAAATACCTGTGCCTAGAATATATACTTATAACCACATATAATGTAGGAATTAAAAAAAAAGAAGAAATTCTTGCATTGTATATTATGTGATTCTAAATCTTTCAAAATTTTATAAAATAATTTTATGTTTATAAAAAGTTTAGTACAAAATAACGTAACTTCTTTAACTAATATGTATGTATGTAAATTTTAAATCAATGATGTATTTAAAATAAAAAAAAAATAAGAAAATTATATAACAAAATAGAAAATAAGTATAGGATCTTCTGAGTAAAAGAAAGTAGATTATGACATTTAAAAAAAAAAAACAGAAATATAGATGATGATTTTCTATCTCAATGTGTATTTTAATAAAAAAAAAACAATGTACGTGAAATGAATATCAACAACATTATCCTTAAAAGATAAAAATATAATATTAATCATACATGTATATGTATTTTTTTAACTTATTGCTTCTTTTTCTTACTTTTACTTGTAATAAAATATGACATGTTTTATTTTCAAATACGTAATATACGTACATTTTTTTTTTTTCAGATCAAGCAATTAACATTTTTAGCTATCTCTTGAAAAATAAACCTTTCTAAATTACAATACACCAAAAATTAAAATAATCATTCGAAATTTTCTCTGACCATTTTCTTAAATTTTTAAATTAAACCAAAACCTCTATTAGATTTTTGGCTTTATGTATTGATTTTGTGATTCGGGAATGATTTCCAATGAAAATGAAATTCTTGGGTTTCCTTTTTGGTTCAATTAAAATTAAATTTTGTTATTTATATTTTCTTTCGTACCAGCAACATATGATTCTACTTTATTTTTTTACAACTTTAGCTATTAAGTGTGATTTTTCTCATAACTTTAAATCCCCAAATGGATTATTTATTTCATCACGTTAGGGAAAATACATAATTTAGGTTTTTTTTTCTTACAAAAAAAAAAAGAAGAAAGTTTGCCCTTCATATGTTTTCAATGAACGAACATTATACATATAAGGTGAAATAAAAATAAAAAGCTGAAAACAAAAACATAAAATTTTGTTATCAACGTAAAAACAAAAAAAAAAAAAAATATTATATATTTTATAACTTTCTGGTTCTATGCCAAAAGGGTCAGACATAAATACTTTTTAAATTAAAGGAAAAAATTGTACTTTGATATCGACTTCTTGAAACCAATTTTGTTACATATTACATACCTCTTCTTTATTTGGTATTTGTGTATAGACTATATGTATACAAACAGTCATATATAACTTCTTCAGCATAAATTTTGAACATTTGAAAGTTTTTTTTTTGTATTTTTTAGTAAATTTAAACTTTTATAATTATGGCCCACAAATTAAACATACATATATCATTAAAGGTCAAACAATTTTTTTTTCAAGGTCTTTCAATAAATCACGTTTTTATAATGATTAGGATCTAGGATCTCATAAATTATGTTGCCACCTTATGTCACAACATCGTTGCAGGAGGCGTTTCATTCTTAAAATATTTTAACACACAAAGTGATAATGAGAAAATTAATTCTAATTACCAACATAAAAAACAAAAAAATTTGAAGTCATTATGATGTACAAATAAAAATAAGAATTATCTATCTAAGTATCGTCTATCTTTTACCTATTTTTTCTATATAAGTAAAAATTAAATGCTGTTCGTTAGTAAGCACATAACTTGACAACCTCTCGATCGATTTGGCTAATTTTTTTTTTAAATGTTGCAACAGAGGCTTGACGCAGAATGGTGGTAAAAAGCAAAGGGCTGGAAGTTTTTTTTTCATAATTAGGCTAGAGCAAAACAACGTTCGCGCCGGGTTCGACTGCTTCTACATATTTTCACCATATCAAGTGCTGATCAATTTTTTAATCTAGTTTTTAGCTTTTTTCTTATATAACGATTATTATCATTCAATTTCATCTAATAATTCTCTATATACCTTAATTTTTTAACGAAACTAATTTTATAATGCCTTGGAAACTCAATAATATATAATAAATATAATATTATTTATTTACAAAATAATGCATATTGTATTATATTTATCAATGATTTTCATTTATAATTTACAGAAAATTATTATATAATGTCTTTGTGAATAATAATTATTGTAATTATTGTACTTAATAATAATTTATTTATTGACCAATTTTAGTTATATGCCCAATTAATTAGACCTGAGGCTCGTTATATTATGATTATTAAAATATGCCTATAGATTCTTATTATATACATTATATACTCAATATGACAAATTCAATTAGTGACAGTTGAAAGTACATAAATTGTTAATATGTATATAGTATATTCATATTACATTATAATATTAATGTTATGTACTTAATGCATTATTGAATATGTAAATGTATATTAGAAGGTATGCTTTTATTTACATATTTTTATGTTTATGTATTTCTAAGTATTATTTGATTATACATTTCCTTATTATCATCGATATTTTGATAATGATGTCATTCCAATGTACAAAGCTACTTTATCCTAGTAGGCAATCAATGATTTTTTAGTTTATACAAATTGCAGAAAGATTCTTTCATTAAATTTCTTCTTCAATAAAGGTCATAAAAATGATATATCTTAAGAACAATATTTTTGGAATAAAAATTCCGGAACAATGTACACTACATAGAAGAAAAACTTGAAATTAATTTGTGTATACCCTTGTTGCTCAAATTATTTGATCGTGTATGGGCCACTTAAAAAATTTAAAGGTTTTCTTCAACAATTTTTAATACAATAAATTTATAAATATAATTTTTTTTGCGTTCTTTATTTAAAAAAAAAAAAATTAATAACCGTGAAATAAAGTACCTTCCCTAAGGGTTATTGAAAATAATAATAATAACATTACAACGAATATTACATTTCTTGTCAACTTGTATTTTTTTTGTACTATTAAATATTTTTTATTTTTGTATCTTGACCAATCGGTCAAATGAAAATTATTTCATATTTTCTTTTTATTTTTATATTACTTTTAATTTTTTTTATTTTAATAATTTATTTTCATATAAAAGCATAAAGAAAATAATTAAGAATATAATAAAATCCGTCTCATGGACGGACTTAAATAATATTTGAAAAGAAAAAGTACCTTATAGAAGTTGAAGAAGTTAAAGTGTTTTTATATTAAAACATAAAATAAGTGGTTTATTTTTTTTTTTATAAAATTAGCTTTTAAAAAAAATTAGAAAGATTAAATTTTAAAAATATTTTTAGAACAATTTTTACACACATAAAAGATATGGATTTTACGGGTGTTTGACTATAAACCTAAAAGTCGAATTCTAGTAATTTCAAAAAATTTATTAGAACTATTTACATTAAAACAATAATTATATCTCTGTCAGTTATAATAGAAAAAAAATGAACAACTGGTATTTTTCTCTGTATATTGGTACAAAATAGACCAGTTGTACAATTGTACTGCACAACTGGTATTTGGGTTCTGCAGAACTGGTATATGGGTTCTGCACAACTGGTATGTTTGTGCACAATTGGTATATTGGTTCTGCACAACTGGTATGCTTCTGCACAACTGGTATTTTAGTTCTGCACAGCTGGTATGTTTGTGCACAACTGGTATTTTGGTTCTGCACAAGTGGTGTGCACGACTAGTATTTTGGTTCTGCACAACTGGTATGTTTCTGCACATTTATTTTGGTTCTGCACAACTGGTATTTTGGTTCTGCACAACTGGTATGCTTGTGCACAACTGGTATTTTCGTTTTGCACAACTGGTATTTTGATTCTGCACAACTGGTATATTTTTACACAATTGGAATTTTGGTTCTGCACAACTGGTGTTTGTACACAACTAGTATTTTGGTTCTGAACAACTCGTGTTTTAGTTCTGCACAACTGGTATTTTGGTTCTGGACAACTGGTATGTTTGTGCACGACTGGTATATTGGTTCTGCCCAACTAGTATGTGTTTCTTTCTGTTAATTATACAAATTGTAATAATATATGTCATAAATGCAAACAACGAGCCTAGAATATTTGTTGTCTTTAGATTTTTCAGTTCAAATTCCGTCAACCGGTTCGGCCGTTTAAGAAAATCTACTGGGCACACACAGAAAAGTATATTAGTTAGATTTTCTGTAACAAATATTTAAGCAACAATATATCAAATTATGTATATTTTAAAATGAAATAATGCTAAATAAGTTATAGTTTTCATAAAATTATTCAAATAATATCAAACCACAAATGGTTCATTTTACACCACAATATTTTACTTTTTTTTTAATGCTTAATTAAGCTTCATCATCATCATCATCAACATATTTTAATTTTTTTGATTTTTACTCATTTTGCTTAATTAATTTTATTATCAAACAAAACGAAAGGGTTGTATGAATTTTATATTGTAACAACAATATAAACAATTATGTAAATATGAGTATTATTTGGGAATATTTTAACAGAACTTACCGCCGCAATTGATAAAAAAAATAAAATGTTTAAAGAATATATTTTCATCAACACATTGTTGATGCAGTTGTCATTTTATATTTTTCACTTCAGTTATACCTATATTTTATATTAATATGTATGAATATCGCCGTCTATAGTTACGCCCTATGATTCAAATTCCTAAATTTTCTCTATTAATAATAATTCATATAAAAGAGTCATCGACGAAAAATTTATTAACGAGTTAACCATTTTTTTTTCTTAAAAATCAAATATTTATATTCAACATTTTGAAAGAATGATCTAAAATGAATATTTTATTATGAACAATTTTTACGTCAATGCTTCACAATTTTTTTTTTCGTCGAATTAAACTCATATCAAATTTACCTTAAGGCTATTGTAATAAATTTTCTTTTTAATATAGTTTTATTTTTCATATTAGATGTTTTTATTTATTTTCTTTTTGTTATATGTTTTAATACAAATTTTTTCATCAGGACAGATATTCTTTTAAAACCATCTGAATTTTTAATTCTTAGGAAAAATTTTAAATGTTAGAATGTTATTGAATTATGGGATATATTTATGATCCAATTTTTTTTTTTTATTTACTGAGATCTAATTGATTAATTATGTATGTCATGGTTTTGATGATACATATAAAGTCGATGTGAAAAAACAAAAACAAACGTATAAACATAAAGTAAATTTTAATTATTTATATATGTGAAGGAAAATTTAAGGAAAATAATTAAAATAAGTAGGGAAAATATTAAAGTCAATGAATGGTTTTGACAGCATCGTTTATTAACGATATATAACTATATGTTATTATTACTTATTATTAAATATCAGCTATATGTTTATAAAAAATTTACTTTAGTGTTTCCAAAAAAAGTTTTAAAGTATAATAAAATTTTTGAAACTTATAATTCAAACTTAATTGAATTAAATTTTCAACCATATCAACTGAAAAATACAATTTTTTTGTTTCTATTTGATACTATTTTTCAAAATGTTCAGAGATTTTAAAAATATAGCACCATGAAATGGAATTAATCTGTACTTAAAAAATATATTTACGTAGGGATTATTTTGATTAAAGTAGGTATTATTTCTTTTTGCATTTTATTTTAGAAGAATTTATCCCGTATAATCCATATAATCATATTTTTCACAAATCTGTTAAATTATTCAATAAAGGAATGAAGCGAACTCTTATTTTCCTGTAATTTTAAATAATCAATAACAAAATATTCTGTCTTAACTCAATATTATTATTTATTTTTTACTTTTTTTTTTTCATATTTTTAATGAAATTATTTTCTTTATTATCATATTAAAAAATTTAATATTAAGAATATAATATTATAATGTACACATACTATTTCATTATACATATAGGAATAATACATAATGTATACAATAAATATTATACAAAAGTATTATATACAATATAATTTTATCTTTATTTTTTTTACCTGTGAATATAATTAAAAATGTTAATTGTTTATCATAAAATACATCCAGGAAAACTTATTTTTATTAAAAATTTCCGTATAATTCATATATGATTTTTATATACCTATAATAATTTATATATTTATGCAAATATATATAGGGTAAGAAAATTACATTAAATTAATTATGTAAAAATACGTATTTTACTCATATTTGTTCTTAATTGATGTGCATAAATAAAGATTTTACATACTATGTTTATATGTGTAGCATTAAATATTATACATTTACTTTATTTGTAATTATATATATATAGTGCTATCATCATCATGCAATAAAATTATTAATTCACTAATTCATATTAATTTTTCTTAATCTTTGTTTTCACGAATAGGTTTGTTTTTATGTTTATACGTATAACATTTCAGTAGAATGTACTTAATTATTATAAAAACGTACAAAATATTAATTTCATATACTTAATAATATGTACTATATAGCATACATAGATAATTGAACCTTTACATGCATTTAATAGTGCTGAAATAATGTTTCGAAAAGTAGATATTATTTCACATTAAATTATAAATTGGCTTGATTTGAGTGATTTGACTATATGAAAGATATTCACGTTATTATCTGTTGTACTTAAAAGTAAAGATTTTAAAATGTTAAGTTTATAATAAGGACTACATTGTAAAAAAATGATTTCGCTTCGGATTTTTCATTTTTAAATTTTTTTTTTCAGCTATCCTGTAGATATATATCAAAGGTAAATCTTAATCAACTCAACATATTATTATTGTAAGTAATTTTTATGGTACCTATAATATTCTGTATATATACATAGGCTAGAAAACCATAGTAGTTAAGAAGCCTTAAGCTTAGTTCTACAATTAATTCATTTATACTGGGATTACTCATAATTAAATAAATAAAATAAATGTATATATATACATCTAAGACCTAAAAAAAAATATACCTGACCAAGACTTTTGCAAACATCAACTTAATATTAATTTATTTAACTTGTTTTATTTAAGATGATTAATGATCGACCTGTCACAAAAATTTCTAACTTATATTAAATATTAATATTCTTATCTTAATATTCTTTTATTTTGTTATAATTTGTTTCTAATTTCCATAATTATTATTTAAATATATGATTTAAAAAAAATGGAGGTTAAATTTTAGAGCATAATCAGAGACGATAGAGTAGCATAATATTTCTCAAGAAAATAATAAACTTGCAATTTTTATTAGCTGTAATTTAATAGGTGAAGCTTCAACAATTAGAAAAATTAGAAAAAGAAACTATACATTTCATTTCTCATTCAGAATATCATTTACCGAAATTATATGTAGAAAAACTTTGAAATGAAATTTTATTTTGACAACACAATATAATGTTTATAATAGATAGATAGTATTATAATATATTTATATTAGCGTTAGATAAAAGTTGTACGGAATAATATAAACTCTCAGATTTCATAATTTAAAATAATTTACTCACAGAAATTCACATCTCATATTTTGCATTTTAAATATTTCCAGAAATGTAATATGAATATGCATAATCTTTTGAATGGAAGCTATGTACACTATATATATATAAATATACATACATAAAATATATATATACAATACATATAGCTCTTAAAAGTAAAAATGCTTTAAATATTCATGATTTATATTTATTTATATATTTTGTTTCTTTCAGGAATTTTGTAAATGCTTTCAAATATTTACATTAAATTTAAATTTTTTGTTATAAAAATAATAATAGCAAAATACATATATATTATAATAAAGACCTTTCGATACAGAAATGTAACAAATATGTGATAGTTTCTGTTGAAATTTTCTTTTCAATAGCTTTTTTGTGAGAAAATGTACATTGCTTAAAAAGTTAATGAACATTGATTTTGACTGTACTAGACCTTATTAGATCCATTTCAGCCGTCTGAGTGTCTAAATATGCGCAAACCTTTCACATCTTCGTCTCAACTATAACGAGTGAAAACACGTCACCCGGTCAAATGTTCAAAGTATTTACATAAAAATAGTAACAGAGTTTCAAAATAAGGCTAGAAATTAATAATAAAAAATCTTAATTCAGTCAGTAACATGCAAATTACGTACATTAAATTCAATTCAATATATTTTCTTCACAATCTTCATCTTAAAAGACATCTCATATCTTCTCATTCTCCACCTATGGACCATATCCAAACTTTCAACCATCTTTCTAATATTAATTTCTATATTTCAAAAGAAAAATTCTCAAATCTCTCAATTCTTTAAATGCTTCCTCTGCCGCAGGTCCAGACGGCATTCCACCTATTATTTTGAAATCTTGTGCAAGTTTTTTCGTTGAGACCTTGTACAATTTATTTAATAAATCAATTAACTCGCGGTGTTTTCCTAAATTTTGGAA
This sequence comes from Hybos culiciformis, assembly GCA_964007475.1. Taxonomy (NCBI): domain Eukaryota; kingdom Metazoa; phylum Arthropoda; class Insecta; order Diptera; family Hybotidae; genus Hybos; species Hybos culiciformis. The sequence goes on along the minus strand of OZ023273.1, from coordinate 31,814,771 downwards.
AACATCTTTTATAATCCCACTTCATAAAAAAGAATCAAAGAGTGAAGTCTCCAATTAGCGTCCCATAGCTCGACTATCTACAATTTCGAAAATTTTTAAATCGATAATTGTTGATGATCTTCAGTTCCATTTGAAATCTATCCTATCTCCATGTCAGCATGGTTTTGTTCGTGGTAGGTCTAAAACAACAGCAGCTCAGTTCGTTCTGTATTGATGGATTTCTTGCAGGAGCTTAAGTTGACTGTGTTTTCATGAATTTTTCGAAGGCGTTTGACAAGCTTCGAAAACTTCGATTTGGTTTGGATTTCATTGACTGGACACTTGATTATTTGATTGATCGTCAATATCAGGTTTTGTTCGGTGACGTTTTGTCAAATCCTTCCGTGATTCATAGTAAGGTCCCGCAGGGAAGTCACTTAGGCCCCATTTTTTTCTCGTTATTCATTAATGATTTACCTGGCTTAATATTATCAAATATTATGATTTATGCAGACGATACAAAGATCTTCCGATCAATTAAAGATAATTCGGATTGTTCTATATTGCAAAGAGATTTGAATGTTTTTCATACTTGGTGCTGCAATAATAACCTTTACTTGAATGTTGGCAAGTGTGATTTCATGACTTTTTCATGAAGAAGATCTATACTGAGCTTTGATTATGATTTGGGTTCGGAAAAGCTTACCAGAGTTCATGAGGAACTTGATCTTGGTTTATTCCTGGATGTTAGGTTAAATTTCAATACTCATATTGACTACATCACCAATAGGGCAACCAGAATGCTGGGATTTGTTAAACGTCAATCCAGAGAATTTGAAGATCCGTATATTTTAAAGATTTTATACATTACTTTTGTTCGTCCTATATTGGAATAGTCAGATTTGGTCTTCTTATTATTAGCTAGCCATACACCGACACTTTTTTTTAAACGCCAGATGACGCCGCGGTTTTTACTGCATTTTTTTGTTGGTCTGTGGTGAATATGACGCACCATTTTTTTAACACTCTACCTGCCACTCCAACTGACACTTTTTCACGTTAGGCCAAACAATAACAAAATTCAAACTGACCAGAAAAACGTCAGTTTATTACAAGTAATTACAAGTTACGAGTTTAATAGTTTTAATTGAGTTTAAAGTTGAAACCATCATAGCACATATAATTAAATTCTTTGACATTTTTTAAACTACAAAAAAATAAAAACACTTATGCTAATTCAAAAACACAATGTTGTACTATTATAAAACACAAAAAAATCGTTGGATTGTCATTTAGAATTACAAAATTTTAGACACTCCACACGACATTCCAAAAAACAACAATTTGTTAGGCTTATATAAGTTCTTTAACTATCGTTCAACCTTCCACTTTTTTCAGCGTTTTAACTGTGTAGTGTGTGTGCAAAGAGATTTTGTTGAAATGCCACTTAAACTGACAGTTTTTTGAAAGAAAAACCGTAAGTTTTTTTCATAAAAAAAGTGTAAGTGGGTGGCTAGCTATTCGATTCATATTCGTAGGCTGGAGGGTGTACAAAAAAAGTGTTCTCCGTTATTGTCTTCGCAGATTGAATTGGCAGGACCCTCTAAATTTACCACTCTACAGCCAGCGTTTAGAATTAATCAGCTTACATAGCCTTGAATAGGGAAGATCATATCTTGGTTTTGGTCCTGTTAATGGCATTCTGAGTGGTGAAATTGCTTGTCCTAATTTATTATCTAAATTTAATCTTAATCCTGTAAGAAATTTGAGGAACATCGATGTATTGCATGTACCATTTTCTCGATGTAACTATGGTGTTAATAGTCCTATCTCAAGTTTGGTCAGATGTTACAATCGATATTCTCCAATCCTACTTTCGTGTGGAATACTGCTTAAAAGTATGTTTTTTGCCAGATTTGATGAGCCTACTTAATGTTGTAGCTTTATTTTGGTTTTCAATTTATTAGAATGTCAGATTTGTTTTTACACATCATTTGTATATTTGTACATGGTTTCATGTATGTTAGTAAGTATTAAGATATTACTGCATTTATATTTATATATTATGTGTATTCATTTTTTTTTAATATTTTCATATGCCTGTTTGTATTAAATGGATCTAAATAAATAAATAAACATCCAATGTTTTTAAAGATCTATACTCAGACACTCTAGGTACATAATGATCAATACTTTTCCCACAATTGAAATAAATAATTATTCTGTACGACTAGAAGTATAGGAAATTTACAATGATTAAAAAAGGTCAGTTATTACCAATATTGAATAAAAGAAATAACCGCACAAAATATAAATTCTGGGAAATTTTAAAGATATTACCATTTGGTAGATTCTTTGTATTTTATTCACATATTATTTTTTTCTTCTTTTTTTTTCCTTCAATTTAATAAAAGACAAAAAAAATCATTACATTTATAAAAAAAATCATGAAAAAATAGGGAAGTTTTCATTAATTGCAATCAAATTACCAATTCCTATTTTTTTTAAAGCTAGATTTAAAATAATAAAAAATTAAAAAACACACAATTGAATTCCAATTTGATTAAAATCTAATTTTTTTCTCCCGATCTAAAATCTCTCTAAAATTAATATTTTTATCATATTTTAGTTATAGTATAATGAAAGAAACTTATAAAATTATATTAGTTTTTAATTCAATAAATAAAACGACTAATTATCAGACAATGAACGATATATATTTAACTAACTGTTTCCTGCGATTTCGCTCTCTTAGGTTGTATATATCTACAAAAAATGTTTTTCTAATAATATGTACTTCTTTCTAGACTGCATTTTCGGTTTTTCTATATAGTCGAGCAGACCACGTGAAACTGAGCATATGAAAGTAACTTTTTGTAGTAAGAAGTTAAAAGGAAATAAATTAGGCTGAATCATAAATATATCGAACAACAATTTTTTTGCGAGGATCTACGTAATATGACTTCCAATTGGTTCAGGATTTGGATTATGAATTCATTTCTTAACTCACATGTGATGCAAGAAAACTGTGCAACATCCATTGATTTTAATGTTTTAATATTAGCACTTAATGAGATCTAATTAAGGAAGCCTATATTTCCATACGTTTTTTTTTTTCTTTTTTTAATTTTCATTCATAAAAATGTCAGAAGAAATTTATTAACAGAAAGCAATTTTTAAAAAAATGTGTTTCTTTTTTTTTTTTATTTCTATGAGAAAGCAATTCTTTTTATTTATTTTTCAATATTTTTATCCTTTTTTTTTTTTTGAAATATTACAACATATATGTATAGAGAGAAAAAAAATATATATTCTAACTTTACCAAATGACATTCTGTTAATTTCTTCACTTTGTCATGTATGTCAAATGTTTAACAACAAAATATAGTCAGGATTTACAAGAAAAAATAGATGATGCCGCCAACTTGTAAAAAAAAAAAACCAGGTTATACTTATATATGTAAATTCCCTCTATTTTTTTCTAAGGATGTTATTTTTACATATTCTAAAATAAAAAAAAATATGTGTAGGTATATATAATCAATTTTTCTAAAATTCGTTATTCCGATGGAATATAGAAAAATTTATGCATATAAAACCTGATTGACACATAATAGAAAAAAAAAAAATTAGATAAAGTATTAGGTAAACAACATATATTGTAAAATTGATGCAACGTAGATGAGGAAGTTTCTAAATTTAAAAAAAAAGAAAATACATAGAGACTGGGAATTGGAATGTATACATGAAAAAACATCATCAACTTTTAAGTTTTATAAGTGTTTCAGTGTAAATTGCAAACAATATTCATTTCATTCATTATAAAATTTATGTATATATAAATTGAAGTTAAATGTTGGTTAACATTAAAGCTGCAATCCTGGCAACCATCGATCTAAATTAAAACTAGGGGCAGAAGTACAAATAAAAGTTGATATAAAAATTAGTATTTTATTGTGAAACTTATAACTTTAAAAAATGTACCATGACCATGATGTATTTTTAGTTTTAGTACCTTCCCTTTTTTTAATTCATATAAATAGTTGTTGGATGCCTTTGTCATTGGCTTTTTAACATATTCGACATTCGACATTAAAGTAGTGTTTTTTTTTTGTTTTTGGCATATGGCATGCGTAAAAGGAGTCTAGAAGTTTTCTTTCACGAATTTGCATAATCATTAGGCGGAGAAAATCTATCAGTAATTACATTTAATAAGCTTTCAAATATCCAGCAAAATTTTAAAGAATAATTAAAATGTTTTTGAATTAAAGCTTATACAGAGTTATCGAATTTAAACCTCCCGATGGTATAATATTCGGCCAACAGAATTAATACATTCAATAAAAAAAACAATAAAATTAATAAAATATTCAACAAGAAATATGTTACACTAGTATATAGTATACCTACTTTAGTTTTAACTTAAGCAAGACATAATACCTACTCCTATTTATATATGAGCTATTGAAAAAAAAAAACGAATCATTTATGTATAAATATTATCGAAATGAAAAAGCATTAAATGTTTGCAATTTTTAGTAGTATTTATTTTTAGAATTGTTTTTCCATTGTTCTAGGTCCAGAGGCGATATATATGTCTCAATTTATGAAACCATAGATGTATAGCACATAGAACACAAAAGAAAAACAACACCCGAGTGAATATTTTGATTGTATTGCATTTTTGTAGCATAAGGCAAGCTAAAAATACAACAATATATGTATGTACATAATAGGAAACATAAACTTGATAACTTTTTAGATATTGTTTCATTTATTTTATTGTTATTCTGGCAAAAAAAATTTACATAATAATTATTGTTTTATAAAATAATATTTTAGAGCTAGTTATAAAATGAAAGCTTTTAAAGTTTTAACTGTTGCTGATGCAAAAATATGCATGCATCTATTTTTTTAAATGAAAATAGTAACATAATGGTTACCATACATGTCGTTGGTAGTAACAACAACATATATTTCTATTTATATGTTTAATTGAAAAAATTTAGAACCATGGCTTTGATTTTGTGTTATACATTGGTGTAGAATAGTTGTATTGTTGTTACTCTCTTGGAGCTACGAGTAATATTTGAATATCGTATTAACTAAAATCTTTGTGCTGATAAATTATTTCAGGAACCGAAAGTAAGATTTTTTTCTGTTTGTACAAAAAAAATTTGAAAATGCACAATAAAATGAATCACACCTAGAAATAATTTTAAAATGTCCAATAAAGGTAACTAGGGCTAGGGCTCAATCTTAACTACTTATTATAACATCTGGCTTTCGTTATTTATGTCTGGATCTGATGGGCAGTCTAGTCTATATAGTAAAAACTTTCATTTAGTTTACAATACCCCGTTAAAACTAAAACAGGAAAAAAGTTAAAATTTTAAATGGAACATCAAATAGCGTAATTTTTAATCACTAAACTAAAATAAGCATAAATTTCAATGTTTGTATCGAATAATATTCTTGTAAGCGAAGACATAATGTATATTTGATACCATAAAATTGTTCTTGAAATGCATAACAAAAAATACTATAAAATCTAAAATAAAAACGAAAGATGGATCCATTAGTCAGCCATCTACCGTCATAGAATCAAACTAATAATTTTCGGAACACTTTAATTGGATGGTTCATTTACAAACTAAGTGATACATGTATCACAAATTTTCACATTACAGAAAATTTCATCTTTTAGAAAAAATATTAAACATAATTTGAAAATTATTCGTGAAGTGTGCCCATGCGCTTTTTCCGGTAAATAACTGGTTTTATTGTTATGTTGCATTACTTGTCCTAGGAATATGATTTTATTTAGGCTTCTCAAAATCCTGGGAATGCATTTTGCACCGATATATTTAATATCTTTTATAATCTTCTGCTTTCTCGTTTTAGAGATGTTAGTATTAGTTTTTGCCGAATTTATGAAAATTATTCAAACGGAGATAATTGCTATTAAACATAGCTATTTGGGATACAAAAAGTGGGTATTCCAAATTTAATTAATTTTTTTCCAATAATAATTGTAATAAGCATATTTTTATTTATTTGATTTACAAAATTTATAAAACTTTTCTTTTCCAAAAATATATATATTTATTGTTACACCGTTTTCCAACAAAGCTGCACATATAGATAATTTTTTTAATTTTTTGCCCTTACGTCTGTCCGCCCCAAAATGGTTAAATAAGTAAAGGCCAATATATATGCTTTCTTTAACTATTCATTTTCGTTTAAGGACGAGATATTATACTATGACAGATTTTTGAGTTCCGAATAAAAAATTAACAAATTTATTAAAATGAAAATTAGTATATAAATAGAACGTGATTGGAAGAATCTTCATTTACAAGGTATTCAACTATTCTACACTGCAATTTTTATAATGTATGAGTATGATTTTTTGGTAGGTATAATAATAATTAATAATTATTATATAAGATTTAAAAAGTAATAATAATAAGAATATTTTTGTAACTAAACTTTTATTTATAATCCCACTCAAGAGATAACTGTCACGGTTTATCTAAATTCACCCTACTAATTAGTCATTGACCAAAGACGAGACAAATAAATCAATACAATTAAAGGAATGACACGGCTCAATATTTTATTTATATCATAATACTATATATAATTTTTTTTTCTGCACATTTTATATTCAATTCACATACATGTATTAATAGTTTGATAAAATAATGAGAATTTAAATGTAAATACTGTATTCGTAGACTTTGTTCAGGAAGGAGATAATTCTGATTAAATGTTATCTCTTCGTAGAAAATACAAATCTATATTAAAAAATGTATATACCTATAAAAACCTATTTTGTGCAGGTTCGGATTTTTTCTAAGTTTAGTTCGTCTGTATTTTAACCATCAGAAATTCTTTTAGTTATCATTTACTAAATAAAGGACAGTGTCGTACAACTGCTATCTGGTTTTTTCAAATCTAAAATTTAACTAAAAAATATTAAAGAAAAATGGACTTGGTTTTAACTTGACAATTTATTAAAAAAATAAAAATGTGGTGCCTTTAAAATTACCAAGGCCAGAAAGTTTCGTAATAGAATAATTGGAAAACACAAATTTATTTAAACTCGTAATCACAGACACACGAAATTCGAGTGAAAATAGTTTTATGATGATTTTCTTATTTTGATTGGAAAAAGAAATCGTAAATGATGGATCGCGTCTTACATTAATATCCGAAGAATTATTTAAATAATAATCCAATCAATTTTTTTTTTCACCTAATTTAGTCCATAAGCCATTGAAGATTTTCCAGCAAGCACATTAGCTACTGAAATGATTACAATATATAAATTTCTGAACCATCTGTTTTCAAATAAAATAAAAATCCCATATTGAAATTTGATACTTTTTTTTCACCATTATACAAAGTTCAATTCGACAATCATCATCGTTTAATTGGATATATAGAAAAAAAAAGTTCATCGTAAAAGTCTTTAATTTCATTTTTCATATCATACATAAAGGAAAAACTACATGGCTATCCATCCAATCAACTATGTTTTATTTTTAGTTAAGTTACATATATACCATATATTTTTAATTTATTTTCATCTTTTTTCTTTCAGATAATTTTAAAGCTAATATAATGGATTTGTCGCCATTATCAGAAAAAAAAAAACGATGCAGCTAATAAAAATTAGTTTGTTTTCTACAGCAACCATTTAATAGTTGAATTTAAAAAAAAAACACAAACACTTAATTGAAGTAAACTAATCAAAAAAGTTACTTAAAAACCAGTCCGAGATGAAAATCGAAACCACGACCGAAAACGCTGTAGTATAATTTCAATACCACCACACCACCACGATGGTTACATGTCTCATAATTTTTTCTATTAATCTGTAATTCTATAGTTCTATTACCTACACAAAAATTATTTTATTTATTATTGCACATCTACTTTCATTTGGAAAACTTTAACAGATATAACTAGTAGTAGTTTAAAGCTTCTCATGTTAGATGAGATGTACATGTATTCTATCTTAATTTTTTCTAATAAATTAATTATTAAAATACTGAAGATTGTTACTTGTACGGTACTTTGAGCATGTTGTTCGGAAAACTTATTATCGGATTAGGAATAAACATCCCACAATGAAATTTATAATCCCGGCCACAAAAACACAAATAGTTTCTATATACATAAATTAGGTAGGTTTATAAATTCTTAAAAAAAAAATTATAATAATTCGAGTTTAAAACATATTAAATTTTTTATGTACAGATCAACAGTTTACTAATTTATCATCATATGTTTTCAACACGCGGTTCTGTCCTTATACATACATACATATATTTTTAGATTAGAAATAAGAAACAAAAAAATGAAAATAAATATTAATGTGTATACAAAGAGAAATCCATCACGCGGATATTAGATTTCATTTTATCTTAAAAGAACAGACAAAAATTATTGATTTTCATGATTATAATGTAGGGAAAAAAACATTAACTAACCACTAAATAAATATATGTATGTATATTGTATATTGATGAAAAATCAAAAAATTTAAAATTATTATAGATGTATAGATAGACAGTCCAACTCCTGTATGCTTGAAAATTAGAGATAAACGTTTGAACAAAAATAGCATTATGAAAATGTCCGAAATATTGGACGTATTTATTTAAATACTTGTTCTTCAAATGTGAATATTTTAGAATTTGGAAAACTAATTGTTGATAATAGAATCCTTCCAAAATTATTTTATCAGAAGTGGGCAGAAATATTCGTGAAAAATGTACTAAAAAGCGCTTATGATTACGGACAACCTGAATGGGACAAAACCCCATAAAAGAGATGAAGGCTTATGCCCGTTATGGGGTCATAATACTTCTTGAAGTGTTATGACCATGAGTATATTAGACCCCTTTTTCACTACAAAAAGTAGTATGGAGTTTGATCCACTCGGGTCTTTTAAAATGCACTCTGCTTGCATTTCTTTTATTTAGCTAGTCTTTAAATAATATTTCATTAATAACGAATGTAAACAGACATACTGGGATGAATTGTACTTAATATAAAGAAATCAATCAAATTTATTTTCTTCAGAATAGAGATTTGTTTGAAAGACTCGACAATTTAGTCACTTAACTGGAATTCAAAAATAATTTACCAGCGCTGTTCAATTTTTAAACATGGATATTATAATAAATAAATTTTATCAACTATGAATTTAACGAATTTTCTAGTGTTCATTTTAATTACTATACATACTTATTTAATGAAGGGAGCATAATAATTTAACTAAATATTAAATTCACTGTTCTTGGGCTACTCTGGACAACTAATTTTTATGGATAAAATAACTGATATCGTGGAAATCATATTATAAACTAATGTGAAAATTAATATATATTTTAGATATACATAAACATTCTACTCATATAAACAAAATTTTCAATTATTTGTTTTAATACTAAGTTATTAGAAAAAATTAATATATGTAGCTATCAATATTACTTATATAATTATCTAAAAATTGAAGATTTAAATAAAATAAAAATAAAGAAAATTATTCTATTTAATAATTAAAGTAATTTTGATTTTCACATATTTATTACTTAATTACATTATTATTATTTTGATTATTTTGCTTAGTACTAATTCTTTAATGCAGAATTCAATATTAACAGCCATAAAATTTAATAAGAAAAATTTTCTAAAAGCACTTAATATATTTACTTATAATATTGATTTAGTATTGAACAATACTTTTGAACATAAAACTAAAAATTAGCTCAATGTCCATTATTATTATTATGATTATGACCATTAAGAAATTATCTTAAAGATTATTATGAACAAATATTAAAAATAATTTAAATTTATATAATTTAGGAGAAAATTATCGTTATTTAATATAGAGGCAGCAGTATGGTCACTTTTTAGGCAATCAATAAAATATTTAATTGTTTTTTTTTTCTCAACCAAAAAAAAATTCTATAGGTAGTTGTTTCTAATTTTATACCATTATATGCACATATTTCGAAGTTTACAACCAAAGCCGATAAATTCAATAGAAAGTCTAGGACATAAATAAGTATCTTTTATGAACAATTACAAATTATTGTTGTTTAGTATCGGAGGGGATGGAATTTTTATTTTTTTTCATATCAAAATGATAAAAAAATTTTAATTGTTTTATTTATTACAATTTTTAATAATAGTATAAAATGAATCTATTTATTTTGTCCAATTTCCTATGATTTTTGGGATAACCGAAGACTGAGTTGTCAACTTCGAAATAATTGATTGTGATCATTTTTATTAAAACGAATGTAAGTAAATTATTTTTTGAGGACACAATTTCTATTAAGTCGTAAAGTAATTTGTCTGTATATTTCTTTACTATTTTCGACACTCTCGTAGACCCACTTTTCGTCATCACAGCGAGCTAAAATTTGGCACACAGGTTCATGTCGCGTGACAATTGAAGCTATCAAAATTTGAAGCGGAAATTTCCATGGAAAACCCGGAAAATCGGGAAAATCATGTGAAAATTTGGTACAAATTTGAGTAGTGATAAATCCGTTTTAGGAAAAATGCAAAGTTTTCTGATTTTTCCGAGAAAAATTTCTGGAATTTTTCGAATTTTCCGGAAAATTTTCCGGTAAAAAAGTTTTCTAAATTATCCAGGATCAAGTTCCCTATCAACTGGAATCATTACTTTCTCTCCGACAATGGTGAAAACTTGCAGAAAAAATCGAAGAAAATTCATGTAAAACGCTTTTCCGGAGTTTTTCCGACGAAGGAAGCGTTTGAGCGTTTTGCAGCCTGAGACAAACTTGTAGAGCGAAATGAGTTCCATAAAGTTGCTTTTGCAGAAAACTCCATGGAGAACCCGAAAAAACGGAAAAATCATCGGAAAAATTTTCATCGATATGATTAGTCATAAAATTGTTTTCAAACATCCATGCAGCACATAATAACAATTTAGTTAACGTGAAAAAGGCAGAAAATAAAAATAAGTTAAAAACGAGTTTTCCAAAAAACTGGGGCAGGCCGCATGAAAAAGTAGAAAATAACTTTTTCTTCACACACAGAGGTGGCCTCAGATTTTTTGATTGGGACATTTCTCTTGAACATTCTTTCTCTTCATGAATCAAATCAGTTACGTCCCAATCAAAAAATCTGAGTCCACCTCTGTGTGTGAAGAAAAAGTTATTTTCTACTTTTTCATGCGGCCTGGCCTCAGTTTTTTGGAAAACTCGTTTTTAACTTATTTTTTTATCAAATTAGAAGTACATAATACATTTATATGATGTACTTTTAATACATATTATATATTATCAAATTTTAAACTTTTTAATTTAAATTGAAATAAAACTGTATGAGGCTTTTTCTATTTACTTTATTTCTTATTTTTTAACATTTTTTTGGAATAGGATGTTTCTACAATTATTATGTATCTAGATGTAGTTTTAAATAAAAACATGATTTCTTAACATAATGTGTAACGAATAATGCTGTGATTTTGTACCATTTTTTTTTCATTATTATATGTACAGTGGTTTTATAAATTAGGATACAAAAGAAAAGCAATGATTTTTTACAGTTTATAATTCAAAAGATACGTTTATAAAATAATTTTAAATCACATATTTTAATTTAATCATAACAATCGACGCATGTTTGGTCTTAAAAAAAAAGAACATTGAAAATAAAGAAAGGACAAACAAATAATATCAAAATTCAATAAAAATAATATAAGTGCTACACCCTTTTATATGTAAAAGATATCATTAACATAATAGTTATAGGGTATTTAAATTTTATTTCAACATTATTTCTGAAAATGAAAATATTTTAGCCCTATGTACGATCTTAGACCTACGAAAATTAAATAGACAGAACCTTTAAAAAATTAACTATAGAACCAAATCTAAACTAAACAAACTAACTTAGGGGTTAGACGAGACTAAAAACTAGTTATAACCAAGATGTTTTTTGAATGCATGTGTGATTAATTGTATAAAAAAACAAAAATCTTGAAATAATTATAACTAATAGTTTTAACTTAAAAAATTTCTAAATCTAAACTATTACTTGTCAAATGAAATACTTTTTTTTTAAATAGTTTGTAAAGTTTTAACTATAGTTAAGCCAGTGGAGAATAATTACATCACAAATACAAATTAAAAACTCATACAATTGTAAATAGTTAAGAATAGTTTTTACTCTCGTCTACCACTGCGTAAAACCAAAAAAAAAAAAAAAAAGCAAAAAAAAAAAAACTTTTATGCTCAATTTTTATGTAATAGATGTCGATTATAGGAACTTAAGCAAAAGGTTAGAGCCCGACGATCCCGACTTAGGTCTGGATTTCGGTGAAAATTGTTATATTTATATATGGTGTATATGACTAAATGACATTGGTACAATGATATTGAAGGAACCTGAAAAATATGTTCAGCCCCTGAGTGTGACCAAGGTGTCCTAAATCGAAATACCCCATACTTAATTTTTTAGGTTTTATAGTTACTTTTTTTAGGTCCTGGTTCCATTTAAATAAATTTAATAGGTTCTATCTAGTTCATTAGATTTTTATGCATTGCGATGTAATTAAGGCTGCTCTTCCATTTAGCTAATTAATTTTGAAGTTTTTCAAAATTTTTCCTATGCCAATTTATGTAGTAGTGTATTTGTATGTATTTTGTATTGTATATGCATGTACAGTGTTTTGATCTCTCTAAGTTCGTTTGCAGATAAAAATTATATCAAAAGTTTTTTTCAATTATACATATCATGAACGGAGATAAGATAAACTTATAACAATTTCACACTATCATCACAATAATCAAATCAAAGAATAAATTTCAGTTTTTATTTATTTCGGATATTATATGTGTTTAATAACATTTTAAATCTGAAACAAAAACATTTGAGAAAATGTTTTAAAATAATAAAAAACCCTTACCTACATATCTAAATTAATAATAAATATTGACGTTATGCGAAAAAAAAAATTGAGTGCACGTCAAAGTTTTTTTAAGAAACTATATTATGCTCGTGTAATAATTGAATTTTATATACTAAATTTTTATGAAAATAATTTACCACCGTAACATAATTTATTCCTAATATATATATTATATTATCTTTAACGAGTTTTTGAAAGCCTGAATTTGATAAAAAGTTATAAAAATCAAAAAATTAGAAATCTAACTTATATTTTTTGTTCAAAACATTACGTAAAAAAGAAAGCAAATATAGAAAATCCTAGACAAAAAAGTTATAGACATTGGCTGTTGGTTCCAATTTAATAGAATTGAAAAAATTAATCAACTTTTGTAGAAAAAAAAAATTAGGTATTGGAATTCTATAACGTTATAATATTGGAAAATCATACAAAGCAGATAACTAATGAAAATTGTGGTATGAATGTTATTCGATGTATGTATGTATGTATATACGTGTGTTATATGTATAAATTTGCAAGTAGCTTTAAACTTTTATCAAAAATCCTTTCTACGGGTAAGAACTATAATAATCTCCGTATAAACAATTTCATTGAAGATGATAAAAAAATTTATTTCCCAAACCAAAGGGGAAAATATTTTTTTTTTTTTTTTTGTACATACAAAAGAAATGAATTAAACACCGAGGGAAAATTTATTATGAATTACAAGTTATACCTATAAAATAAAAAAAAATTATATTATGTGCTAAAAACCAAGTTTTTAAAGATTTTTAAATTAATTTTTATTTTCCGTCTTTCTGTCAAAATTCCAGCTATGTGCATGACATTCCAAAGTTTAAAAAAATCTTATTTTTTTAGAATCAGAAGAACATTTCTAATTTATAATTTGAACATTATCTGCATAAAAGTGATATTTATTAATCACTCTTTCTTATCGCGCTCAACATAATAAAAATGTAATTCTACAAAACTAATTAAAATATAATTACTAAGGCTTACAAAATAAAAGGTTTATGTATTTTTATTAAGACATCCGATTTCAGATATACAGACACATAAATATTTATCTAAGCTTTTTGATTCTGAAAATCAAAGCGGAGAATGAATAAAATATTTCAACCTATCTTAAATTAGTCGAGTTTATAGAGAATCTCAAAATCCGCCTATTCCGAATTCCTAAAATTGAGAACAACCGAATCCAATTCCGATTACAACTTAAAAATTACAGTACAATTTTCTTTATCATATAACTTAAGATCCAAAGACCAATCCTAAGTATTTTTTACTTTTCTTTAAGCTCAATCATCAAACGTTTGAATTTCAGAATACTCAAAAAATGTTAACACATAACTTCTAATGCCGTGCCAGTTTTCTATAAACTTTTCTTTTCATTTTATGTTTTGTTATTTTATTTTTAATAAATGCTGTGATTTCCGAAATTTATATTTTATTTTTTATATGAAAATTGTAAAAATATTCCCTGGTGATATGCACCAGTTATTTGTTTAACTTAAAGAAAGGAAGGCACTTTGCGCAAAATATCCTTTAAGAGGCATAATTTTAAATTGAAATCAGTTAAATTCTATTGTAAATGATATATAAAAACACACGCATAATAATGCACATTTAAAGTGGGCGATTTGTTTCATAATACAGAAAAGGGCTCTAAATTTTAATATCGAGGTATTAAAAGGGGATGAAAGTTCTTTTTAAATGAATAAAGCAAAAATTTTATTGAATTTTTTTGGTTGTTTTATCCCTTGGGGTGTTTGAGGGAAAAAAAATTCGTTTACGGATCTAGTGAAATTAACAAATTAATAGAAAGAACTCAATTTATTTATGGTTTATTTGATGTGAAATATTTTGATTTTTGTTATTATTATGTCTTCATCATTTTCACAAATAAAATTAGTTTTATTTAGATTAAAATCCCAAGAGATATTATGGATCAAAGAAATAGATAATAAAATATATTGTTAACATATAAGCATGAAGCCCATGCGTTATCAAACATTCATAAAAATTTAAATTTATGTATTATCCCCAAAAGAGATCTGTTTATTTTTCAGAGTCATAATAGTTACACGATTTATTTGACGTATGTTTGAAAAAAAAAAAAAAAAATTTTATAATGTCTTACTTTGACTGTATCTTGGTTTTTTGACAAATAGGCACTCTCTTGAAAAGTCCTGAACATATAATTGGATTGTTGGATTGTGTACAATTACTATTAATTTAGTGTATAATTTTCAGCCTGAAAACATAATATTTTTAATTTTATTATTAATAAGTTCATAATAAATTAAACAATTGGTTTAAACTATGAAACCCTATTATATTTTAAATTATGTCACGAATATACATAGAAAAATTATAGACTAACTAATAAAATTTTAAAACACAACATTATGTACTACGATAAAATTTTTATAAAATCTTATTTTTCCATCGAATTTCACACGCAATAAGCAACTCTGTTGCATTTGTTTTTTTCCAAAAATAGGGTTGAAATGAAATTTCCCATATTTTGCACCTTTGTGACCAGGAAATTATAATTTTATTGCTGTTAAGAAGATCATTGAAATTTTATTGTTCATGAATTGAAAATGACATCACGCTAACATTAAATTACATATAACAGTGCATTTATGTCCATTCATTTATTACGAAACGAAATAATTATATTCTTTTTGATAAAATTCTAATATAAAATCATTATCCGGTTAGGACTATCCTGAAAAAAAAAATTAAGATCGTATATATTCGAAAGCTTAATATGTTCTTTATACTTACTTACGGAACTAAAATTTTGTTCTTACTCTTATTTCTCGAAGATGTAGTACATGTAACCAGCTAATTTTATTTAATTTCGATTAACTTAAATCATTCTCAAACAGTACAAAATATTCTATTGTAATTAGGGAATACTCGATCTCCTAAACTCAATAGGGAAAAAAAATTATACATACATTTAATTGGTGTCATTTTCTTTTCGCCACACCTTAAACATATATATGAACTTACCTGAAAGACATTAAAAATAAAATTAAAACAGGGTGTGAGTGAAGTCACGTGGCTAAATAACCATAAATTTACTCTGAATTAATTGTGGGAAAATTTTATATTAAATATTGTAAAAATATGTATTTACATCAAAAAAGTATAAATTGATGATTTCATTGATAGGTGATTTTCTTTTACCTTCTTTGAAAAATTGATGAGTACATGCTTTAAAGAATTTGTTGGAATACAGCTGTAGTTACAATACCGTTATCAGAGAACATAAAAGAATTACATATTTACATATATTATCTTGTATATATGAATATTAAATAAGAAATTTTATTAATTTTAAAAATTCAACATTATTCTTCGCAGTTTTCCATTATCATCAATCAGTTTAATGCTTCTAAAATTCCATTACATTTTGTATTGTTTTTGTTTTACATTTCACACATGAAAATAACCCATAAAAATGTTCTCGCAAATTTTCTTTTTATCTTTCAATAACATTTATAGCAATAAAATAAAGCTATGTACTATATTATTCTTGGAATAAAAATTTCATTATAAAATTTAGATTAAAAGCAGTGATTTCTTCAACACCCTTGAACTATGGAATAAATCTAAATTAGAGAAAAAAAACAATTTTTTTTTTTGCTTTATCAACCATCATCAGAGAACCCTTATTATCCTAAACGTTTATTAATAAACACAAACCACTGACTGTTTCAAATCAATATCTCTCTATACAATAATATAGTGTGGGGTTATATTAGAAGGATCAATTTTCATATCAGCAAAAATTAATTCAGGTTTTTTTTTTTTTTTTTTTTGTTTTTTTTTTTGGAATAAAAATAAATTTTTAGTAAATGTAATTTTACTATTTTTTTCTTTTTTTGGGAAAAAAGGATTATGCACTAAAGTTTTTAAATTCTAAACTAAAGTAAACGACATAATGGTAAAGTATAAGAAATATGATAAAATTGTATATGCCAATAACATGATATTAGAATTTTTTGTTACGCAATTGCAGATTACATAGAAAATATTTTCTCAATCATCTTTCTTTTCTATCATTAATATATATATTTTTTTTGTTCTTAGTTCTTTTGAACAGTGCAGACAGCGGTAAGAAATTTTGCTTCAGTAAGCGCAACTTTTGACTAATTAAATCAAAATTTTTTTCTTTTTGGCATAAAACAATTTTTTATTGAATCGTCGACTTCAGACCTTAAAAACACTCGTTAGGTTTATGTTGGAAAAAAATATTACTAAAACAAAAATCATATAACCATTATTCTATCTAAACTTAACATTAAAATACATGTATTACTTTGTCCTTTTTCAACGAATGCAATGTTTTTAGGGTGAAACCCGTCTGTACATCCAGCATTAAAGATTGTATGTACATTTTCCCAAATTAAGATTATCTCAAGAATGAAAACAATAAAAAACAGATTCGTTACTTATTTGTTTTTTGATTCGGTGATAAGATCATTCTAAAAATAAAATTTATTCGGTTGCTATTTTCACTCGCATAACATATTTTTTTTAGTTAGTCAGTTTTAATTAGAATTAAATTTATTTAAGTGGAAAATTATTTTATTTAAATTTTTTTTTTTTTAATAATAAAAACATATTAGTACGAGTTTGAAATGGATTATTATAACATTCGCTCTGTTTTAAATAACGAATTTTGTTTATCATAGAAAAAAGCAGGTGTGACGAAAATAAAACTGGCATAAGATAAAGAAGGCAGTGCCAAAATATTTGTGTTTGAACGGAATTGTAATAGAATTTATAATTAAAAAATTCATATTATTATGTTTATTAATAGAGCTAGCTTAAGACCTTGGTTGTATATGAAATTTTGGTTTTTCTTCTCTTTATTCTTTTTATATTAAAATTTTGAATAATTAAAACTAAATTTAATATTTATTAAATAATTCATATTTTGAATAAAAATAATGTCTTTAATATTATAAATTTAAATAATAAGGTCTTATTATATGTACATATATTAAATTCTAGTTTCATTTTCAAATCACTTGTAATAAAAAAATAAATAATATTATAAACTAAAATTTGATGTAATTTCAATTTAATGTTTTATTGATTATGTGAATCTTTCTTTTTTATTATTTTCTAAATGAGTGTCCTTAACCACAATTATTTACACATCAATATCACGTGTATACGTATGGTGCACTTGATAATATTCGCTATAATTTCATGATATAATCTAATGTGACATCCTATCAATAGCAATACTCCTTATTTGATCAACATTATGCAAAGTATAATTTTCAATACATAGATAATATTTCTGCATAATTATAAAAAATTTTTAAAACACCAAAAACTTCACATTATATTAATAGCTCTGTTTAACTGGACGCGACGGACGCGACGGACGTGACGCTAAAGACGTAAGAAATATTAAATGTATGGAAGTGTATGGAGACGGTTTAACTGGACGTTGACGTTGACGACGCGACGTTGACGACGTAAAAAGTTAAATGTATTTTAACTTTTTACGTTAAGGACGTTGATAATCAAAGCATTCTGTTTTAATGCCCGAATAAATAAAAAAAAAGTTTAAACAGAAAACTTAGTACCAACCGTTTTAAACAAAAAAACATCCAAAAATTTTATTTTCTGTAAATAATTTCAACATGAGTTTCGAAGAGAAATTAATTAAATATTTTTTCGTTTTTATTTTTTTAAATTTATTTGAAAATAGTAGTGAAAGTTGTTTTGTTTACCATAGCTTACTTTTTAGTTTTAAAACGTTGAAGACGTCCAGTATAACTGCAAAAAAATTAATCACAACGTCTCTCACGTTTGTAACGTCACCGTCGCGTCCGTCGCGTCCAGTTAAACACAGCGGTAAAGGGTAAATATAATATTTAAAAGGAGATCTGCACTTGAACCTTAAAATTAACATGAACTAACCCAAAAACTGGCTTTTTCAGAAAAAAAAGAAGAAAAAATAATTAAAAACTAGTTTGCAAACAGAAAAAACTAGTTTGCAAACAGAAAAAACTAGTTTGCAAACAGAAACGTTGCCAGCTTCTTTCTGTAATTTACCTTTTTTTGTATTTTCTTGGGGTTAGAACTGTTGTATTAGAAAAAAAAAAAATAAAATATTTTATCAAAATTAAAATCTGAAAAACCAAAAATACAAGTGCATACGGATTTAGAAAAAACTACCAAATCTTTGAATTAAAGTGCAGATATCCTCTAGAAAATTTTAAAATACCAAATATAAGAATTTATGAGTGTTCCATTCTAATTTCAAAACAGTGAGTAAACATTTTTAATGTCCATATATTCAAGTAGGATGTATTGTCAAATATAATTCGTAATGTTGTATAATTTTTTTTTTATTAATTTAAAAGAGTATATACCATTAACTAAACTATAAATATGTATGTACTTCAAAAAGGATACGATCACATCAAATTTCTCAAGTGACGCGTGCAAACCACAAAAAATAAAATTTATTAAAGTTCAAAGATCTTATCGTGTCGTTCGTCTATAAAATATTTAATTGAATTTTTTATTAGAATTTAATCAATATATTTTTTAAAATTAAAAAAATATGGTTAATCAAATAATAATGATAAATAAGGACTAAAAACTTTAAAGGGACAAAAATTCAAAATTTTTAGATTAGATATGAAATATATCAAACATGATTTAATTCAAAAAATAAACTTTTAAAAGTTACAACTATTAGTATTCAAGAATAATTAGTCAAAGCGTATTCGTCTGTCACCGCTTACATATTTTATAATTTTTTTTAAGGTATCGAAATTTTGTAGTTTGCATTAAATGTTTAAGATATTTTTAATATTTCAAATTATTGGCGCATTTTTGAACCTATTTAAAATTTCATTCATAAATTCCTCACATCTCATAAAATTGTGTTTAAAACATGCGCTAATACTTTTAAACTTATATAGGAATTCTTTTTTTAACATAAAAGGTCATAAATATCTTTCAAAAAACTAACTATATTATTCATTTATTCTAAATGCATCGTGCATCTTTTACACTTCATTTATTTTAAAATCATGTAATAAGATGATACATTATTATTATTACTAATTTCGTTGACTATATCTTAAAATTATATAGGTAGGTACGTTATTCTTATAATAGGAAACTGAAAAAAAATGTTTGCAACAAAATTTCTAATCTTATAATGAAGCTGTGACTTATGTAAATTTGACAAACCGATATTTTAAAAAATTGTACAAAATTTCAACAACATTGTAACACTAGATTAAAAAAAAACACTATTATGAAATCGAACAAGATATATGTGTAAAATCACATTGGCAATATTCCTACCGGAAAAAAGAACCAGAATACAAAAAAAAGGAATGCGAGCTGATTCCAATGCTATTAAATGTTTGTGCTACGGAATTGAATAAAAATTGTGATGTTTTATTCTACATGGAAGAAATAGGAAAATCTTAATTGTAGTTTAAACCAAAACTTATAGCTCATGATAGTGTATAACTAATAATAGTGTGTATACTCCAACAATCTTCAAAAGGGTTAAAAAGATACAAAGAAAATATTGAAAATGTTTGTATATTCAGACAAATCGTAAAGTATCTTTTATTTTAAATTTTTTTTTTACATTTGAAACGGTTTTTTTTTATTTTTGCAATTTTTATTTTTATTTTTGTTTTTGTCGTAAATCTTTGTTTATTTGAGTTTTTAATTTATTAAAATATTATTCACATTATTTAAGATTTACGCAATGCGACATGTTGCGTACCAATTAAACATATTATATTTTTTTTTTATTATTATTATGTATGCTGTGCTGACTGACTAATATGCCACTATATTACGCTGTACAAATATAAAAAAAAATATATAAATAATTTAACATCAATCAATTCATCCAACTTTCAATAATAGTAACAGCTTTTTATCATACCGCAAACAGGTAGCATGTCATTGTTATCGACATAAAAAAATGTGTACATATATATTTTCTGAACATCAAAATAAATTGTTTTAACATAAATATATTTCTGTTTGTTTCTTTTTTGGATAAAGTTCAATAAATCAAAGAATACCGCCAAACATTATGTTGTATTTCTAGTATTTAAAATTAATTTTCGTCAAAATAAAAATTGAATTTTTATTAAGTTGTATATGGGAGAAATAAAATTAATAACAAATCAAGTGAAGAAATGCAATAACTTAATAAAATAAAAAAAAAAATGACATAGGTGTTAATAGACTTACTGGTAGAATTTTTTTTATTTTTTTTTAATTTGTTATATTACTTTTAAGAATAATTGTGATCAGTTATACCTCTATATGGTTTTGATTGAAGGAAAATGAATTGGAACAAAAAAAGTAGACTCATTGCTGGAACTTATACTTTGATGCTGAACTTAAGAGTTCTTTAGTATTCAATTATAAATATAAAAAAATATTCTTCTTCCATAAGTGTGGTATAATCTTATCTCGACAGACCTCTCTATATTGATTAAAATTGATGATTTAAAAGTTATTTTTGATTAAAATTTGGAGTCAGTAGTTTTATTCAAAAATCAGTAGGCAAACTCACAAGCTGATAATGACTTTTCACTATTTAAAGTGACATTCGAAATTTTAAAGAAAAAAATTTGTAATATTTTTATATATACACATTATAGTCAGTCGATGAATCAAAATGCATTATTTTCACAAGGGCAAACACACATAGAGGTTACATTTATAATATTTATATAAAAAAAATAAAGCTGTCAAGAAAGAAAAAAAAATTTTTATCAAGAACTTTATAATATTATGTACCTACTTTTTTTGTTATTGAGAATCATATACGAATATTTATTTTTTATACAGGTTAAGTGCTGAAGTAAAAAAAAAATAAATAAAATAAAATACCTTAAATTCAGATGCAAATACTTATAAAGTAACCAGATAAGTGATGACAAAAACAGTAGCACTATTAAGATTTAAAGAAATAAAAAAATATATTTTGGGTGGCCCTCGATGACAAGATTTTAAGCTAAATTATTATTATTATTATTATTAACTGATAAAAAATTTAATTTAATAATAAATTTTCATTTGAATTATTGTAGCATTATGATATATACTAAAAACACACATATTTTCTAATCATCTTATTTCCTTATTTAAAAAAAATTGCTACCACTCATTTCCGCAACCATAGCTTCAGGGCAAGCAATCGACTAACTTTGTTAAAATTAATGTGGAGTTTTGTAGCTCAGTTTATTTATGACCTCTTATTACGTATATATTTAAAAACAATTATGCTCAAATTTATTCTTCATTTATGAGGAACGCTTAAATTTATTTAAATTTAACCACGTATAACATCGTACAATGATGCTTTTTTGTGAAGAATTATGATAATTAGGTATTCTGGTTTTCAATTTGAATACCTTTAATTGTTGTGGGAATAATTATTATGAAATTCGTCTTAAAAATGTGACAAAAATGAAAATAAATGTAGGCGCTGTTTAAAAAAATAAATTATAATTAAAAAAAACTAGTGTTATAAGTATACGTACTTTTTTAATGAAACAATTTTAATTCACAAAATATTTAAATAATTATAAGACAAAAATTACCAAAATTGGATACACATTTTCCCTGCGCATTATTCCCTTTCCATGTAAGTATGTTTGTACTTTCAAAATGAAATGAAAGTGATTAGAGAAGTTATAATTAGCTTTGAAGAACTACTATGTACTATATTGTACATAATACGTATCCAATTCCATGAAATATATGACATAAATGTATTTATACTAATACTGTATATATCGTTACATATCTTATATACGTACACTTATAGGAAGTCATTATTTTAGAAAAAACTTTAGATATACCCAGGGCTGGACTTTGAATGAATATAGTATCGTGAAATTCAAATTTTTCTTTATAAAAAATTTTTTTCACGCTTAAAACAAAAATTCAAAGAAAGTATTACAATTTTAGACAACGGATTTTCCAACGGCCCACCGGGAAACTCCCGCAAGCTTGTTATGGCATTCCAGCTCTGAATATGCCCCATTTCTAAATAAAAGTTTCTTGGTTTCGTATAAAACTCAAAAAATTTTTTTTATAATTCTGTAACTCTAAAAAACAATAATATTTTATATAAATATTTATATATTTTTCATTTCAAAATGAGAAAATAATTGCATAATGCATACATAAGTGGTTGTCCTTTGAACTTTATTAGATTGCATACTTTTTATTTGATGACAGGTAGAATAAAATTATAATTATGTTTAATTACTCTCAAGTGATGATATTAATAACAAATTATGAATGTCATTAAATACAAATTGATTATTATATCATTATGATTTGATATTTCAACGAACATTTTTAAATTTTTCTTCTATATACCTTTTTAATTTCCAATCTTAAGACCAATGGCCTAGAATTATACTCACTTTTCCATATATATTATTTACTTTATTTGAAAGCCAGTCACAAATAAAAAAAAATTAAAAAAAAAAACTTTCTCTTGTTTTGATAAAATCTTTGCAGATAAAAAAAATAAAATCCTGTTAAAGAAAACAGTAGGATGATGATCATCAAGAAAATTTTTTCAATTTTCAACTTGGGTGGCACGCGGAAAAAATTTTAAATGTACTGTACATAGTGCTTAATTTTTCAAATCATTGGCACCCAAAAGAAATCTCAACTATTTATTGACGTTAAAATAAAATTAAGAGAAAAAAAGTTTTATGTTTTATTATGCAATTATTTTTTTCTTTCTATTTTAGCAATTATTTAATTTTGTAAGATATTAAATTTATAAAAATAATATGTTGCAGTATTATGTCAATGCCATAATATAAGCAATATGAATATCAAAATCATCTATTCAATTGTACAAATATTTTTATTTCGTATACATTACATATTATATAAAATTTTGTATCATAAAACATAATTTTTTTAAATTAAAATAATTGCCAAAAAGAATTTACTTCTCATGTCTTTTTTTAAGTGATTCAACAAAGGTTATTCAGGTCTCATTTAGTTGTCTCAATTTGACACATAATATATTTGGAGTAGAATCAAAAGGATTTTCAAGTGGAAATCTTCAATTCCTTTGGATGTATATTTAAAAAATTTGTTGAAAAAGATATTTATTTATAGGTATGTTTTTTATATTTGAATCTTGACCGAATAAAGGTAAGAATATTTATATAATTTTTTGTTTTTTATGCATCTACTTAAATTTAAAACATGAACTTGAATTTGTTTCTACCACGTTTTCATAGTTTTGCACATTTACAGTCAATAGTGTGTGGTGATTGAAATTGCTCACTGCTGATGGTTATGTTTTAATAAATTTTTGTGTGAATAAAGGAAAAGTAAAATTTTCACATCAATAAATATGTTCTTGATAAAACAACAAAATTTTCAATAAAATTTGATGGCATTAAAAATCCATTTTTTTTCACGATATAATACCGTATTAAAACTATATGTATAGTTAATCAATCTTTATCTTTATTAAAAATAAAAGGGCTTATTATTATTTTAGAATATTTTTGGAAATTATTTCATATTTAGGAAACATCAACTCTTTATTGTATGTTGACTCTATGTATGATGTCAGCAACTCTTGTATAAAAATTCTAAATTGTAATAAATTCTGATGGGGTCAAATTTCTGTCTGCATAAACACAAATTATGTTGAAATTTTTGTTGGCGCCAACTTGGATACTTACAATATATTTATATGTATACTTGTAATATTAATAAAAAAAAAACTCTAAAAAATGTCATTTTTTTTCAGCTCCACCATAATTAAAAGCATGTAGCAGCTTAAAGTTTAATATGCTTTCAGCAGTTTAAAATCTTGAGTCTACAAGAATGTAGGTATGTATATTTTCATATATTTATTTGATTGATTGATTCTCTTATAAGAATTTATTTTTGAATCAACTGAATAATATTGTTATTATTTTTCAACTATACTACATGCTAAAAAAATATCCCACTAAATAATAATTTGTACACATAACATAAATGAAATAGAAAAATTATTCCGATACTCACTGGTCCGAATATTTATTAATTTTTATTCCTTAAAAATGTATATATGTATGTATATATTTATGTTATATGTATATTCATAATGTATGGTATACACTTATTTTACATTTATGATTAATAAACAAATATTTCGGTCCCGCAACAAATGAAACAAAGAAAAAGGACTCCTTTATGAATTATAATCAAAAATTATTATGTATATATGGTTCGTTAAGAAGGAAAAGTAAGGCAACTGAGTAATCTATAAAATTCATCAGGTAGAATATAGATAAATATTATTTACACATTTTATGACACTTGCATTTCAATATGGGCGGTAATGACAAAAAATTTTATTTGTTTAACAATATTATATATTTTGTTATTTGTTTAAAAATAAAAGAAATAAAAAAGGAAACTACATTATCACTGCTATTAAGAAATTTTATTACTGAAGTTGCCGAAAGGATAATTTAATATTAGTTTTTTTCAAAATACCTGTGTATATGTAAACACTTTTTTTTTTGCTATTCTGGAAATATTGTTGATATATCTTATATACGAAGTGTATAGAATGATATTAGTTTTAGGTAATCAACTAAAGTAATAACATTACTACATGCTTCTAATTAATCACTAAAATAATAATCGAAGTTTTAAAAATTGGTAACCATAATTAAGATTTAGCAACTTTAATATTAGACAAATTGACTAATCGAAAATCCCATACTACTGTATCCACTAATACTCAAAGATATGGGATCTTCATTTACTTCTCTTACTTAAAATTAAAATTGAATTTTATTTAACTATCATTATTAGGAAGTTTGCTTAAGTTAAGCATTGCAATTTAAGTTAAAGCATTACCTCATCGATTTATTACACTGTAGTTGTGTCAAAACAAATTGAATCTTACTACGTTCGTATTCGAGTAACTTAAAATTTTAAAGAATATTATAGTTTTTAATAAGATCCAATTTATAATATTTATATATTGATTTTAAAAACAAAGAAAATTCAAATTAAGAGATTAATTTACAATTACTTTCAATTTTGATTTATATTTCCCACTTCATTTTGGTAAATATTGATATTTTTTGAGATTTTTATCAAAATAAATATTATTTTTATTACGGTCAATTTCTGTCTAATTAAAAATCAATTAAATATTGTAATTAAAATTTAATATGATTTTTGATAACAAAATTTTTCGTGGGTAAAATAATAAAAAAAAAATATAATTGATTAAGAATATAATAAAAATATGAATACAATGTATAAATCTATAAATGTATGTTAAATATTTGATTTCTTTTTTTTTTTTAATCAAAACTTCAAAAATTAAAGTCTACCGACCTTTATTTTATTTTCGATAGAATTAAGACATAAATACTTAAAAAAAAGAGACCAATAAAATTAAATTTGAAAACAAAAGAGTACAAACAAAATTTTCGTATATATTGTGTGCGATTCGAAATCAGTAAGTTATGTTTATTTCATAATTTTAAAGTGGGGCTGTTTAAAATATATATTTACATAAGATTTCTAATTATAAGATACCAGTATACTTAAGATAATAAAACCTAGCCCAAGCTATTAATTAAAGATTTTTTTTTTTGAATTGTTGAAAAATATTTTTTTATGATGATATTTAAAGTATTGTAGGAAAATGATTATCAAAATGTTACTATTATTTTATGTGCGTACAAAATAATATTAAAAATTATAATAAGCACGTCTTGAATATTGATTTCAATCTAATCTATTTTTTTTTGTAAGTACTTTTCATATAATATCGACGAATATTTTATTAAATACATTAAATAAAATAAGGTTCGAATTTTTAAATTTTACTTTGACGAAATTATGTTTTGAACTTTGAGTGCATAGTTATCGCAAAAATAATGATTTTGTATCATCGATGTTGTTATACTTTTAATACAATAAAAAATTTAGTTAGTTGTCAGTGACCTCGGCTTTTGGGAGGGCAAAACGTGAAGCTATTTAAGTTGAAATTGAATGCCTTATTGTTTCTGGCTTTGTTCATTAAGAAGAGAATACTTAATAATCTCAACTGGATCCGGCTCCATGAATTTTGACCGCATGAATTATGACCGCGACTGGCGGTCAAAATTCATTTTCAAAATGAATTTTGACCGCGCCTCAATTTAGAAAACAAATGAATTTTGACCGCTACAAAATGTGCGGACAAAATTCATTTTTAAAATGAATTTTGGCCGCAACTCAATTTAGTAAAAAAATGAATTTTGACCGCGGCAAAATGTGCGGACAAAATTCATTTTCAAAATGAATTTTGGCCGCGACTCTATTTAGAAAAAAAATGAATTTTGACCGCAACAAAATTTGCGGCTGTATTATGCAGAAATAGTTTCATCAAAAATATTACTTAACAAATATTGAAAATAAAAACAGCTTTTTCATACATTTTGTACGGCATCCTTTTGGAAAAGGCCTAAAATCATTTTTAAAACGACACTATTTATCGTATGTGAGTAAAAAAGATAAAATATTTGTGGGGTAGACACAAGGGGAAGGGGGGGCAGCAGGGCGGCGGGCGGGAGGTTGGTCCCCTTGTGTACCTAACAATATATTCCGATAAAATATTGTGTTCTAAGCAAAAGGGGAACGGGGCAGCAGGGCTGCGGGCGAGCGGTTGGTCAGTGGGATTTGCGGTTAGCGCCCTTGCCCTTTTGTTTAGAACACAATATTTTATCGGAGGGTTGATTTCATTTTTTAAAATAAGTCATTTAAAATGAATTGTATCTTCTCCATAACTTTTGTGCATAATACTCGCGTTCCCGGCAACAACTCAATTTAAAAAAATGAATTTTGACCGCGTCAAAATGTGCGGACAAAATTCATTTTCAAAATGAATTTTGGCCGTGACTCAATTTATAAAAAAATGAATTTTGACCGCGAGAAAATGTGCGGGCAAAATTCATTTTCAAAATGAATTTTGACCGCGACTCAATTTATAAATAAAATGAATTTTGACCGCGCGGTCAAAAGACATTTTGTTGCGCGGACAAAATTCATTTTAAAAATGAATTTTGCCCGCCCATACAAACTTTTTCCGCGGTCATAATTCATGCGGTCATAATTCAGTGCCCCCTGGATCCATGTTGTATATTGAGTTGTTTGAGTGGTTGCAAGAATTCCAAAAATCTGAATTATTATAGTAATATTTTAAAATTTCATTCAGATTCTTTAACAAATCTATATTACTTTATTTTTCCGTAAATATGTACAAACAACATTGTTTGATTTTAAAAATTAATATAATGAATACGAGTAAATATCAAAATAACAATTGATTAATACCTAATAAAAATATTATGTAGTTATTTTGGTTGATATTCATTTAAAATCAGCATAAAATAGTATTTGTGTTTTTTTTTTAATTAATTTTATTTACAAATAATAAATATAATACATTGATTTTAGTATTTTTACAATTTTTTATCTACAATATTATTACTTATTAAAATTTGGATTTTTAAAAGATATTCGTGTGTCAGAAATTAAATTATTTATGGCATGATGACTATCATGTGCCTGTAGCATTATTTCTATAATTTTCATGGTCCTTAATTCTTGTGTTTTATGAAATATTAATATTTTTAATTTCTTCTATATAGTTATGTTAAGTCCTTTAACACGTTGTCGCCGACGCTGCTTTTTGTATTTCTGTTCATCTGACGGGGTTGAAAATTTTCCTGCCGCCAGATGAAATATTTGCATGTGATCCACCGGTGAGTCACGCCGCCAGATGAAATATTCACATGTGACCGACCGGTAGGTCACGCCGGTTTGAACGTGTTAAGTTATCTCAATAATTTGAAAATAAAGTTATATGGAAATCAAAACTTTGTACTGGCGGCAAGACAACAGATGAGAATTTATTAAAATTATAAATAATATTAATATTTTTAAAAGAAGATAAGTATGTTCTCGATTTTATCACCTTGATATCGATTAGTTCTTTTTTTTTAAATAAACGATTTCTATTTTTTTTTGTAAATCTACGTAGTTAAAAGCTGAAATTAAACGGTTTTTATTATTTCAATGTAATGTAGCGTTGTCATTTTCTCTCTAGATATGCGTCAATAATCGTTATAATATATAATATAATAAATTGTTTGAAAAACAATAATCTTATTTGAGGGCATTAAGGTGAAATACCACGAATTAATTTTTGTCATTAACAAGTTATTATATCATTCAATAAAATAAAATAATAATAATTAAATTCTTAAATGCTAATTTTATTTTTAAGTAAATTAAGCATGATTAGCGCATTCCTGTCATTTTTCGAATAAAAAATTATATTTATTTTTTACAATGATATTTTTTGTATGTTGAAGGAAAATAATTTTTTTTTTTATGAAATTTCTCATGAGATTCCAATTAATGTTTAATTTAGCATTTTTTTTATTATTCATTTTTTCATGAAAAATGGTAAAAAGTAAATCGGAGCACGATTTAGCTAAAAATAAAACACTCTTTACTTACTTAATAAAATTGTTTAATTTTTTTTTTTTTGCCAATTTCTTTATATAAGAAGAAGCAGGCATGTAATGTTTTTGTCGAACGACACATATATGGCTTTTGTTCTTATAGTTTGGTTTGTAATAAAAGCTGCATAGATCAGATCAGTTCATCTTTCTGCTAAGTCAATGACTAAGAAACAATATTACTATTAAAACCCTCAGCAAAAAAAAAAAGAATATATGGATTTGGTTATCTTTTAATGATAAATTTTATCAAAAAATTTTGTTGTGTAGACAATTTAATATTTTAGAAACTTGTTTCAGGGGCCAAATTCTATTCGAAAGACATTTTTTAAAATACATATAGTATTATTCGAAATGAAGTTTTAAGTTATAAAATTCTGTACAATAATTAATTATTAAAATGGAAGTTTATCCATTTAATTTCAAATTAAAATTTCAACATCAACCAAATGCATGATATTTTTCTCATCAGTTCAGAATGCATTTATCTTAAGTAAATATATAATTTTTTTTTTTTATAACATTTTATATTTAACTAATGCTATAAAAATAATTTTTATCATTAATAATAATTTTCATGATAAAATTTATTTGAATTCTCTTATCATGGAAAATAGAGAAAGAAAAAAAAAAAAAAAAAAGAAGATAAAAAAGTTATTATGTTTAAATGCATTTCAAAAAGAATATACTTATCATAAATCACCGCTAAATCCTCAAGTAGATATATTCTTAAGGACTAATTTTCTATTTTTTTTTTATCATCTGAAACTGAAGTAAAAATTCCAAACTTCAATTATTAACACGATGAATCATTTAACTTAATTTTTAAGAAAATTATAATTAACATAAATTATTTTATTTAGAAAAGGAGAAATCGAAAAAAATAAAAATAAAAAAGAAAATACTTAATAAAAATTTTCAAAAAAAAAAAAAACATGAATAACAGTCATTCATTATGAAAACAAAATTAACCTAATTGAAATTAAAAAACAAAAACTTATACAAAAAAAAAAAAAGCATTTAAATATATCTCCTTCATTTCTTTACCATTTAATCGATGAGAAATTAAGATTTTTTACTTATTTAGCAGTCTTGTTTGTCTCTTCAATATTTACAAATGATTTTAAAATATTGACCCTGAGTTAACGTTTTCACGAAACGAAATTGTAATATTGAAATTCTGATTCATTTTTTCGTATGTAAATCCGTGGCGTCAATCACCTCGGTTGTTGTCTAAATTCATGATGAATTTGTATAATGAATCGCATATAATTTCATCTTTTTTAACTTAAAAAAAACATATACCTAAATTGATTTCATAATAATGAAATTCTCGTATAAAATATGAAAAAATGATGTAGAAAAGATAGTATTATCTTTTGTTTACATTTCATTAAAACGTTATTAAAATAATCTTAAAATTTTTAATATGTAGTACAAAACCTTAAGATGCATTTAACTTAAAAGGAATAATAAATTTTTTTATTTTTTTAATTTAATCAAAGGAGCAATATAAATTTATAATTCAGTTAAAGTGGATAATTATTGAACCACAAGTATAATTTTTGAAAACTTTTCTTATTGAGATTTTCTTTTGATAATATGTATATTAAAAATAGTAATAGAAACTTCTTTGAACTCATTAATGAAAATAAAAAAAATTATTGTTAGTAGTAAAACATAATATAAAGCATAGATGTATAATAATTACAATGATATTTTTATTATAGTTTTTTTTTACCGTTATTCTGTCACAATCAGAAGTCGTTAAGAGTTATTTTCAATAATAATTCTATTATTATTGCTATTATTATGATCTTTCAGCTATATCTTCTGTAAAACACAATATTGCGCAAGTCATTGATAAATAAATTATAGAGCGTGCCTATCATGCGTATCAATAAGTCACTAATATAATATGACTTGCATTTTTCACATTATCAAACAAGGACAAAACACAACTTATGACAATATGACTTTTTAGTAATAAGCTCGTCAAGGAAATTCTTCCTTAACTGCACTAAAAAAAAATCTAATTCCAAGAAATAAATAAATAAGTTCTGGTTTTCTATTTACGAAGAGCTGTTTTTTTATAAATTGGCATTGATAATGAATATAACTACAAACATTCGTTTTACACTTTCAAGATAGCGCGGTGTCTTAAGATAACGATAATTAACATGGATTTACGTGAAGTAAATTAAGGTTAAGGGTTTTTTTTTACCGCTTCGCGCAAGAATAGCTCCGACCTTTTATGTATTATGTATAGAAAATGGAAATAAACATTTGTTATCATTGGAAGAAAAATTTTGGAGAGAAATCTTTCGAATTTAAATGCCAACACTTTCATTTTTACAAATATTACAAAAAAAACTTATTTGGTACATTCAAAAGATTAAAGCCTCGTTGGCGAAGTCGTCCGGTGTTATACAAAACAACTTTTTAATTATAATTTTAAAAAGATTTAAATCTTAAGAAATATAGTTGAAAATTACGTAAAACTTTATGAATATAATTTGAGTATGAACTTCCATATTTACATAATAAACATAATCTAAAAATTATTGTAAGCCCTAGAAATAAATTTCTAATAATAATAATAATCTAAAAATGATAAATTAAAATTAAAATTCTAACAAACTAAGTGTATTGTATTAAAAAAAAAATATTTAAAACTAAACTACCAATATAGCTAAAAAAAATAATATTATAGAAAATATAAAAAAATTTATTTGGGTGCGATTTTTAATAAATATATATATACGCTACGTTCAAAGCTATTGAAAAATTATAATAATTCTTTGAAACAAACAAATATAATAATAATACATACTTTTAAATATAATGTACCTACAATCATATCATATATATACATATATACAAAAATATATGTCCTTTTTTAGAACAATGGAAAAGTTCTATAAGACACGCGTATAATTTTAAAAATTGTTTGTATATTTGTATTTAGGTATACATATTATATATATATATTATATTGTATACATATATTTTATAAAATGTCTGTCAAATTTTACATTTATATAATCATACACAGTATAGACAGTTTTATGTCAATATTTACCTTGTTAAAATGAGATGATATTAAAAGGTATAACTTATTTTTTTTTTATTTTTTTTTTGTATTTTTGAAGCGAAAATAACGAAAATTTCTAAAAGTATTTTTTAATTAAATTAAAAGCAATTTTTGTAAAATAATATCACTTTATGCTTGGTCAATTTCCAGTTTCAAAAATTAAATAAAATATATACATCTATATATATTATATATTTTTCGTACACTCGTATATTGTATTAGAACTGAATACGTATATGTATGTCTATTCTCTAGTCAGATATTTTTTTTATTCATTATTTTTATTTTTTAATAAAATAAAATAATGACCATTTTCAGTTATTATTAAAAAAAATAATAATTTTTTTTTCGAATGAAATAGGGACTTTATTTAATTCTGATAACCATATTTTTAGATCTAAAATATATTATACATCGTTATGTAGTATTTTGAATGATTGGAAAATCTGGTTTTAATATGAATAAGTTCTTTTACTGTTGGGGTCAAAAATTACAGGAACAGGTTTATTCAAAATTCTATTTGAAAATGTATGGTTAATAAGTTATCCTATAGTTAAGTTAGTTAAGTTTTACACATAACAATAAGAAATTAAAAAATCATAATTATAACAAAATTTCATTCTTCATGTGAAAATAATTATCCTGCATTTCCGTATTAAGTACTTATTAGAAATAAAAACTTCAAACAAGGCTCGATTTTCTAATTAAAATAAAGCAAAATTTTATAAAAATTAATATAATTATATTTTAATAAGGCAGGTCAGTTATTCGTAGTATTGTTAGTTAGGTCTATAATATCTTAAAAGATATACATGAGGATAATTAAATCTCTTAAAAATATAATTTTATAATAAAAATGATTTTAGTTTTTATCACAGAAATGTTAATAAATAATGCGCCCAAAATTCAAATTCTTATTTCCATTTACAAAAAATAAAAAATAAAAACACAACTTGAATATTTCACAAAGTGTGAAAAGCAAAGTTTATTTTATAAGCTTTAAATAAACTTTTTTTTTTCAGTTTTGGTTTTTATTTGTTTTCTAGTTATGAATTAATTTTTGTTTTGTTTTTCGTTAATATTATTGACAAATAAAAACATTTTTTTTTTTTATATTTTATTATTGTTTTTATTTGGAATACAATTTGAGTGGATCACTGAGCAATGCTTTAACTTAATATGATGGTCAATAATGGAATATCACTTCGAAAAGCATTAAACTTGTTCAACTTTCCATTTTTATTTACGTTTCTAATGATAATAATATTATGTATATATAAATGATAGTTATAGGGTAATGAATAAAATTTATAGCGTATAGATGTTATTCCAACAAAAACGTGAATATTTATTTCTTAT
The DNA here is from genome assembly GCA_964007475.1 of Hybos culiciformis. Lineage (NCBI taxonomy): Eukaryota > Metazoa > Arthropoda > Insecta > Diptera > Hybotidae > Hybos > Hybos culiciformis. The sequence continues at coordinate 31,780,765 of OZ023273.1, read as the reverse complement.
AGCTATTCAGTTGAATTAGATTAGTTTCATTAAATACCTTATATATATACTTGTTAATGAATTGAATGCACAATTTTTTTGAAATTAAATTTATAATCACATTTAATTATATCTCGCATATATTTAAACTTTCAATGCTGTCTATTTGAAACCTATGTAATGTTTTAAGAATGTAATGGTTTTATCAAAGTTCGAATAGTTGACTTAGTTACATTAGCTCCTAAAAGCTTATAAAATGAGTGCTACATAAAATAACTAGAAGACGTAAAACAACAACTCAAACACTTATCTCAAACACAATTGAAAAATTTTACATGAATTCCAGCCCGAGATTGGAATTGAAACCAATCGCAGCCGTTACCCCGTGACGGCCGAAAGTTCCATTTTCTAATTATTTCACGTTCTACCTATAAGGTGTAATGATTTACGTATTAAATAAGTTCGGTACCTTTAATAAAATATTAACATCGACCGTCGTCGTTTATATTATATAAGTGTAATGTGGATATTATTCAATTGAATTTGTTTGTGTTTCTTTTCAACTTGGAATTGGATTAAAATACTTTTTCTAACGCCACTTTGTGGATGGGTCATTTGTTGACGGATGATGAAACCTAAAATTAGTAAAAAAAACTCAATGGAATTACATTTTTTAAGTATGTATATTGTTTTTAGCTTGATATTATAATTTTTTTTTTTCTTTTTGAAAGCTTACATTTTTATATGTCATTAATCTACTCCTATGATGAGCATACAATTTGAAAGTAAAAATCAAATAAAAAAAAAAAAATTGTTTAAATCAAAATGGTATAATTTTTAAATTAAATAAAATGAATGTATTTTTTTTTTAATGAATTTTAATTATTGTTATTGTTTGACTTTTTACTTTAAGAAATTAAAAAATAAATTCTGTTTGATTTTCAATAATGAATTTGATAAAAATCATTTAAATAAATTATAGGAAATTGGTTTAAAATTAATACAACAAATAATAATAATAATAAAATTGAAACATAAATAAACTTATCACTTTTTTTTTTTTTCGTTTATTTATTTATTTTATTTTTTTTCTTATTTTTTAACGAAGCTAATTATTACTATTGTTATAATGCTATTAAAAAATTAAAACGGAAAGCACTTAAAATTATCAAAAAAAAAAAATAAAAAAAATTAACAATAATATGGGTCAAAGCTTTATATTGCACTTGGCAATAAATTACTTAATTTTCCATCTTACATACATTCATTGATGGTTGAGTTGAGTTCAGTTGAGGTAAAATTGCGACAGGTTCGTCGATCTTAGTATGGTATGTTCGAATTAGTTGTACACAATATTGTATGGTAAGTTATTTTTCTATAATACTGTAGTTTTGAAGAGCTTGATTTTCATTCTAATTAACCTTTGGAATATACAGTAGAATAATGGAAATTAATTTTATAATTATGGGCAATTCAGTTAGAGTAGAATGTTACACACTAAAATAAAATAAGACATAGAATTGTTTCTTCATTTTTCAAGAATCTTTATAAAATTATTTATCCACAAAAGTACCTAATTCTAAAATTCATATTTTTATGCTGAAAATTATTCCAATAAAATATGTTGACCATCATCATCCATAGAAACTTGAGCACATCGTTCTATAACAGTTATACTTTTATACACGTTTTATTTCTATTGTTGAATATTTATCCATTGTAGCTTCAATTCGATGACACAGATTTAAAATACCAGTCTATTACTAATTTTATTATACTTTAATTAAGAACAGAAATATCAAAGAATTAAAATCTTTTATCCCTGGATTAATTCACAAAGTTTGTATTATTATGTATGTACCTATATTAAAGTCGGTAAAATAAATTAATTTGAAATCCCCATATAATAAGTTGATATGAAAAATAACGATGCCGTCGGCGATGATATGTTATGGAACAATAATTATTCACACAAAAAAATCATGGAAAATCGATTAATAAAAATTTTCTTTTTGTTTGTTGTCTTTTTTAAATGTAATTCATCAAAAAAAAAAAAGAAAAAAAATATTGTACACAAAATCAATCAATAAAAATAAATGTTAAACCTAAAAATTTTCCTTTTATTTTTTTCTATTCATAACGAAACATATAATTATTATTTATGTACACCACAAGTAATTTTCATTCAAAATTCGAATAAATTACCATTAAAAAAATTTCTCATTTTAAGAAAATATAAAAACTTTTTGACAGTTTAAAATGATATTTTAATGAAAAAAAATAAAAACTTTTTCACAAGCACACTTCTGCTTTATACGAAAATAAAAAAAAAAAAAGTTTATTTTTTCCATTTTTGTTTCTGAACATAAAATTGCCTAAAAAAAGAAACAAAATACGATGGTTGACAAAAAACATGGAAGAAAATTTTATCAATAAAAGAGACATGCGAAAAGCTTAGAAAATTTTTAAACCACTCAAATAGTATTTTTAAAAAAAAATTATGGAAAAATATTTTCAATTCATTCAATTTGTTTTATAGAATATTTTGTTTATGGAAATTTAATGTTTCTCAATTAACATTAGATTTACTAAAATATATATAATTACAATTAATCGATAAAATGTTGATGTATATGATGCTACAAGATAGTTCTCAAAGTGTAAAATCGTGAACGTCAGATAGATTAATTGATCTGCAAATTAATAAGAAAAATTCTTGTATTTAAATTTTTGAACAAAGCTCTTCAAAAATGTTAGAGTTGGCAGAGCTAAGAAAATTCATTTCCATAACATAGAAAACATTTTCAAAAATCCTGTAAATATTCGTTACTTTTTAGAGATTCCTTTTCCAAACTTTTCAAACGTCCCTATTCAACACATAATCACCAATTTTATGAATTATATTTTTTTTACAATGTATAACACACTAAATCCTATATATATGTATATGAAAAATATTTTCTTCAAAGCGCGTGATAACATTCGCGACATTATTCGAAAATACGAATAAAAATATAAATTTATAATCTTCGAAAGAGCAAAAATATTAAAAAGAAATCATGGAAAAATGTATTTTTAGAAGCGTGTCCCCGCCGTATTTTAAAAATTTTGTATTTATATATTTTTTTTTTTTGTGGAAAATGTGTACCTACATTATTTTCCTCACGTATACATTAACATTAAATCGTATATTATATACATATACTTTATTTCTTTGTTTTTCATGAAAATGAAAAATTAAAAAATAAGAAAACTTTTAAATTTTTTTTTTGTGTCTGAATTTTATAGCTTAGGTTGAAATGAAATATTTTGCAATATTTTTAACAACCATCCGAATTTTTTTAGAGGAAATATAATAATAGTTTATAATTAACCTGGCAAATTTATATTTTTTTGGTCGATAATGGTGATGATCACTATTTATATAATAACATTGATTTTCTGATTTGCTCTCTTCAGTCCTTTCTAAAGTCCTTTTTGCATATACTTAAAGGGAAAATTTTATTATGTTCTAAAAATGTTACTCTTATTTGGAATAAAGAGTTTAATTAACGATCAAAAATACTTTATTTTATTATTACATTTTTTTTATTTTAAAGATATGTACACCTTTAAGTTCTGTATGCTGGAAACTATTTCAAATTTCTGTTGTATATGGTTAATGTGTTCCTGAGATCTTAGTTATTATTTTCATATTAGGATAATTATTATTTTAAACCTTTTTTAATTCTGCTCCTACATTTAAGGTTTGTAATGTTAGTTGATCATATTTCTTGGATTTTAGTAAAATTAGAAAAAATCGGCGATTATATTTGGCAAATCAATAAGCATAATGAAAGTACGAATGTGTACGTGATTTATGACTAAATGACAAAGAAAATACGAAATGAAAAAAAAATATATTTTCATTGGTTGGCACATTATGAACTCGCCTATTATTCGATAATAATCACATTTCTTAGTCACCATAACTCATTTATTTTAGATACAAAACCGATTCATATTATTAAAAAATTCCATCTAAGACCCTCAAAAAATAATTCAAATATTATGATGACAACTGATCGTTTACCCTAAACAAAATTAAAAACAAATTTCATGTCATTTAAAATAATTTTATTATTTTTTTATTGTTTAACTGTCAAAAATTAAATTCCTTTTTTTATTTTTGTATATATGCCATAATATGCAATAAATTAATTATTTAAACTATTTTAACCTAAATTTTCATGTGAAAAATTTTTCTTTCTTCTTTCTTTTTCCTTTTTTTTTTTTTTGTTAATCCAATTTTATATGTATATTTTTATGAACTATATTCGTTTTTTTTTTTTTCATTATTATTATTATTATTTTTCATATGTTCAAAAAAAAATTTTTTTTTTGAATTTTTTTTTAATGAAATTTCTATCTATCTATTAGAGTTAAATTTTAAATTAAACTGACGCCGTTTTTATCACATTCTAAAATGTAATATCAATCTGCCATTTATTTTTTAGCATAGAGGAAGAAAAAAAAAATTCTGTTTTTTTTTTATTTATATCAGTCTGGAAATCAATTCTCATTTATTGTAAAAAAAAAAAAAAAAATCCAAATGATTTCAATGAAGTAAAAAAAAAAAATATTTATGTTGAAAAATATTTCATTTCAAATGTGTTGGATAAAATAAATAGAAATTATACATATTATTATTATTATTATTATTTTTTTTTTGTGTCTTTCAAGAAATTCTATTTTAGAACAAATGTAAAATGAATAAATGTAGAGTGAATGTTCTATAATAAAATTCTTGTTGGTTTTTATTCTTTTTCTTTTTTCCACAACAACCCCGTTTTTCCATATATTATATATGCAGCATAAGTTCTAGTATAATACAGATTTAATTTTCCTTCTGCCGTCTTCTTGTTCAAATATTGAATAAAAATATAGAAGAGGGGCAATTTTTTTTATATATATATATATATATACCACGTACCAAATACATACAACATTATTATAGTACAGAATATATATATGTAGGTACAGAACGGCAGATGTATATTTATAAAATACCAAAACTTAAAATAAAAAAAGAAGAAAGCAAAAAAAAAAAAAAAAATGAAAGAAAGAAAAAAAAAAATTATGTATTATGGGTATGAATTTTAAATCACATAAAACATAACCTCAGAAAAATTTTATTTTATTTTTTTTCGCTTCACTTTAAACAAAAAAAATATCACATCAATATAATAGTATAAATCAAAATAATTTTTATCAACATTATTCAAGATAGAATATCGAAAAAAGAAAAATGCATATCTTAAATTAGATAATTTATTTTTAATGCATAGGTGTATCTGTCAGACGTATATTAAAGAATTTTTACGCTGTTTTCATCAATATTGAAAAAACCCGGACTCCGACCTAAACCAAAAACTAATCAACTAAAATACGTGAAAATCTCATTCTCATTCATCTAGACTAAAGGATGAAGCTCTATCTCTATAATATTTTGGGTTTCGGAAGTAAAGACTCTCATCCGACAAAAAGGGACTAAATAACTTTCATATAAAATTGATATACATATTTGTATTTCATATTTTTTTTAAAACTTTTAATGGTTTCCGAGGATATTAGTTTGTTGGATAGATAATTGTTGATTAGATGAACTTAAAAAAAATGGTTATAAAACGATTGTTTCCACGAATAGGGACTGGGGTCTGATTTTCGATAAAAATTGTTATATTTGTTATATGAAATACGAATAAACTGCGTTGATATATGGTACTGACGGAACCTAAGAAATATGTGGCTGTCACCCAAAATATCTAAAAACATGAAATCCCTTAAATCGATATGTTGAAAACGGGTACTTTTCTATTACTTTTTTTTATGATGATAAGGTCAGAACTTAGAAATTGTGCTTTCGAGTTACAATTTAAATAATCATTACAATCAATAATCAAATAAACCTAATCGCAACCTATCACAATATTCTGTCAAATTATCAATTTTCTTAATTATCGATTTAGCGTGTCATTTTAGTCCTATTTACTTTAAAACTTCTTTTTTTCTTGCCCTATTATCAATACATGATATTTTTATCAGATCTACTTACACTTAGTGAAAATGCAATATGAAAAGTGCAGAAAGAAAATTCTAAGTAATTTTTAATTAAATTAATTTATATCAAAAGTTCTGATTTCATTATTTCGATTGGTTTCTTATCTTCTAAGGCAATGTCACGTCATTAGAAAAATTTAAGTAGATCGATATTAGATCGATATTATTGACAAGTTTTTCGCAATATATACCTAAAAGTGAATATAATTTGAGTTTTGTGTTTTTTTTTTTTAATTTATGCAAATGGATTCAAACATGAATTAATTTGAAAATAATATTTCATTTATTTGAAATGTTTGCTTACAACGGCAGCTGTTATCTACTTTCAAATTTAGATTTTTTTTTTTTTTAATATGAGTAATCATAAAATTCTGTTTTCAATTTATAAAGAGATCAATGATCATCTATAATTTGACTTTAAATATTTCTTATTTTAATTTTTCAATTAAATTTAAAAAAAAAATTTATAATAATTTATATTTTTATTCAGAATATAAATAACTTACATTTATTACTTGTGTAAGTTTGTAGGTTTATAAACGAACTTGGTAATAATAATTTATTTTATAATTTTAAAAATTAAAAAGACCTAAGCCCACCAAATGAATACACGCCTTCGTTTAATTCAAATCAACAAACGAACCAAGACAGATCTACGTTAGTTTCCGCTTGTGTCGAATTCTCTGTGTAATCTACAGTCTTTCCTTTTTAAATACTTAATATTAACTAGGTCTCGTAGTGGTGCGACAATGCATTGTAGCTTGATCGGAGGTCGAGAAGTGGGAGGTGGATATCTCCCATGTAAAGATTTTATAATAAAAAAAAGGTTTTTCCGGGTTGTGTTTTTTTTTTATATTTTACTTGCGCTGTTTGTTTTTTTTTATTCTTCGTTTCTCTGTGTGTATCAAAAGCAAAGGTTATTCGTTATATAAAATTTGCATATCTAATTCGTCAATTATTACTTTTGTCGACTGGTACTGCTTTCCCTATAAAGTCTATTGGATCTAGAAATAAAAAAAAATTATTTAAGATTCTAAAAAACAAAAAAATAATTTTTAATAAACTCAAGGATTTTTAGTTCTTTATTTTAGAATTTATGATTACAACTTAACTAAAAATAAGCATTATTATTCTTTTTACTAACTATGATCACAAACTTTTTGATATAATATTTAAATTAAAATAACACTTTCAGATATATTTATATATATAAAAATATATAGGTACATTTTTTTTCGTCAAATTAGTAAGTCGAATTAAAAATAACATTATAGAAAAAATGTACCTACTCACTCAAGAATATTTTATTCTATTTAAAGTGTAAGCCAAAAAAAAAAAATATCGATCCAAAGTTATGTAAACGAAAATATAGAAAAAAAATCTTAAAGTGCACGCGATTAAAACAAAGAAACTTTACAATAAAAATACTCATATTTCAAAAATCAAAAAAAAAAATAATAATATCCTTTTTCCATTAAATTATTAATGCGACAAGACGAGAGAAAATATGTATCTTTTCGACATTCTGTCAGTTTATTTTATAAACCATTTTTTTTTTTCGTAGTCCTTCTTTACTACTCCGTCAAATTCTTCCAATTATTCATTTATTGTTCTTCATTAAACCATCTGACATTTAAAAACCAAAAAAAAAATAAAATAAAAAATAAAATAAAACTAGGCGGAGCATTATAAGAAAAAAACATTTTTTTTTTTGTAACATAAAAATATTAGGAATTTTTCCCTTATTTCGTTCTAGGTAACAAATTTTTTTCGTTTTTTTATGTCGTAGTCAAGGCAACATCAACCAAACAAATGAATTTAACTGGTTAAAAAAAAAAAGATATTTGTATCTGATTGCATTTTATACATGATTAAAAGTCGTCCCCTTTTAACTGAGAGAGTTTTTATACATCATGAAAATAAAAAACAAAAAAAGTGGGGATAATTCAATTAATATTGGTTGTCAAATTTTTTTCCTTTTCCCTTTCCAAATAAAAAAAAAAACAAGAAATTGTTTCAAAACATAATGGAGGAAAAATATTATGTTGGTGTTAAAAATTTCAAAGAGATTGCGTATGAAAAAGTAAATTTTTTTTTTTCGTACTCAACACATTCGCATAATGAGCAGAAGCATTATTGAGTGTGTGAGAGAATTAAAAAAATATAAATCTATAATTGTATTTGTTATGCGTTTTTTTATGTAGAAAATATCTAATATATCTCTTTAATACAATTTAATTTCTCTCTGAATGAGAATTTAGATAAGAAAATTATAAGGTAAATTCTAATTGTGAAGCATAATTTGGGTATTTTTTTTTCAATTTAATGTTTTTTTTTTATTTTTATGTTTTTAAGCTACAATGAAATTTTTCTCTCAGTTTTAGATGTATTAGTGAAAAAAAAAGATACTTTTTTTTTTTTTTACTTAAAGTCGGTTTTATTTTATAATAAATGTTTATAAATTTTCAGTTGAATAATATTGACGTTCGTTTTAAGTATAAACCTGAAAAATGAACACTTTGGAGCTTAATATTTGCTAGTAAGCCAAATAGTAAGTAGGTATTCCCCTCTGCAAACAGTCGCATTTTGATGAATAACGATTAATAAAGTGAAAAAAAAGTAAAAAAAAAAAAATTAAATATTTTTTTTCATACAAGTAATATAATTTTAAATATTGTTTTATGTAAAAAAAAAAAAAAAAATTTTTTTTATGGACAGAAAAAAAAAATAAATATTTTTCAAGTTTTGTTTAGAAAACTACAAAATAAATATTTAGTGTATATTTGGAATTATAATCAATAAGTTGTGTATTTTAAAAATTTATATTAGAGAGAATAATATTATAATAAAAATAATATTATTTTAATTGCTTTAAAAAAAAAAAACAAAAAAAAATAAAATAAATAAACAACGTCGGTAATACAAACTCAAATTCAAAGCGGATAATGAATGAAAAAAAACTATATATTTGAATAAATTTTGAATGAATTTTTTTAAAAATCAATGACACTAAATTCAATAAAATATATAATATATATATACAAGTGTATATTTATAAATATTTAATTATATAAACAAAAATAAACTTAATAGTAAAAAAAAAAAAGATAAATATAATAAATAATTTTATGAATCTTCTGTTGTGATTCATATCTTTTTATATTATTGCCTAATTTAATTTATATATTTTTTCAATTTATGTAATACCAAAATGAAATAAAAATTATATTTTAATTTAAATAATTTGTAAAAAAAAAAAAAAAATTAATTGATGAAAATTGGAAATAAAATCTAAATACACAAATTGTAAATATTTAAATCAAAATAATTTATTTTATTTTATTTTATTCTTCAAAAAAAAAAAAAAAACAATATCAATTAAGAACAGATCAGCAATTATATTTCTAAATAATAATTTTTTATTAATTTTATCTACAACTAATTTTACATAAGGAATATAAAATTATTACATTATGTGAAAAGAATATTAAAATTATTAAAATAATTAATCGCTGGAAAAAATAGAAACAATTTGTAAATTCAAAATTATTTCATATTCCATATATCTAATATCTAATAAATAATATAATTACAATTTATTTTCATCTAATTTCCTTAGCATAGTTTTACTATCTTCTGCAATATTTGATATAATAATAAAATTTTTGAAATTAATTAATTAAATACTTTACAATACAATACTCATTTAAATAAAGATTGAGAAAGCAAAAACCAAAAAATCTACAAGCAAAATTTGAAATAGTCACATCCACTTCATGATCTCTGATCTTAATTAATTTAGTTAAATCTATAAGAATTTATTATATAGATTTAAAATAATTCCAAGTATATATTGAATAATCTGTTATTAAGTATAATTAAATATATTTACAATTCTGTTTGAAACAAGTACCATATTAATAAAAATAAATAAAACAAATAAATAAATTATTTTAATAAAATATTTAACTAGTTTTCATCATTTAATTAAATTACGTTATTAATTTTCTTTCAAATATTTTCAGGCAAAAAAAACTTTTTCATTTTCAATGGTTTTTTTTTTTGTTCAAATAAATAAAATTGATAGCTTAAAGGAAGAAAATAATCTAAGTGTTTAGCTTTGAACTGGACAAGTACTTAGATAACATAATTTATATTAAAACAAAAGAAATTATTAATTAAAGTGTATAATTGAAAAACAATTAATCCCGACCTGCTTAATCTAGAGCACTTCATAAAAACAAAAAATTTTCCAAGGGAAAACCAAAGAAAAACACCGGAGTTGTGTTTTTAATTTGAATTGAATTCAAACAAATATAAAACATAAAACATATTATATATGAAGTGAAACAAAACAAAAAAAAAATAAATTGGAATAACAAAACAATAAGAAAAGTGTCAGAATAATTCAAGAAAAACAAAAGAAACTCAATTATTTTATATTTTTCATAATTCTTCCAACATAAAAAAATTTTAAGAAGAAAATACATACGTTGAGGTGTGAAATTATTTTTAAATAATAAATTAAAAAAAAAGCACTTGAATAAAATAAAAAAAAAAATATTATGCCGAAATCTAAGAACAATTTAAGAATATAAAACAAAAAAATAATTAAAATAAAAAATCCAGAAAATTTTAATTTAAATTCTTCAAATAAATAAAATAATGCAAAAACATCTTTATCCAGAGCATTCGTCAAGTACACCTGGTAGTATGCCCGGCAGTAATAATAACGGCAATAACAATAATAATAACAATAATAATAATAACGGTAATATGAGTCCATTAGCATCTGCATATAGTATGAATTCAATGGGAATGTCTGTTGGTGGAATGTCATCAGTTTCACCTCAAAGTGCAACAACATTCAATTCTAGCGTTCTTAATTCAGCTGCTGCTGCCGCTGCAATGGGTAGTATGAGTGCAACTGCTGCAGCCATGAATTCTATGACAAGTCAATGTATGACACCCGGTTCAATGGGATACGGTTCGATGGGATCTCCACTTGGTAACATGGGTTCTTGTATGGGTAGCAGTGGAATGTCATCAATGGCAGCAATGCAAGCTGCTGCCGGTTATTCAACAGCTGGGATGACTAGTGCACGTGATTTAGACACAGGATCACCAAATTCATCGGTACTAAATCGATCTAGATTAAATAGCACTAGTGCGTCTGGTGGCCTTGGTAGTTTAGGTAGCGGAATAAGTAGTGAAAAACCAACAACATATCGACGAAGTTACACACACGCAAAACCACCATATTCATATATTTCTTTAATAACAATGGCCATACAAAATAATCCGTCAAGAATGCTAACACTATCAGAAATATACCAATTTATAATGGATTTGTTCCCATTTTATAGACAAAATCAACAAAGATGGCAAAATTCCATTCGGCACTCTTTAAGTTTTAATGACTGCTTTGTAAAAATTCCCAGGACACCGGATAAACCTGGGAAGGGTTCATTCTGGACACTTCATCCTGATTCGGGTAATATGTTCGAGAATGGTTGCTATTTAAGGCGGCAAAAACGTTTTAAAGACGAAAAGAAAGAAGCTCTCCGACAAATGCATAAAAGTCCATCAAATAGTAGTATTGAGGCAACTAGCCCGGGTAAAAAAGATCATTTACACGATGATCATCATCACCATCATCATCATAATCATCATAGTAGAGAGCATCATAAATCATTGGAGTCTGCTGGTTTACTAAGCTCGCATACCAAAGATGCTGAGGCACTGGCAATGTTACATGCAAATGCTGAACTGTGCTTGCAACAGCAGCAGCAACAGCATCACGGAGCACCTCATCATCAACAACTCCAACAAGAAGAATTATCTGCAATGGTAAATAGATGCCATCCATCACTGATAAGTGACTATCATACAATGCATCATTTAAAGCAAGAGCCAAGTGGTGGTTATACCCCATCAAACCATCCATTCTCAATTAATCGGTTATTACCGACTGAATCCAAAGCTGACATAAAAATGTATGATATGAGCCAGTATGCCAGTTATAATGCACTTAGTCCGCTAACTAATTCACACACTGCCTTGGGACAAGATTCATACTACCAAAGTTTGAGCTATCATGCACCAACTGGTACAACGAGTTTGTGACATCAATATCCCTTAGCCTAAGGACGTCGCGCTGATATGCTAAGAACTATACAACATCGAGTTCATCAGCATCACCATCAACAGCAGCAATTAGATAATACATTAGGAGATGAAAACTATCAACACTCAACTAGTTATTCAGCAAATCCAATGCAGCATCAACAAAGCTTCTTACAATATCAACAACAACAACAGAATATTTTAAATAATAACTCGAATAACTACAATCAATATTATTATCGAAATTTCAATGGCAACACTTTGATTAATTCTCTTAAAACTGATAATGATGAATGTCCCGACTGACCATGATTAATACCTAAAGAAATAAATAAGAGCCAAACATAGCACGAAAATAAATTTAATTTCATTCTATTAAAAATATTACAGTGGATTTCTTTGTTTCCTTTAGAGATTCTTTTTGTAAGTACACATTTTGTCGCTAATTAAGATTATTAAGTTATGGAAATGGATAAAAAAAAAAGTGTGTAAAAATTTAAACTTTATGAACTCTATGCTGCATAACATAACAAATTATTTTCATTCTCGATTTTATTTTCCATAAAGATGAAAAAAAAAAGAAGAAGTTAATTAACATGCAAGATATGTTAACGTCGCAAAAGAATTTTTTTATTTAGGTGCTAAATACTGGTAGCCTGCTTCTTTCTTTTGATTTTTGGCGGCTTTATGTGGCACAGAACTTTAATTAACATGGAAAATATACATTAAAATACAATACACTATTCTGTAATGCGTACAAAATTTTTACATACAAAAAGAGTAAAATTTAATATATTTAAATTTCAAACTTTTAGTTGGGCATAATTTCTTACTCGAAATAAAAATAAAATGTTAGTACTTAAAATACCATATACTTCCCATTTTTATTTCAAATAATTGTGAAGAAATGAAGGTTTATGATGGAGAAACTTCTAGGAGTTATATTGACGAATAGTATGAATCTCGTATTTGCGATACCCTTTGATTAATTCTTCAAAAATTAAAGAACTAAATAGAAAAAATAAAATAAAAAATAGGTAGATTTATAAAAATAGGAATATGTAAGATATATTTTAGAAACTAATAGTAGAAATCGATTACAAATTGCATTCATCCTTTTTAGTTTTTAATTTTTATCTCATAGTATCAGAGAAAAACTCCGGCATGGTGCACAACTATAAATTAAGTAAAATATAGAATAATCAAACAAATATACAACAAATTGAATTTTAAAAAAATAATAATTCTAATATCGAACATCATACTATATGATTTCGGGATCTTTTCGGTATTATCATGCCTCATATGGGCACATGGGCATATTATTTCGGCTGTGTATACAAGAAATAAAGTTTTACAGCCAATACGAAAAGATAAATTTTCTTTATTTTATTGGAAATTTATTAATAAGTTTTTAAATAATACTTCATATTATTTAACATGTTCTTGTGAAGCAGGAATCCTTAAATTTTCTAAAATGTTGTTACAAGAAAACAGAAAATATAAAAATAAAATATTACTATGTTGAACGTGCCCATGATTTAAAGTTCGAAGCTAAGCTATTAAGTTTCTTAGCAAAAACATGATTTAATTAAAAGTTTTATAGTTTGTTTTTGTATCACAAAAATACCTTCTAGAATCACCGCCGGCTTAAAGCGGCGAATTTAGAAATATTACTTCCTCTGCAAATATTTTTTTTTTTTATAAATATATAATTTATTATTAAGTTGAGTACACTTTCGTAGACATTATCAAAAATAGTAATCTAAGTTATACTAGCATTTTAGATACTGCACTGGAACATTTAAAAAAAATCTTTTTTGCTTCCTAAAGCCCTTTTCTTCTAACGCGGTGTTCATCTCCACAAAAAATAAATAACTATTCAACGAAGATTTTGTAATTTTTTTTTGGATAGAATATTGGTTTAATCATATTCCAGCTATGTATTCAGAAATCAAATTTATTTCTACAGTTAAAATTTAATCGTTAGTCATTATAAGAGTTCTATAAAGAAATTAATAAAAATTGTAAATTAATGTATAAATTAATTAAATTTTTTTTACAAATTCCATTAGAAAGAGAAAAACACAGTGATCTAGTTTTTAAGAAAATTTTCAATAAAATCAAAATTAAGTAGTTAATATTATATGTGTATTTGCGAATTGATTAATTTGTAAAACAAAAAAAAACTATACACGATTTATAGTTTTTTTTATTATCAATTTAAGTAAAAATAAACTACTTTAGTTGGTGTTACAGATATTATTCTTTCCCTATTTTCTTTTTTTCTATCAAAATCTCAAAAGTTTGTAAAGGAATATTTTTCGGAAGTCTTACAATAACATAAGGAGCCTGTTGATTAAACGTTTTTCGATTAAAAATAATTTATTAATTAATAAAAAGTTTAGGGCTCAATTTATAATTTAATTTTTTTTGAATTTTTGAAAAGTCTATTAACTTTCGACAAATTGTATGATGATTTTTTTTCAGACTTAATATAAATTTGCAAACATGACAGTCACCGAAACATAGTTTCAATTTTTGCAAAAATTTACTGCGTGAGCGTATGATTTGATTTAATTATTTAAATAAAATCCACCTCAGCTTTCGTTAAAAAACGAATTTAAATTCAAAGAAGAGCATCAACTGAAATAGTAAGCTTTACGTTTTTTATTTCGAAAAAGTCTAACGAAGACGGCCTTCGAAAGTGTATTATACAAATACCAAGATATAAAATTTTAAATAATGATTTTTGTTTTTCCTTTTTTTTGCAATTTATTTGAAAATGTAGAAAAATTTATAAAAAACTAAATATGTACTTAGATGTGAAACATTAAATAACTCATTCTCATATACTAGAATACCAGATTGACTTGCCTTTATGTTATATTAAAAATTTTAATTCTTGAATTAACTTCTCCATTACCAATTGTTATCAATGCCATAAATATTTATAATAACATAAATATTTCTATTAACTTTTTCGTATAGAACTCATCAAATCTAAGATTTTGTCGTAGGAAAAATAATATTATTATTTACAAAGAATTAAAAAAAAAAACCAAATTCTCGAGTTATGATGTTTTCATATGTTTAAGGAAAAAAAATTTTAGTGCAATCCAGAATATAATAAATCTATTAGAAAATCTTAATTTTTGTACAATTTTAAATACATTTTCTTTTATATGATTTTTGCAAATCATAAATCGAGAAAATTAATAAAAATAAATTAATTATTATAGTTATATATATATATGTATACATAAAAATCGCACATTACATATTGGATTTTTTTTAAATCCTGTAAATTAAATTTTTATGTAAAATTTATCAAAAAGTTTTATTTTTTAAGTTAAAAACATAGTTTTTAAGAAAAAATTTTAAAAATTTGATAAAAAAAATAAAAAAATAAATATTAAAACTGATATATAAATATTATAAATATAAAAAAAAAAAAGAAGAAAATTTTAAATAAAAATAGTGTTAAAAATTTTTTTGTCTTATATAAAATTATTAAAGTAAAATAAAAATAAAAATAAAAAATTAGTTAAGGTTTATTAAAGTAATGATAAAAAAAATTGTAAAAAAAAAGTTATAGAATTATGAAAATAATATAGAATTAAGTAAAAATTGAAGAAGTTAATAATAAAAAAAAAAAACAATTTATTAATTAAAAAATTGTATTTTCTTTTCTAATTTTTTGTAAATATAGTCTCCTTGTTAACAAAGCATTGAATGAATTAATTAATATTCATTGAACATCCGTTTCTTTTCTAAATTATAATGAACACAACTTTAATGATTGAAAGGGCTGTCTGAGTCTGACTAAAATGATTGTTACTTTAAATCAGCGGTCGGCAAACTTTTTTGGTCGTGGGTAAAATTCGCTTAAGATGAGATTTTTTTAAACTTATAGTGGGTCAGTGGCAATTTTATATGAAAGCAATTAAAAAAAAAATAGTTAAATCAAAAGTTAATTTATTTATTATCTAAGGCTTACAAAAACAATTGCTGGGAAAACTTTCTATTTTATATATAATTGTTGACTGTTGTAAACAAAAAATTTTTATATGCAATTGTTGTAAGCAAAAACTATATTCATTGATTTGGGAACCACTTCAAAATTTCGAAGCGGGTAACATAAAATGATGCTTTGGGTCACCCCGTGACCCACGGGTCATAGTTTGCCGACCGCTGCTTTAAATCATACTTTCTACTTCGACTGTAAAATATTCGCCTATATTCTATTCTACACTATTAAATCGTTATGTTGGTCCATACATTATTAAGCAATCTGATGAGAATTGTTGCCATTATTTATTCATTTGCATTTACACTAATAAAAAGGTTAATAAAATGTTCGACAAATATATTAACAAGAGAATAAAAATCGTCAAATAAAAATATATCATTGGAAATTTTACATCATCCAGTTTTAAGTTTAAATATGAAATAACTTAATTTTTTTGTAAAAAGAATGGGAAAGCTGAAAATTTAAAAACCAATTTCCGACGGTAACGGCTTCAATTTTCACACTATAAATTAACTTTTGTGCCGAAATATTTTCTGATTACAATAAGGAAAACGTAACATTTAATAAATATATATAATTTTTCAAATTTTTATCTGGAACCAATCAGAAATCAATCTGTATCGATTTTAATACTAATCAAAAATTACATCAATAACTACCAATATTTTAAGATTTCACTATTCAAGTTAATGTGAAAAATTGCATTTTTAATAAATGCTCCATATTTGTCTATTGAACATTGCTTCTTTACGTATAAGAAAGCGGTGGTAAGAAAAACAGAAATCATAGATGTAAACTTAATCAGACGGCGAACTTTTATATTGCATTTCTTATTTTAAATTTTGTATTTCTGCTCGCAAACGGTCACTGTAAAAAACGTTCTATTAGTGCTTGTGACCGTAATTAACACGAATCGCCGAAATACATTTGGCAAAAAGACATTTTGCCTAATTCCATTTGGCAAAAAAGACACTTCGCAAAAGAACCATTTCGCAAAACGGATAGTTAACAAAAATCCGCTTTGGCCTTATGAGACATTTAGCAACTTTGCAGTTAGCATAAGGACATTTCGCAACTATAACTTTTGGCAAAATATACATTTCGCAACTACCCTTTTTGGGGTAATTCACATTTCGCGCGCGCTAAAATTTATTGCATTATGATAAGTGCATATTATTAAATTAAACAATTCCAAATAATAAATTTAAGAAAATTTATTGATATGTCTGTCATATATTTAATATGTGTTTTTTTAATATAATACAAATCCAGTATGTAAACGTAAGAAAGAATTATAATTAGAAAATGAACACTATACCTCGCGCTGTCTCCTATCCCCTCGTTCGGCGACACACCTCTACTTTCTACACAAAAATGGGGCTAATCGGGACGGTAAATATAATGTATTATTAGCATTTACGAGATGGTAAACTTTAATTTGCCTAATCTTGTGGTTAAGGTACAAAGTTACTAGCAAATGTATACATTATGACATTTTGTACTTTAGTGGTAACATATACTTATATACAATACAAAAAAAAATTGTTAAACTATGCTTTTGCGAAGTGTCTCAATTAATATAATGTTGTGAATTGGTATTTTGAGAAATATTTTTTTACGAAGTGTCGCATTAGGCCAAATGGAAATTTTTTAAAGAGCTTTATTTGGGAAATGGTGATTTGCGAAACATTAAAAATTGATAAGTGGCTTTCGGTCAAATAGACTTTTGCAATATAAAATTCGCAAAGAGGCCCGCTCCCGTAATTAACAGCCGTAATGAAATGAACACACCCATATATTACGTTACGTTCATCACCACCGCTTTCTAGAAAACCAAGATATTAATTTACAAAGTCAACGTTTTATTGACGTCATTCGTCGCTAAATTACGGACTATATATGCCGACATAGCTTTCGATTTGAAAGAGATATCAAACTAAAGCAAAATAATATCTTCAAATTATGAAAAAATAAATTATCAATTAAAGACCTATTTCAATATGTTTTTAGACCCATATCTTTATAAGGTTTTATATGTTTATAATATTATATTTTTTTCAAGCAATATTTTTCACTGCAATGATTTGAATATAATATAATATTATATAATTATATATTATTTACTGGTATATATTTTAAGCATCAAAACATAAAAAAATTCAAAAATAATAAAATTTTAATTTTCTAAATGATCGAATTGTATTATTATTATTATTATTGTTATTATTATATTTAAAATATTATTATTATTATTTTATTGTTTATAGTTTTAAATTAATTCCATAAAATAAAATATATTGAGAATTTTCATTAATTTATTTGTTATATCTACAAACATGATTTTTTTTTTATTTTTGTTCCTCAAATATTTATTTAATATATACAATTATATACATATAGGATGAAAATTACGTTTTAGAAAATTAAACAAAAATTCAATAAAATTAGTTTTATTTTTATTTATTTTATTCACTTTTTTTTTAGTAAATGCATTTATTTTAATAAATAAATAAATTTTTGAATTTTCCATATAAATTTTTGCTTAAAAACTTAATTGATTTTATATATAATATACTGTATACATATAAAAATGAAAATATATATAAAAAAACCTATTAAAATTAATCATTTGAATTTTAACAAATATTGGTATTATAAATTTTTAATATCTAACCTATAATAATCAATTCTACGTTATTATGTAAAATTCAATTTAACAAAAAGTAGGTATAATAATGTTATGTATTATGAGATTATAATATGTGATTTCCCTGTTTAATTATATCTATACTTAAAAATGAATAGTTGAAATATTTGTTGTAGATTATTATGAATTACTTCAAAAGTATTTTTGGAGTCTTATAAGGTCTCTGAAATCAGCTAAAAATTTATAATAATATACTTTTAAAATTTAATTTAATTTAATTTGATTTAAAGTTCAAAATTATTGTTCAAGTAATTTCCAAAATTTATTTCGGCTATAAAAACTATTTAAATGATTTCGACTGAATAAGTTTCATTAAAAAAGTCATCATAAATTAATTTTAATTTTAATATTTCTAACTTAAGATGTGCTTTTTATTCATAAGCAATTAGGATATTTTCAATTTGAGATATGTACTTCGAAATCTAGCTCTATATATTAGTCACATGACTGGTAGTATATTTTCTTCAAAAAAAAGAAACATTTTTTTCTTCTTTTAAGATTTTCGAATAATTGATATTAATTATTTTTTCAACATAATTCTCTATTGTTAAACTTTAGTCCTATCATTTTATTTAGCCAACTCAGCCAACTCAGTATTATTTTTTATAACTTCTTATGAAGCAGTTCTTTTATGAAATCTGCATTAAATAAATTTTTTGATTACTATCTATGTTTAAATCCAAATACATTTACTATGTACTGATAGTGTATGTATAATAATATAATGTAATTTATCAATAAAATTTTAGTAAAATTCTCAATAAAAATGTTATCAATTATTTGATATCATATATTTACTTTCCAATACAATTTTTCCTCCATGTGAAGGTTAAAAATATAATTTTTATCTCGAATCGATTTGATGAAATGCACCGCATTGATCACTTATATATTATAAACTTGGAGACTAAATTATTGAATACACAGACGAAGCCTTAAAAGGATATTAACCAAAATTTTTTTTTGTTTTTTGCAAAATTTGATTCAAACGTCGTTTAAGAACAATAATTTTCGATTCAATACCCCAAGATAGATTTTTAATTCAGTGTGGTTTAAAAATATTATATTTTTGGAATCCGTTAAGATAAAATGCGAATACTTTTGCAAAAATTCCGCTAAAAATCTCTTGCAAAAAAAGACAATTTGTTGCTGGAGATTTCGATAATGACCCATTCCACAAAATAATTTGCCATTATAAGAAACATTCTTTAAGTTATTGAATGAAAAAATAAATAAAAAATTTTAATTTCAAATGGTTTGAAACAAATTTGGCAATAAAAAAAATATTTTTTCAGTCTATATCCTTTTAATATTAAGAACACTAGTAATTAATATATTCGAATAGTTTTAAACCATCAGCGCTCGGTTGAAAAAAACCAGGTGAAATAAGTTAGTTTCAATAAATTACATTTTCAGTAAATTCTCGCTGTAAAAAAGTGTGCTGTAAGGTTTTAACAAATTTAGACTCAAAAGGTTTGTATTAAAAAGATTATAATATCCAAATATAACGTATTATCCAAATAACATAAAATGTTTGACCTAAACATCGAAAATATTTCGAACCATTTTTGACATAACATAAATTAAATAAATTGATTTTTTGAAACAAAAATTTTGTTAAATTAAGGTGCCCTTAATGAATTTTAGTTTCGATATCATTATGTCAACATTTCAAATTTATTCTAATTGCGATTTTAAAACATTTCTGCAAATGATGTCACATCATAGCAAATATGGCATCGGATATTGGAAGAGAGAGCTTTTATATGTGTTGAAGTGGGTTGTAACTCATGCGAAGTAGTGATTTAATTTTTATACATATTTTTTTTTCAATGAATGTTTATTTTGTCTGATAAGATATATTTTTCTGATATATATACTTGAAAAATATAATGAAAATGCATTTTTATGAACATACTAACTGTGTAAATTCATCGTAATTCAAAGGACTTATCGCACTACTATATAATTTATATTTTTATTTAAAAGCGAAAAAATAAGATAATTCAAAACTTCATTTACAAATTGATAATATTTTTTTATTTACAATGCATTCATAACAAAAAATATATATATACATATATATTTTACCATTTGGGTTCTAGCACTGACTGCAGAGAAAGAAATTTGTATGCAAGTATCAACTACTTAATGATAAGAATTCTGACGCTTTTATGTTTTCGTTTATTATTTTATATTTAGTTTTGATAAAATTCAATATAATTTTAAGTTTGAATTTGAAAGTATAACCTTTAACTTTTTTTCAGTTTTTTAATGAATTTGAAAAAAAGAACTTTAATTTCTGCCCTTTTGGTAGAAAATTTAAATTTCATTTAATTTTGCAAAGTTATTTAATAAATTTTGATATTATGTTCTTTCAAATAATTCCACAAGGATCAGTAAAAATCGGGAGGTACTACAAAATAGAATACTCTTAGGTAATATACCTATATATATAATAAAGATTGCAAGTTATAATACTTAACTGTAAAGAATACAAGGGACAAAAACCTGGCCTTGCCAAAAATTATTTCGTTTTTATTAAATTGTAAGGACGAATTTAAATAATGGTGCAAAACTTATCGAGAAAATTCAATGTGGACAATAAAATGAATTTTTCACTTAGTTCCACAAATGTTGTCTTGTCACGGCCTTAATTGTGAACGTTTTTGATATATTTTTAATTTTTATAAAAATTAAGACTGTTGTTTTAGTATATTATAAGTATATATTATTATATACTAAATTTTTCATTAAAATATATGCAGGTAATTCGGTTGGGTACTGAATTCCTGAACTCACTATATATATCAATACTAACTTGAACTAATGAAACAAAAAAAAATTAAACGAATTCAAAATTGCACTTTTGTGCGATATTAAGAAAAATTTTATATATATAAAAGAGATAGTGATGAGTACATCGAAATTATGTATAGTTAAAACTTTCCAATTTAAGGTTTGAAAAAAATTTGTATTTTTTATTTTTCAATAAAATTCATAATATTATATTCTACAGCGTATTCAAATTAATTCTAAATTTAGAAAGTTTCATTTTATTTTTAATCATTTGAATTTTTTTCGATTAATTCATGAATCAATAGGGGATTTAAGGATATTTATTTTCGAATACAAAAATTTAGGCAAAAAAGTGTATAAAAGTTATAATTTTTTTTTTATATTTTTATTCCATTTAAATATCAATAATAAAAAAGTTTTTTCAATCAATTTTCTCTGTTATTAGAAAAGTTTATCAGTGAAGTTTTATGCATTTAATCTCAATATTTCAATATATACATTAAACCACATAGAAATAATCATAACAGACTTTCAATCACGAATAAAATAATCGTCAAATTTTTTCTCACGAATAAATAAACTTTGTGTGATTTTATTTTGCTAATAATTTATTTATTTTTAACATTTCTGTCATCGTCTCGTCATACGTAATTTTTTTTAAAAATAAAACCAAAACACAAATGAGAATAAATTAATTTTGAGTACAGACTACAAACACATTACTATGAAAATGGAGCTAATTTGAATTTATTTTTTTTCCTTTAGAACAAAAAATATTCAGTTTTGATAGTCTGTTGTAGTGTTATATTATTCTGTGATTAGACTTTAGATATTTACGAAAGACGCGATGCGACTTGGCGAAGATCTTTTTCCACTTTTCGATAATTTGTAAGTCGAGGAAAAACTCGATTGTTAAAATTTTACGTAAAATCCCTTAAAATAAAAAATGATTGGTGTTTTTCTTTCGAAAATTAAATTTTTTGGTATTTTTCTCTCAGAAACTAGATTTGAATAATAAAAAAATTTCGTTTAATTTGAGGAAAATTACTTTTTTTGATACGAGATTGAACAGTATTAGTTTATATTCATTTGAATGTGTTTCGTCCATGAAAAAAAAAGATAAAATAAGATTTTTCCAGCTCTTATCAGATAAAGTAATTAATATCAAATATGCTTTTAAACAGGAAAAAAATACTAATAATTTGAGAAACTCAACTCTTTAACATTTTAATTATGGATTGGTGGCAGATATTTACCCTTAGGTCCATTAATAGGGCAATTAAATGTAGAGATATTTAATATTTTGACAATGCTGTGCTGCTGCAACACCGACGACTAAATTTTATTTTATAAGGATTTCTTTTGCTATAGCTTCTATTTTATATACGTGAAGATCTTAAAACTTGTCTAAAGTAAAATTGATTTTAATGATAAAAAAAATTGAAGAAAAAACTTTTTAAATAGGTACCTTCTAACGTCGGAAAACTATTTTATTTTTCGTACATTTTCTTTTTCATTTTATGAAATTGAAAATTAGATATATAAATACTATACCTCTGATAATTTTTTAGATAGCTTTTTCTTAATACCCCGGGTAAAGCTTAGATTTTAACAAAGGTCGGAACCTACTTATGTGTATTATATATGTATTATTATGTCACTATGATTTCTAATAATAATGATTGCAAAATTGTATCTCTACTAAACTAAACGAAACTTTTCTAGAATGCAGTCCAATTTAATTCCAAAAAATTGAATTTTTTTTAACTATAATTTCAAAAAATTCTTGCTCCAAAAATTTCATTTTTTTTTTTTCACAACGCTTTTTATCTTTCATCTTATTTTAACAATTTATTTTTCTTTCATAATTTTTTTTTTTTATTACAAACTTTATATTTTTTAAGCTAAAAAACTTTTTCTTTCTTTATTACAGAGAAAATACAATTTTAAAGCCTTTTTTATTTTATTTCGTATTATAAAATTAAAAAAGAAAAAAAAAATGTAATAATTTTCCCTTTTTGCTTGTCTTCCATTAAAAAACCATGTTTTTAATTAACTTGCTCCATATTATCATTTTAATAATTAAAAAGTCATGATTTTACAAAATTGGTTTTTTCTTCAATTTTCCCCCAGAAGAGAGAAAAAAAAATAAAATTTATATATAAAAAAAAAAATTTTTTAATACGTTTTATTGTAAAAACCTATTCTTTTCCATGAAATTGTGGAATATTAAAAAAAAATAATAATAATAAAACATAAAATACATTATAAATAATTAGTTTTTTTTTAATTATCTTACAAAAGTTTTATTATCAAATTACAAAAGATTATCTTTTTTTTTTTGCCATCTACCTACTGAAAATTTCAGTAGTTTCAAAAATTTATATATTAGGTATGCGGTTTTTATCCAAAGTTGTTGTTGTTGTTTAAATGTAGAAGGATTATTTTGGTATTTTCTCCTTCTTTTTTTTTTTTTTGGGTTACGGTCATAATATATTTTGCGAGATAATTGGGTTTGAAAGAAAAAAAGTTTGTGCTTTAGAGATAATAAAAAACAGTCAATTTGCCTTAAACTAACTTAATAATAGTTATATTTGGATCCAAAATATTGAATCGAATCATACTGATATCTTTAAGATGTTGACATTTTCAATATATCTTCAAATTCGTAGTTATCAGGTTTTGTTCGTTGAACTATTTCTGATTTTTACACAGTTCTTCATCTTATAACGCTATGACTACTTGAAAGTTGTTTTAAATTCAAAAAAAAAATTTGGCTTGATTTACTGTTATAAGTCGAGACCTTTATCTTTTTTCAACATATTTAGTTTATTTTTTTTTTAAGTTATTGCAATCAAGTACTAAAATAAGAACATATGCAATACATAAGTTTATTAATTCTTTCATTTTTTATTTTTATTTTTTTTTTTTGCAATTTTAAGAGGTTTATAAAGAAAAACATAAAAATAAAAAACAAAAGTAAGTATACTTTGGTAGATAAAATTTTGTAAATCCCATCTGTATGACCGCAACTCTCATATGGCTGAACAATGTGGTTAAAAAGCTTTTTAATGAAATAAATTATTAACAACATGAATTACATTATACAGGAAAAATTAAATTTTAATGTAAAACCATAAATATTTAAACCAAAATCCCTTATCTCATTGAAACAGAAGAAAATTTTCATTATTGAATTTGTCTCGAAATTCACATTACTTTCAATGTAATGTATTATGCATAGAAAAACTGAAAATTGGAAAAAAAAGATTTTTATGGACATTTTTGCATACACAAACATACATACATAAATATATAAATACATTTATGAAAATATTAAAAATGCTTGAATATTGAATTAAAAAACAGAATAATTTGACATTTTTGATAGAATATTGAATTGAAAAAGTCATAAGGTTAAAGAAAACATTAAATTTTTCATTGTAGATTATTTTATTAATTTTGTACTAGATCCTTCAATCAACTTCTTCTCAAGTATTTTTATTTAAGCATCATTCGTTCTTTTTTTATTCGAATTATGGAAAAGGGAATATATTAATTTGTGCTCAAGGAAATAGAGACATAACTCAAAAATTTAAATTTTATCTAAATTTGAATAAGAAAATTAAGTTTTTACGCGGACATAAAATGTGTGCAAATTTTTTTTCTAACAAAATTAGTCGAAGTAACTTGAGATTGAATTATTTAGGACTTAAGCCTGTTAAAATAATTAAATTTTTTTTTTACTTTATATCTACTATTGAAAACTGAAAATATAATTATGTATAATGCTAAAGTAAATGTGAAAATTAGAAAACTACATTATATTGTAGAGAGGTAATAAAATTCTTAAAAAAAAAGATTTTGCACAATTTTCAAATCCTATGTCAATTTAACACAAATGTATTATTATTATAACTATTTCCATCTTTCAAATTGTCAGTATAATGAGAAACTTCAATGTTGTTATCAAACATTAAACAGACAGAGGTCGAGTGGCAGACGTAATATATTTTTTTATTTTTTTTAAATTCGTGACCAAACCTTAAAATTATAGATTATATTTATATATATTTTTTTTTCACTGAAATGAGTTTTTCATATGAAAAAAGGGATACCAAAACACAGTATCGATTAATTTAATAAAATAACATTATGAATATATGTAAAAGGAAAAATAAAATAAAATAAAATCAGAAATTTTTTACAATCAAAATTAAAATTTCTTAAATAATTTATTTCTGTCAATTATTTAAAAATTAAATTTATATTATATTTAAAATTAATGTAAAAATTAAATGGGGTAAAAAAAAGTTTGTCGTTTTATTTTAATTTATAGGTAAAAAAAAACAATATTTAAAATAGTTTGACGTATGAATTTTTTTTTTGTTTTAACTTTAGATCAGTTTTATATATCGAGAAATAAAAAAAATAAAATTAAGCGTAGTGCTGAATTCGGTTAGAAACTGAATTTATTTTAATATTATTTAGTTCAGAAAAACCGAAATCAAATAAGTATTCTGAATTTCAGCTCTTATATAAAATTACGTTTGCTTCATTCCACTCATTCGTATACATGTTTAAATATTTTTTGTATTTGAAGCCCATATAATACCGAAATGAATAATTAGAGAAAATCTTATGTTTATGTTTTTTAAGATAATTTTCTGTGTAAAGGTGAAAACATTTTTTCAATTTCGATCAATAAAATATTTAGTTAATTTTTGTTAACATTGCAAAAACAACTCTTTAATACGTTTTCTTTTTTTTTTCTTTTCGCGCCCTAATTATATACTTGTAATAATATATTATATATTAAATGTATGTACCTAGAGCAAATATTTAAATAACTTTCACTTCAACTAATATTTAATCAATACAATAACAGCGAAAAAAAAATTATACATAAATATATGAAATCCAGAAAGCTCAATATTATTATTATACTATACATATAATAATGAAAATGTACTTACAAAATATTTTTTTTAAAAATAATAATCACAAAAAAAAATAAAATAAAAATAAATAATAAAGATTTATGTTTGTATATATTATTTTTATAAATATATATATATACCTACATATAATTTTTTATTTTATTATTCGTATATTCGTTATAATATAAAAATAATATAGTAATTATATTTCCTCTACTACCTGTTAAATATGTTTACATGTACAAATATTATGTTTAACAAACTTTCTGATGATGACAATATCAAATATTTGGCATACCGTTAAATAATATTAACATTATAGAGTATTTAATTTTTTTTCCTTTTTTTTTTTTTTTTTTTGCTTTTGATATTTAATAAATATTATTTTATGGAATTTAGATATCTTTACTTAAATAATTTTTTATTTTCAGTTTTATTATTATCAAAACTGGTAAAAGTAGCGGCTAATTGAAATTTTTCAAAAGAGTCTGCAGAGGAAAAAACTAAACTATATTTTATATCTTAACTTTTGTTATTTTGCTTGAAAATCATTTCTGAAGTAATTCGAACAATGTTTGATTAAATTTTTTCAGATTATGTGATATGTTAATATTATATATGTTAATGTTAATTCTCTGTATAACAGTCTATATCAAATATAAGAGTCTAATCTAGAGTTATATAAATAGTTATAGTATTGTATTCTAAAATTGCTGCTCTGAAATGTGATCAAACTTGTAATAGATCATAAAAACAATAAAATTTATTATACGAACCAGTTTGAAATTCAAAATATTATATATAGATTTAGTTTGCGGCGGAAACGCTCCTTTACATTCGGTAAAAAAAAAAAATTAAAAGTATGTACAAAATCCACACTATTTTTATCTAAATGATATTAAAAAAAAAAAAAAAAAATTTCTGTTCATATTTGATAACTTATCTATACTTTATCATGGAATTAAAAAAAAGTAAATAAAAATTCAGCTCTTTATTCCTAATTTAAATAAAAAAAAAAAACGTTTATTTATTTTCTGTTCTGAGTCAAATGTTATTTAAATTAAGAAAAAAAATTTTTTTTTTTTTTAATAAAATTTGTTAAAATTTTAGTTCTTTGTTGTTGCTAACTTCATTTTGATAAAAAAAAAAAACAAAAATGTATATAAAATGGTTGTCGTCGATGTGGGGTATATACTTTTATTACTTCTCTAACTAAAAGTTTTTAAATACTACGAGAATTTTGTACGTAAAAAAATTGTTTAAAAATATTGTTTGGACTTTAAGAAATTGAAAAGAATGCTGTAAAAACATTTTCATGAATCATATTCTGCTTTGAAAAATATAATTTATGATATTCCTAGATTGAGTTAACGATAAAATAACACATTATTGTTGCCTTGTAGACTCATAGAAAGATATTATATTATCTTTTTGTTATCAGTATTTTTTTTTTCTCGCAATTACAGGTCATTTTCCTATTAAATTATTATTCACTATGTAACTGAAATCAACAATATATTGTTCAACCTGGTTAGACTTCCGTCATAATTTCATTATTTATTTGTTCGATTGAGTGAAATGATTGACGCTTATTATATAGAGCTTTCGACGACAAAGTTATTTTTTGAGAGTAATTTTGGGATTTCATATAAATAAATTGTTCACCACTAAGTGGCACTAAGTTAATATTTATTTACCTACATATTCATACTTTCGTTTAAACTGATTTCTTGTTGAAAGCTATTTTTTAAAGCAAGCTGCTAAATAAGGAATTTTATTTAATTAACTTAGATACTTGAAATAAACATTAAAGTTAGAGAATTTTCAGGCCAAATCCAACGATACTGATCCAAGTTCCTGTGCAAATTAAGTATATAATTTCATTGAAATAAACTCTTTAAATTTCTTTTTCAATGATGAGTGAAAACAAGAAATAAATACACACTTTTGATTTCACTTCGAGTGAATCATCGGCTCTGAACTGTTTGTACAAAAAAACTCGACTTGTGCAATTATTTTCTTTTAGCCGGCACCTATATCTATTCGCCTTTAATAAATGCAATACAAAAACTATTAACCAAAAAAAAAATAAAAAATTATTTTACAATAAAAGTATTTTTTCGGCAAATAATTTTTATATGTATCTAGATATATAGTATAGGTATATATAAAAAATATAAAACAACATTAAACAATGAATAATATTTTTTATTCAAATATTTAGAATGTTTTTTTTTTTTTATTTATTTAAAAGATAAAATAAAAAACAATAGACTAATAAAAAGCTAAAAAGTTTTTTTTTTTTTTTGGTGCTTTTAATGTTTTGCCATAGATAATTTGTTTTCATTTTTTATGGTTATTAATTTTTATTATTATTATTATTTTTTTTTTTTATGTTATTCATAACAAAAAAAAAAATAACAAAACAAAATAAATAAAATTTGAAACAAAAAATTATGCAAAATAAAAAAAAAAATTCGTCTCTGAATTTGTTGGGATTAAATTTATTAGGGGATGATCGCTATATAAAAATGTTTATTTAAATAATTTTTTTCGTTTTTTTTTTTTTTCCAATTGATTTTTATTTTGTTTAATTTTTTCATTTTACCAATTTTAGATTTTTTTTTTTGTCTCATATTTTGTTTTAAATCGTATATAAAAACTGAAAAAAAAAATTATTGCTCTGTAGAGGCAAAAAATAACAAAAAGAAAAACAATTGAAAAAAAAAAAGAAAATGTATAACGACACGACAATAAAAAAAAAAGAAGAAAATTCCCCAGGTAGAAAAAAAAAAGAAGAAAATGATGGATTTTATATTTTAAACAAACAGAAATTTTTTTTTTATTGCGAAAAAAAAACAG
Source organism: Hybos culiciformis (assembly GCA_964007475.1). Classification (NCBI taxonomy): domain Eukaryota; kingdom Metazoa; phylum Arthropoda; class Insecta; order Diptera; family Hybotidae; genus Hybos; species Hybos culiciformis. Next base: position 31,751,220 of record OZ023273.1, on the reverse strand, counting down.
AGAAAATAATAATTTAGTGTGTACACATCCAAAGCTTTTTAATATTCAATCGTTTTTTTTTTTTCTTTTTTTGTTTTTCTTACAGTTATATATATTTTATATCTATGTTGGGGAAAGGAAAATGCAATTTTTCATTTTATTTAATTTTAATTTTTTTTTTTTGTATATAATATATTTTTTAATAATGTATTATATAACATTTTTCCAGAATCCCAGAATAAATACAGCTGCCCTTGGCAAGATCATTAAGGAAATTATTTATAAGATATTTCTTTTCAAACCAATTTTTGTCTGTTGGTGGTATTTTTGTCCGTATCTGTTGGGACTAACAAATTTAATGGTAAAAATGCCTACCCAACATATTGTTCAGTCAAAATAAATGCCAAAGAAGGATCTACATGGTTAGTTGGTAACGTCTGTTGAATAAACCTTTACACAGTTTGACTGATTACTAACAAAATCAAGCAATTAAGTATAGTTTCTTTGACTGACACTTTCATGAAAACTTTTAGAACTGAAAAGATAAATTTAACGTCATATCTCTTACGCGAAAAAACATAAATAAAAACCACGATCATTCAGAAAATGAAATTTTGAACATTTCAAATCGCAATCGCAATTCAAAAAAAAAAAAAACAAAAATAAAAATTTTTTTATTTATTTCAGACAATTTTCATTTTTTTTTTTTTTTGTTATTTTCAATAACATTTCCCTATATAAACATCGTGTACTCAATAAAAAAAAAAATATATGAAAAAAAAATACTTACCGTTGAAAAGAAAATTGTCAACAAAAATTAAATGAATACAAAAAAAAAAAAAAAACAGAAATAACAAACAACCACCAACCGAAGTATTTTCTGAAACAAAAGGAAATGGTAAGAATAAAAAAAAAATAAATAAAATGGAAATGTACAACTAAATTTTCTTTTGTAAACCACTTTTTTTTTTTTTAGGAAAATATTATTTCAATAAAAAGCATAACAAAAAAAATAATATTAAACAATTTACCACCCACTTTGTTGACAAATATTTTGATTGCAAATATTGTTTCATCTAACAATATTATAAAATAAAAAAAAAAAAAAAACAGTGTTTAATTTAAAAGTATACAAAATATATTTTATATATAGATGAGAAATTTATATTGTGATTATGATGATGATTTTTTTTTTTTTTGTTTAATTCGCGAATTTATATTTAAATACATAATATATGCGATGAAAATGTCAGGAAAAAAAATAATGATAATAATAATGATGTTTATTCTTAAAATTAGTAAGAATAAAAAAATAAAATAAAAATTAAAAAATCAAAATACATTCAATAAACCGATTATTTCTACACTAATTAATATGATTTGGTTTTATTTGAGTTTTGTTTTATCATTTTGTTAAAACCGATAGTGTAATATGAGATGTGAAACAAACAAAATAATAATATGTATATTCAGTACAAGAGCTTTTACAACCACTTGAAATAGAAGTTCGAATCATTCAGTGGTTAGACGGGACAAAAAACTATTATATTTTTAGATATTTTTTTAAGACATATGTGTTAGAAAATTTGTATCCATAAACAATCTTTCTTATTTTTTTATTTGGATAGTGAAATTATCTATTAAAATTGTCCTTTCCGAATTTCATATGTATAGTTTTGTAATCGTTAAGGTCTACGCTAACACTTCTCACTGTTAGATTTCTTAAATTCATCTTAGAAAATGAGCTAGACATTCGGAAGCCCATGAAAAATTTCCAATTTTCTAAAAGTACGGAAACGAATACATATAAGAACCATTTCATAATTGTAGTAATGCGCTTCTGAACTGTATACCAATTTGCCAGATAAATAATTGTAATATAAAGTATTTTGCATCTTAAAGACTATTATTAAGACTTGATCCTAATATATAAACGATTTTAAATGTGTTAAATGATGTTTTTTTATTCTTTTCTAAATTTACAGAAATTTTAAATAGTTCAAACCAAAAAGCCAGTAATGAATAATAATTTCATATAATCAAATAAAAAACACATTATAATAATAAATTCTCGGTATGTGTTAAACAACAATTGTAATTTACCATTTTTTTAGGTCTAAACCGTAGATATTATATTTCATCACCTGATATTTCTTATCAGGATGGTTTAAAACTTTTTTTTTTTTTGAATAATTTCAAAAAAAAAAAAAAAATTAAAAATTTGCCTCCACATTTTGATAAAATATTTTTAACAAAAACAACAAAAAATAACATCGTTACTAAGTACACTATACGTATATTATAAATAATAAACATGATCAACATATTGTGAAAATCTATTTGACGTCAGATTTTAATTTCGAGGAACTTAGAAAATATAAAAATGTTAAAAATAACTTTAAAAAAAAAATTATTCGTCGTCATCTGACGCAATTCGATCATTCATTTATTTATCATTTCAGAAAATAAATTATTTGTATTTCTATGTAGGATGTATTATATGTATGACAAAATGAAAATTTGAAAATAAGTTTAATATGGTTTTCGAATAAGGAAAATTTGTCTAAATGAAATATTACTCTTTCCTCAATAATATTTAAATTTATTGATATAAAAAAGGCGAAAATGTCGGGTCTACTGAAAACAAATTAGGTATGCTTTTACATAATATATTTAAATTTATGTTTACATGTTTGTCTATGAACTTTTTTATTTACTAAGAACTAAGGGAACAGTTTATTTTCGTTATCACTTTAAATAATTTTAATAAATTTATTTAATTTATAAAAGTTTTTTCTTATCACAATATATTAAATTCTTAAAAACTTAAATATATATTATATTTTTTTCTCTTTTTCTCATAATATCTTAAAATGGTGAGAATCTTTCATTTTAGCTTTTATACATATAATAATTTCAAAGAATGTTTAGCTTATATGTAGATAGATTTCCATTTTGTTGATTTGTTGAATAGAGAAAATTTTAAATTTTCTACCATAAAAAAGAGTCTAATGAATATGTTTACTACAAAAAAAAGGTAAAAAAGTTCAGGCAAACTGTTTTCTTTTTTAATAGACTTAAGTGCCAAAAAATTGTAATAATGAATTTTTCAACAAATTTCACTTCAAATCTTTTAAAATATACTAAAAAAAATTTGTATAAAGTCTTATCTTCCTTATAAATTGAATAAACTGAAAGAAATCTTTTATGTTTTACAAAAATTATCTAAAACATATAAGAAAACTACTATTCTTATTCATTTCGTATTATAATAATGTAGTATAGTTTGTATATACTTTCTAATACCTATATTTTTAGATCTATCACATTCTTAGCCTATATCAATCTTTAATTGTGAAGAGGAAGAAAAATCTTGAAAATGTATGCATACAAAGCCCCCTTTTCGCTCTTTACCATTACATTTCTTATTTCTTATTGAAATATTTGTTCATGTGTTTTACACTGTTTATTTAATATAAAATAAAATAGAAAAATGTATACCAAGTTGAATAAAAGGACTGTTAAGTGGAAATTGGAAAGGGAAATATTATAGAAAATCTTTTCAACATATAGAAATAACTACTAAAATATAGATAAATATGTATTCGTTTTCATATACAAATAAAATGAAGCAAATCAAGTTCACTTCATTTTCTTAATTCTTTTTTTTTTCCTTAAATTTCAGCACTGTTGAAATTTTCCTATAAATATTACAATTCAGATTATTTTACCACTATTAAACATTCTCTTCAGTCTTTATTCTTTTATTTCAAAAAAAAATTCAGGTCGGCGAAACGTTTTAATAACCTTTATAATAAATTTATTAGCCGAAAATCTGTTATCGAATAAATTTTCGAATAAGTTTTCAATGTACCTGAACATGATTCAATATCATATGGTTCAAAAAAAAATAGTAAAAGTTATAAGTGTGACTTCTCAAAAAAAATTAACCTTACATTTTTCATTTTCAATCCAGTGAGTTGTGTCACTGGTTCAAAGAAACCAAAATTTTCGACTGAGACCCGTTGAGAGCTTTAAAAGCACAGAAACTTAATTTTTATTTTAATCCCGTACAAATTATAGTTCTAATAGTTTAACCCTTAACGGCGTATTAAAGATACATATATTCAACTAACAAATTTATTTAGAATAGAAACAAAAATTTTTAGACTATGTTAAAAATGTCGAGACATTATTTGGGGGTGGTTTTTTTTTCCTTCATAATAATTTTTTCTCTTTATTTTAATTTGTGGTTACATACATACGTATATTATGTATATAATTTTTATGTATACCAATGTATTGTGAATAATATGGATTTTCTTTTTATGAAGTACCATCATATTAGAAGGATACAAAAGTTTTTACAATGATTCAAAAGAATAATGTACATGTTTATGTAAAAAATGGTTTTTTATGTATAGCGATTTTTATATATATATTTATTTTATTCTGTTTTTATATATTATATATAATTTTATATAGTATATAATATTTTTGTATAAATTTACATATATATGAATGAGTTTTTCCATATATTATATTTTATTATATGAAATCGTGTAATTTTTGTTCTCGATTTTGTTGACTTTAAGAATTTGTTTATCAATTTGTATGCGACGTTTTAAAAAAAAAAAAAATGTTTGTTTGATATTTAATTGAGACGTGTAGGTGATGCCCTCTATGATGTTTGTTTATTATTTGAATTCAGAAAAATAAAAAAACAGAACAAAATAAAAAAAAAAATAAAATTGTATAAATAAGACAGAAAGTTTAGAATTGCATAAAAAAAAAAAAATCTTCAACATTGTAATAAAAGCTAAAAAACAAAAAAAAAAAGAAAATAATAATAACGATAATAAAAATGTAAGCAAACTTTGTGTTTTTATTTGACAAAGTTTGCATATCGGATTTTTTTTTTTTTTTGTTTAATGAAAATTCAAATATTTTGATAGGAAATTAGGGCAATAGGTAAAATATCTTTTTGGTTTTCAATTTAAATTTATGACTTTGATAAATCAATATAATAAAAGACAATTAAGGACTTTGTTTGTTGTAGAAAAACAAAAAAAAATATACGAGAGAAAAATAAATAATAAAAATACTGTCTATAAAAATTATTGAGAAATTTTTATTTCATTTTTGTTGCCTAAATTAAGTCTGATAAAATGATGATTTTTTTTCTAGTTCGATATTTACATAGTGAAATTTTCGTTGTACTTACGAAATTATTGTCAGAAACTTTGTGAATGAGATTTTGGTAATTTGATTTCACTCGCACGGTTTAGTTATTTTCTTTGCCTTAAGTTAACATCGTAAATTATATAAGGTAACACATAAGTTTACTTTGATCCCATATACATTAAATTATTGTGAACCTAATTGTGTCTAGGTGCTTTCCTACAACTTATAATTCCAATTGTCATTATACAAATTTATAGATAAAATATTAAGGTAAAAATATTAAATGAAAAACAAAAATTTCACCCTTTTTAAATAAAAACCCTTTTCATTTTAGCGAATAATATTTTTCAATAAAAATATATGATGTAAGTCCTTTCTACAAGAAGAAAAAGTAAACTAAATTGCTTCCAAATCCTTATAAATGTCAATCAATTATATCCTTTTTTTTTTTTTTGAAAGTTCCACAAAATATTAACAAAAATAATTTTTAAAATTTTGCCTTAAAGTTTTTTTTTTAATACCCTCCTAAAGTGAATAGAAATTTGTCAAATGATTACTTTTATTGAAAATATAGATTTTATTATAAGGATTATAATAACCATTTCCTTGTATCAAAAAATTTTAGAAGAGCTAAAAATCCGGTAAGACACAGGAAAAAAGAAAATCTCAAATATTGCATGGCAATTTAATAGAAATTTAAAATTAGTTATTAGTACAAAGTTGTGATAAATTGGAACTTGATCGACGACTAGTTTAATTAAAATCTTACATGCAGGCTTCTTAAATGGTCTGCCGTAGTTTTCACGTTAAAACATTAATTCACATAAAGTTTTTATTTCATATTAAAGGGTCCACTTCTTCAGATTTATTTCAATTATGATTTTTTATTTTTAACAGATGGTATATTGCCGTACTGGAGTACCAATTTTTTAGATGATTTTTTTTTTAATTTTAAAAATGTTTAGCAGGTGCTTCTCATTGCCTAAAGAGGTTTTATTTGTTTTATTAAACTATAAATTGAAATCTCATAAGTTATTTATTAAAAAAAAGAAAAACTTTCTTATGCTTTTTTTGAAATTTTCTGTTTAATATTTTAATTGGCATAATGAAAAAAAATTAAAATAAAGTTAAAATGTTTTTAAACATATTTTATGGGTAGTGGTGTGAGTATTCCCTTAAGATAACTAACTGTATTTTTTCTGTTTTCCTTTTAATTTTAAAATTTTATTAATATTTAATTTTTGTCTTAAAATAAATTTCATTTAACAGTCTGGTACACTTAAAATTTTTTAGCACTACTATATTCTACATATTTTTTCTTATCTTTTAATTTAACAGCACATAGTAAAAATATTTTATATAGATTTTGCATAGTTTTGTAATTCTATATTATTTTAGACTTTTATTAATTTTTATTTTAAATAACTTAACTTAGATAGTTAAATTCATTTACAGACTTTTCTTCTCATCGAATTTTCAATTGAAAGTATATTTATATCTCATGATAGTGTCATTAGAAGACTTTCATTATTAAAATTAAAAAAAAATAATAAAAATTAATGATCTTCAACTCTTTCAGCATCCCACTGTGTTCATAAAAAACAAAAAAAAAATTACATAAAACATAATTACTTTTCTACTTTTTTTTTTTTTACAAAATCAATAATAATGACAAATCCTAAATGACATTTTTATTTCAATGCACTTTGCATTTAATTTAATCCAGGATAAAATGATTTCGAAAATCCTTAAACATTCAATTTTAAGCTCATACGAACGATGAAATTTTCTTTATTTTCCTTCTTTTTTTTTTATTTCGATACAATTGTTTTTTTATTAACTTGATATAAACATGTTATTAGATTCATTTTATTTCTTCTATTATTATTATAATTTTTTTTTTTTTTATTTCTATTATATATTATTTTTAAGCAGCAACAATTTGCTGATTCGCATGATTTGATTATCATTTTGTCATCACACCCTTATAATTTTATTTTATTTATTGAAAAAAAAAAATATTGAAATAAAGGAATTAAAGTTCACCCACCCTATATTAATTTAAAGTAATAATAATAATAATACTAATAATAGTAATGAATGATAATAAAAATTATATTATATTATATAGTAAAATAGAACTTATGACAGCGAAAATCATTTTTTTTCTGTCTGTAACCCACATGTTCCTCTACACATTTTTTTTTTTGGCATAAAATGGACAAATTTGCCAAAATCAAAGTAAAATAATTCCTTTCAGTTTACTGAATATTTACGACAATATTTTTAACAATGAAAACAGGATTAAAATTAAACAAAAAAAATTTAATACTTTTTAGTTGAAAAAAATTAAAAACTCCAGATAAATTCTTTTCTCAGTTAGAAAAACATTTTAATTTCATTTAAATTTCTCAATATTAAATTCACTTAGAGTTTCATTAGAACTTGAAGTTAAATAAATGTTTATGTTCAAAACTTAATCGGAACTCTCTGGACCGCGTTTATTATGAAAAATTAAAACAAGAAATTATGTTCAAAGAACAAGTTCCACTAAAGAAATAAAGATCATTTGATTTCATAAAAACTAGAAATCTCATAGTTTATAGTAGTAAGCAAAATTTTTAAATTTATGTAAAACAAACCGAAAAAAAAAATCTCTACAATAAAGATGTTTCTTTCAAATAATAATTTTTCGTGATTACTCAAATGAACACCAAACAAAGAACAAATAAATCCTTGCTAATTTTTAGTATTACCTAATTCACCCCAATACAATTTAATTCATCGCTTTGCTTTGACCCTTATATATTCTTCTTATATTAAAATAATAATGGGACGCTTATTGTGACAATTATTTCATTCTATCAATATAATAAGGTTTTAAATAAATTATGAAGAAAAATTATTTTAAATATTGAATAATACCAAGCAAATTTGTCTGCGGCTAGATATTGCATGTGTTAATCTAAGATTTTTATTAACATATAGGAAAGAAATTTTAAATGTGCCAAATGTCATAAAGAAAATAGATTGAACCCTCAATTCCTATTTTTTTAACATAATAAACGAAGATAGAAAGGTGAAAAACATGTAAGTAATTCTAAAAAAATATGTAGAATAATAATACATCATAAATGAAGTTTTGGGGCCTCTTTTTTAACATTTCGAACTAAGATGCATTTATATAATTTTTTTTTACATTCGGTATCCAACCATACTAATTTTCATTAAAATCTGCTTTTAGCACAATCCGGGTCTTTCAATTTTTTTTAGGTTCTTTCAGTCAACATCTCATACAGTAATTAGCATCGAAATCCATTTCAGTCCTAAATTCTAATTCTAATTCTAATCTACCCAAATTCTAATTTTCATCAAAATATATTTAAACTTTATAAAAATTTCAAATTTTTATAAATTTTATAATAAAATTATTTAAAATCACTAGGTGGAATATCTTTTATACTATAAGATGTATGGATTTGGTAATGAGGACAGGAAGTTTAGACGGGATTAAAAAGTGGGATAGTTAGTAGCTGATCATTTACACTCTTCTTAAAGCGACGCAAGTCTTAAATCAAGCGTCCGCCAGCTGTCGGGAACAGTTTTGATGGGAGAGCATTCCACATTCTCGAGGATCGAATTGAAAACGAATCTCCAAAGCTCGTTCTATCACACTGGGAATTTTGACGAAATATGGGTGTGAAGTTGAAGCGGTACGTGTTTGGCGTGAAAATACTTGAAGTAGAAGACGTAGGGCCTTTAATTTCCGGGAACACGTACCCGTTCCAACAAGGTATTTATAGAAAAGGGATAGAATGGTCTATGTGTTATTTCACATCTATAAAATTTAAGAAAACATGGATATCAGAAAAAGTCATGAAAACGATTAAGACCTGAAATGTGTATATCAGTTTATGTTTATGATAAAAAAAATTTGTACTTCACAATTATTTTGTTCCCTTATCAAATCTAATTTGATTTCGAATTTATATTAGAACCATCCTAAAACTATATCCGTGAATTTATACGATGAGCGGTTAATTTTACAACGGGTATATACGAATACGTACTTTTGATAAATAAAATAAAATTTTGGGGTCATGTATATTTTTCATTTCATCTTTTATTGAAAAAATTAAAAAAAAAATTTATTGAGGGTGGATTTAGTATTTCAATTTACGTTCGCACTTAGTTTGAAAAGAACGTTATGCGTATATGCAAGTGGGGTAACAAATTCTATTCCTTACGCTTAGAGTTTATAAGATTTTCATGTAAACGTTTTTACCTTTTTCATTTAAGTTAAAAAAAAGGGTGCGATTATTGTTGATTTTACGTGAAAAAGGGATCAAAACTATAACGAAAGAAAATGTTATTATTATTTTTGTTGTTATTACAATTTCGTTGTAAGTATTTTCAAGCTTAATAATAATTTGAACATTATTTTTTTTTATTGTTCTTCAATTATTTTTGACGGTATGTTTATTTTTTTGTACGCACATTGAAGTTATATTTTATCCTTTACAGAAAGAAATTAATAAATATTTTTCATATTTAACATACGGGAAATTCGATCGACGCCAATGCTTTAATTGCTAAAATATTTAAAAAATAACACTAATTGAGACATAAATTTATCTATCTTGAGCCAGCCGTCCATTTTTTTGTTAATTTATATTTTGTATAAATTTTAAGCATTTATAAAAATCAAAATTTGATTTGAATGCGCTTTTGTATTTTGAAGCTTATTATTCATAGAACTTTATAATTGAATTATAATTGAATTATCTCATTGCATCAATTTTTTATTAAATAAAAGTGTTTAATAAATTAAACAAAAACTAATAATTACAATAATGTTTTTGATGATTAAAATTTATACAAAAAATATAATATATATTCATTTTTGTTCTATATTATTGTGATAGAAATTAATTTATTCAAGAATTTCACTATACGTGCTTGAAGATAACTACATAATAATTGTATTAATAAGTATTATAATGTACATGTACATATATTTTAATAATAATAATAATATCTTTAGACAGCTTCATATATTTTAAATGTTAAATATTACATATATATGTATTGTACATTATATAATTTTACCTATATACAATGTATTTTGTCATTTTATTTAAAATAACTTTGGTTAATTATTTCTACTACATATGACTACTACACTAAACTACGTTTTATAAGTTGTTTGATTACAAAAACAAAAACTATATCAATTTTATGAATATTAGCATTATTTAGATTTTATTTTATTATTATTATTATTATTATTATTTTTTGTTTTGTACAAAATCAACTTAAAGTTTGCCTAAGGGCGCAGATTATAATTGCAAATGTGTGTATACAAGGCAAATATTTATCAAATTATATGTTTAAATTTTATCAACAACATTTTATATAGGAATTTAAATAATGCATAAGCTTTGATAAGTCCATCAAATATTATATATGAAAGTTTACATTTGAAAATATTTTAAAATCAACTAAATTGCTAATTTGAATAAAATTAAACATAATAAAGAGAAAAAGTTAAATTGCGTTAAATAATTCAAAATAAATAGTATGTTTGAAAATAATATTAAATGTAGTGTGTTATAAATGGTTATAATAATAGTAATGATTGGTATATGTAAATGTAAATCTTATGATGGTAATTATTATAGTAATAAAATGCTGTTTAGGAATGCAACATTATAAAGAAATTATAAAATAATTAATAAAAAAATAAATGTATGTTTATATATACCTACTTATATAAAAAATGGTTCTTCTATTTCACAGAAAATCTTATAATTATCCTAATCTTGACATCTACTACAATAAACTTTAATATTTTTAAAATTAAATCTTAATTATTTATTTTATCATAATAATGACGGACGTTTCACAAACAGCTATGTTCGACATTAGACATTTTTTATCTTACTCAAAGTCTTTTGCAAATAAATACAAGTTAAAAGTTCTGAACTTATTAGTTGCAAAATCAAATAAAAAATCAAAACATTTAATTTGTTTATTAAATTTAAGAATCAGTGAAATAAAATAAAGAATTAATTTTAAAAGCCAAAAAAAAAAACACTTAATTAAATGGCAAGTTTTTTTCAGCAATTATTTCAACATCATTAGTTTATGAACTTATATTTAATTATTCCTAATTGACCATTTGGATTAAATTATTCACAAAATTATTTAATCATTTTTCTTTTTTACTCTTTCCTGTAATTACTTAAATTATCTATCAGGAAAATCAAATTAAAAGTTTTTTTTCTCTTATCCTTTTCTTATTCACGATTTTCTTTATAAGTAAATCAATGTTCTTTAACTCTTAATTTGATTAGGAGTTTTTTTTTTGTTTTAAAGAAAGAAATGTGTTTTATAAAAAAAAATTTTACAATTATGAACAAAATTATCGAAGGAAAAAAATTTAAGAAATTTTTTGCTAACTGAACTTCTTAATGTAATGTCGGAATGGAATAAATATAAAAGTAAGATGATTCTAAAATTCAATAAAACCAAATTGGATTGAACTATAATACGATCTATATGCATTATGTTAATTATATTAAAACTAAATAACGAGCCTGATGCGACTCATTATCAAATAGTTCATTAAACAGTTCTTACGCGCGAATGAAAGCAATTTAAAATAAAAATTATGATAAGAAAGTACGTCAAGTTTTATGGCAAATTGTATAGGTACACAGATATAAGCATTTTATGATTATAATGATTTTAATTGCTAAATTTATCATCATTTTTATATGATTTAAAAATAAAATAAACTTCATTTATCCCTAGTTATCTTATCAAGCAATCACATTTCATTTCATATTGTGGAAAAATAGGTATTTTATATTTTTCAAAATTCATAAATTATTTTCTAATTATATAATGTTTGTTGCAATTACAAAACTTTCCATAACCAAGAATTAATTAATTCCAGATTGCATATAATTAAATATAATAATTTAATTAGGTTATTTACTTTTAACTCCTTATTTATTTTATGATAAAATTGGTATCCCTATTTTAACTGCATGTGTTTTGAGTGCAACTTTAAGATTTCTCGAATATATTTCTTTCTATGTGTTTTTCTAATTTTCATTTATAAAAAATATAGAAGAGTATCTGATAAACGAAGTATTGAGCCCAGTGAATGATTACGATTATTTTGGTCTCAATTTGATTGAAATCGACAGGTTAGCTTGATACTCAATAGTTATATTTTAGCGAATGACAGACGTACAAGCAGAAGTGAAAACATTTAGTCCATTTCTTCATTTTTGATGGAAAACCGGCTAAGAATCAAAAAAAATATATATTTCTACTTATTTATAATATAAAATGTATGCAAACATGTAAAAAAGAAAAAGGATTGAAAATGCTGACAACAAGAAAATTTCATCAAAGACGCGTTAAAGAAAATACATTTATATACAAATGTATAATATTAGTTATATTTAGTTTTCTAAAATTCATGCAACCGAATATTTTCATCATCAAAATTTGTTTAACTTAAAATTCTTACTGATATTTAAAATAAACAGTCAATTTTAAAATAACTTTGATTAATCGTAGTATTACTCGCAATTAAATGGTATGTATTTATATTCCACATTTTTATTATTAATAATTAGTATAATATTTATAATAATATGCACCACATTCAGATAGTTTTCTTTAATTAAGAAAGATATTACTATACCAATTTAGCGCTATAAAAATCATTCTTAACAAATGAATACAATGTAAAATTTTTCAATATCTCGCGAATGCAATATTTTTTTGATTTGATGCAATTTTGAATGGTATATTGCTTTTAAGCTTCTAACTGAATAAAATTGAAATTAAAACAAGCTGGATCTAAATTGAAATAAAATAGTTATACAATTAATATCCCCTTAACTTGATTTTCAATGATTTCAACTATTACAATAAAAGATAGAGTCTCACTAAAACATAAAACATATAAATCTGAATTTATTTCAAAATTTCAAGAATAAAAATAAATTTTATTTTACAGATACACCTGTGGATTTTTTGGGATTTTGTATTTTATAACTAAAAACATAAACAAATTAATTGTTTCTTTACATAATAACAAATACTTTACTTTGCTATCTGAATTTGTCTTTTAAATATAAAATTATTTATTTGTTTTGTAAAGACACTTTGTACATTTTGTATTCAAAAATGTAAAATTATGTGTATCTTCTAAATCTAAATATAAAATACTCTCTTGAAGAAAATAAAAAAAAAAATACAATGAAATTAGAAAATTTTGTTTTAAATTATATACCATCTAATTCTGTACAGTACACGATAAATAAATTTTAAATTTTTGCACTCAAACAAAATATTGTGGAATTTAAACCTTTTTTTATAGCATTAAGTCTGTGGCATCAATTAAATATTCGTGTAAATGTACAAAATTTGTTAAGAGCATTACTGTAGTTAAATGAAACACAGGATTACTCTCCGAATACATATCAGTGAAAAATGTATATTATCTTACCTAAAAACCTAAAAATTATAAGCTCACTGAATGTCCGAACTTGCTTTGCATGCCGAATTATTTAATTTAGTATAAATTAGTGATACGCAACATACAAACCACGGGTAATGTAGTTACTCGAATTTGCTTTGTATAATTATTCATTTTAGTATAAAAATAATATTTATTGTTAACCATTATAGGAATATTATTTCAATCAGAGCAATAACATACATAATATTAATAAACTTCTGATAAATTAAAACCTATGAAAATAATTTTTAAAGGATTTGTAAAGTTTTTAATCTGTTTGAAGTTTAAGAAAAAAAAAAGTTATATCTGTAAATTTAACAAGAGACTTCGTCTATCTAGTTCTTAAGTGCCGTATACGCATTTTTCGTATTTTTGGCAAATTGAGTTTGAAGTTGTAAGACTCAAACAATTGGTTCCAATTTAGCATATACGTCAAATAGGAGAAAAATATCTCGAGAACGGAAGGAGCTATTGAAATTTCGAGAAGGACGTTCGAAAGATCGCCTTCGAGTTAGTATGAAGAAATCCCTAACTCCAAAAGTGCCAAAATGCGTATACGGCACTTAAGAACTAGATAGACGACTTGTATAATTAACTTCTCTTATACCTTGCACAATTTATAATAGCTTACAATAAAAAAATCTATATGTTAATTTTGAAATAAATATTTATTTTTAACATTTAGAACTGTCTATAATATAGGACGAAAATTTGTTTGAATAAAAATTAAAATTTTTTTTTATTAATGAATGAATGAATAAAAAAAATAAATAAATAATAAGATTCTATAAATATAAAGACTTCCTAAATAATGCCCCGTTTGGTGGTTACTTTTTTTTCTTCGTTCTTTTTTTTTTTGTTTCAACAAATATACAATCATGATGGCAAAAATGGTGGCAAATGTCGTGTTTGTATTTCCGCCAAATATCCTTTTTCAAATATTTGGAGAAATTATTTTAACAATTTTATTTATTTTTGTTATACTCACTCAGTCATTTTAAAAACATTCACTCCAGATTCTCTTTTCTTTGCATAAAAGCATGGATGATTTTTAAATAAACTTTGAAATATATAGAAAAAAAATAAATGTCTATATTTCCAGAGAATATTTTTAAATTTTCTGTTTTCAATTTTCTTTTAGTTACATAAATTTAAAAAGAAAATGAAAAATAAGAAAATCAATAAAAGAGATTTATACGGAATACAATAAAAGTTGTTAAGAAAATAGATTTTAAAATTCTAACCTTTTTATTTTAACCAAAATTGCAGGAAATTTTAGCAATTTTTATTTAAAGCCACATTTTCATGGTTCGATTTGATCGAAGAAGATTTCTAAAATTTTCTGCTCAAAATAAGAACTGCGAAAGAGTGGCGCACCGTTGCTTATATTAACTATAATTACAGATTTCTTGGAATGGTTTATACTTATACTAAATTCTAAAAATTATTAAGTTATTAGTTAAGAAATTTTTAATAAAAAAATTCCTCAAGGACTCTAATTGTTCTTATATGACTTTTCTAAGCTAAGATCCATTACAGATTGTAAAAATCTACAATTACATTTTCTTTTAAATAATTTGATTTGAATTTGCTAGATAGATAAATTATTAAATTCGGAGTATATCATTCATTGTCTTTGAATTTAAAAAAAAAACACACAACACAAAACTAGGACTTTTTTAAGTTCGAATGTGATTCAAATAATAAATATTTATTTAAATGCATTTTTATCTAACTGTATATATACTGGTATGTACATAGCTTGTGCCAAAATTATCAAGAAAATAAAAAAATAAACGGAATATGTACGTGATTTTTGTTAAATATTTATTTCGTTTTTATGTTTTTAAAATGGTCTTTCATGCCAAGTTTTTAAAGTTAAATCACTTTAATCCCACAAGAATAACAAAAAAAAAAAAAAGATATTGAGTTTATAATCAAAATTTTTTATTATGGTGAAAATATATAATCAAATAAATCCAAATGCACTTTAGCAAATTTCAATCATTTAGATTTTTAGTTTCATAAAAACTACAAAAAAAAATTAATTATAAAATATTAAAAATTTTCCGAATATTACATTAAAATGAGTAGTTGATAGTATTAAACATAACCCCTTATATACTGAATAATTAATACAGAGAAACAATAATCTTTTGAAAATTGATTAGAAAATTAATAAAATTAAAATTGATGAAGTAAATTCAAAAATCATTTCCTAATTGATTGAACTACATTCATTTTACACTACGATTTTTTACATTACTTTTGAATTGATTTTCGTCACTATATTTTTACTTTAATTTATAATTATAACTCATCAATCTGTCATTATAGAAATGACTCTAAAAATATACCTATGTCCCACAAAGAAATTATAAGTCAAGAATGGCCTTATAAAAAAAAATGACCCCAGTTTTTGTTTGCAATGATGTTCCCAGTTTAATCTCGGATGGCATAAAAAATGTAAACCAACTAAAGAAAATGTGAACCAAATGAAAAAGGAATTTTATTATTACTTTTTTATTATGCCGTAATAGTTTTTATTTTTTTTTTTAATTTCAATTTATTTAAACTCATCAAAATAATATTTTGAAATGAATTAATAATTCTATAAAACTTGGTAGGAATTTAAAATAATTCTCGAAAAAGCTAAACATTCAAAAAATTAAGATACCTAATGCACAATATGTACAAAATTAAAACAATTAAATATTAAAAAGTAAAGTTTTAGGTAAGTTTAATTTTTATAAATTTTTTTACGCATATTTGATTAAAACAATTTCTTCCATTTTCACAAAAAAATTGCTTACAATCTTTGTTTTCTGAATTTCTCATCGGTAATATGATTCTCAAAATTAAGATCCTACATAGAACTTCTTACTATTAAATTCAATACTTCTATTTAAAATAAAATCTTCACTCAAATTTTTTGTTTTATTTAAGTATAAAAGATATCCCACCTACTAGTGATTTGATAGCTATAATAAAGAAAAAAAATATTTATATTTGGTAAGAATTAAAAAAAGGACGGGTTTTTTACTTTATAAAAAACATCTTGTATTGTTTATATTTATAGTTTATTTTCATTAATAAATTAAGTAAAAACATACTCTATGATTAATGAAAATAAAATTGCAATTATGAATATTTATTATTCACTTCAAGGAAAAAAATTATGATTTTCACAAATGTTAAACTATTGTATTCATTTTTACTAGAAAATTTGATGTTTATTTTTTTATTGGAACATCATTGCAAACAAAAACTTGACCCCCTAGCTTTTTCTCTTTCTTTAAATAAATATATATGAAAAAAGAAAGGGACGAAAAATTCAAAGGCCATTCTTGATTTATAATTTCTTTGATGTTCCATCTCACTATTGTGCTACTAATCGTCGATGTCAAATTTCGTACTCTCAATTAATTGGCAACGCTATTCCAGCATTCCATCATAATTTTGAATAACATTGTCTCCTTGTTGAGTCCTAACGTTTAATATTTTGGATATCAGAAAATTGGTCATTCATTATTATTTTAATTAAGATAAATTTTTTATGATAAGTGCGAAGAATGGGTAAAAATTTGGTAAAAATCACGATGGTTTTGGTACACACATATTTTTTTTTTTTTTTTAAGCAAAAAGGACTTTATTTTGATTTAAAAAAAAAAAATTTTGTTTTTATGTTTGAATTTGCTTTGTTTTTGTTTTTTTATTTTTTAAGAAAACAAACCCAGGATAATACTTTGCAGACTGAAAAATCAGCATTTTTTACTTGAAATGGTGGTGCTCAATGTGTGTTTAAATTTTATTTAATTTATTTATTTATTCATTTTATTTATTTATTTGTTCATTCATTTACGTTTTCTTTTCATTTATTTATTTATTTATTTATTTATGTTATTTTTTTTTTTTTGCATTCTTGGATGAAAATAATGATGAAAAATTTTCGTAATGTTTTTTTATTTTTATTTTCATTGTTGACATTCCGAATTATGAGTCCTTGACCTTGAAGTGACTGAAAAAAAAAAAAAAAAAAAACGAAATAATAATAATCAAACCTTAGAAAAAATAAAGTTGTAATGGTAAAAAAAATGTACATTTTTTTGTGTTTATTCTTTTACTTTCGAAATTGATTTGTTTGTTCCAGGAATACAAATCGCGAAATAATAATACAAAAATAAATATTTTATAAAAAAAAAAAAAAAATAAATAAAGAATTTTTGTGACAAAAATAGAAAAAAAATAATTATTTAAATTTAATGTCAAATTTATGCATATTATTCATTTGGAGTATTTAAATTATTTTAGCACAACTTTCCATAATTTGTTATAATTCTTTTAATTTTAACTTTTTGTATCTTAGCATTTCTTTATGCTATATTCAAACCAAATACATATGGTTGGTGGAAGCTTCAATATTCTTAGAAAATTAAGTAAAACAACTAGGCTTATTGATTCCTAATATCTACTTATTGATTCCAAATATCTAACAATATTCTATCCAATACGCTAATAAAACTGTAGCTACAGACCCCCGATGTAAAAAGGCTTCTGTGAAATATCGTTTGTCTTAAAAAGTTAAAATAAATAATAGAACATTTAAATAGTTTTAATTGGCAATTTTAATTACAAAAATATAAAATCCTCGCTGAGTATAAAAACTTTTGAATAAAACCTAATACTTTTTTTGTTGTTGTTTGTTCTAGATTTAAAAATCATTTGTTTGAATGTCGAACTGAAACGGAAACTATAGAGCTAGTATTCTGTTAACTATAAATTATATAGAACGGCAACCCAATCGGTTAATAAGTAACTTGCCACGAAATTCTTTGTATTTTATAGTGTTGTAATCTTATTTTCAAATTAAGCTTCTTATAGTCGACATTTAATTTGTAAATCGTTAAGTCAAAATAATAAAAACTACAAATTTTTGGAAACGCGTCGAGAAAAATCTTTCTGTATAAAAACAAGCTATATGCATATACATTACAAAAAAATTGTTAACCAACCCAGGTATACGATTTGGCATATTTTTGATTAACAATAGATAATATATTTTTTTTTTTAGTTTTGAATGTCTCAAATTATTGTAATTAACACTTTCCATTCTATAAATTTAAATTTAACAAAATTAACATATTTTTGGAGCCAGACATGAGATTTAACTTAAAAATGAAATTCAAAGAAAAATATAAAAGTATAATGCTCATATAAATGAGGTTTGTAAATACAATTAAGTTATATGTTTACTTTTTGTAACATGAAGTATAAATAGTAAGCCTGAAATAATCTGAAAATTTTAAGGTTGGTCAATCTTTTTTTTCCCCTTTATGTCTTTAAAATATTTTCAAGGAAAGTTGTGAAAAATAAAATTTTTAACTAGTAATTTTTTTTTCCATTATAGTTTATTATAATTTTTATGCTGAAAATAAAATTAATTTATCTGTTATTTCCAAAACGGAGGTATTTGACAAAAATATAAATTAAACTAAATGAGGAAAATATGTGATAATTTATTTGAATAGGCAAGACAATTTTGAGAAGTTAGAAATTAAATTTTTCGTTAATAGCAAAGAAAAAATTTTAATCGTTGAGAGAATATTTTCGATATGTAAAAATAATATTATGTTTCTCCCAAAGATGTTTTTTAATACCTTTTTTAGAAGTCACATACCCATTTCTGAAGATAAAACAAACTGTATATTTATGGTTGAAAATATTGTTTCACTTAATTGTTATATGGTTGGTTATTTAGGTTTAACAAAAACATTTTAATATTGTAAGAATTGATCAGTTATCATCCCCTGTTACAAAACCATAATATTTTTCTTCGGTACTTAAATTACAATAGAGATTTATATCCGGAAATTAAAATTCATCATTCAATATTTTTTACCTAAATAGTATATACCTATACAATAAAGAAATGAATTCTATTTTATTGATAAAGATAATCCTATGAAAATAGTTAGCCGGCACAATTCAATTTTTAATTTTTGTTAAAGTATCTTTTTCAAAGCAATCGCATGAAAAAAAAAATACTTTATTTATGTATATGTACAACATAATGTTCTTTTTTTTCAAAACAAAATTTTTAAATTTTCTTTATTGAAATAAAGTAAACAATTTAAATATTTTTTTCCAAGGTTGGTACCTAGATAATAATAGATTTTTGTTGATTGAAGACGTAAAAATAGTCGTATACTTTTTATGGGAAATTGTCCTTTTTTCTATTACCATTATACATATACCAATAATATGATCCCATTCATAATTCACATAAATTGATTAAATTATATTAAATACTAAGCTAGTGCGGCTCTGTCTGCAATTCCAAATGATATACTTTTGTGACATTAGATATCGTCATGAAATTGAACCAGACATTTGAAGATCTGTGTAACATTGGCTTCGTGAAATTAATGAAATAATAATTATGCTTATACTTTGTACGCAGCTTAAAGGCTTCACTGACGTTTCTTTCATTCAACACTGTTTTCCTGCAATAAGCAGGTTGTTTTTTTTTGTAGTTTTACTAATTAAGAATAGAAAATGCGTGCAAACACTTTAATGCAGCAAAATTTATAACTACGCAGAGACTTTGTCACTTTTTTAGTCTTTTTTTTTTGACACGTGAAATTATTATCACGTTATTTATGATTTACATATAAATTCAGGTATAAAATATTTAATAATGAAAATAAATATAACCTAAAAATTAAAATTAATAAATACACGGAAAAATTATTATATTAATATATGTATATATATATATATATTTTTATACATAAAAAAAAAGTACAACATTGTAATTTTAGATATACCTACGGTATTCCATTTTTTATTTATATATTTTTTTTTCTTTCCGTTCCGAGGAAAATACTATTAGCAAATATTTGCATTTTGCATAAATGTGCGATTTATTCATGTGCCATGAAATTGTTTAACAAAATTAACTCTAGCATATTCTGTCATCATTATGTTTGCTTTAACTAAATAGTTCAAAAATTTTCATTTATTATTATTAATAAAAAAAAAAATAAAAATTTCAAATATTCGTATAATATTCCTAAATATTATGAGCTTTTTGATAAACTTTACAAGTCCATACTTTGTTTGAAAAAAAAGCAATTTAATTAAAAATTGAAAAATATGAAAATTTTAAAAGAGAATCTAAAATTATATAAATATCGAGAAAATTCATATTTTATACTTTATTTATATTTAATGTGTACAGGTGTTATTCATTTATATTTCCAATTAATTTGAAGCATAAAAAAATAACAAAAAGTTACGATTCACATGAATTGAATTTGATAGTCAACCAATTCGAAGTAATTGACAGTAACTAATTATTTTTGATTTTAACTGCTTTTCACTTTAATCAAATATAATTATAGCTAACTTTTTTCTCTAATCAGTTATAGTTAACTAAAGATTTTTTAAAATAAAATTTTATTGTAGTTTAATTAAAATATTCGAGAAAAAGTAACGTAACAAACCTAAAACTCGAAATCGAAACAACGAATAAATTTTTTTCATCTTGAGCAACTAAACTACTAAATTCTTTTATTTTTTTATTGTAACTATTTCAAGTCCTGAATTCAACGATATCTGAGATAGTTTAATTATTATAAATTATAATTTCAATATATTTTTGCTCTATAAATTTTAATTCTAAATCTTCATCTTTATACCTTGAATTAATTATTGAATTGATAAATCGAAAATTTTGATATATTATTATATGAATTACGAACAAATTTTATTAAAATTCTGTATTTTTCAAGGAATATAAAAGATATTACAAAAAAAAAAGAAAAAACAGTCATCAAGAACAAACATCATAATAGTGAATATTAAGTTTAAAAACAAATTATTATTTATAACTTTAAATTTCAAAACTTCCTTATCCTTTATTATGACAACATTGTTCTTAACAACTAATCAAACAAAAATATTATTATTCGCTTTTTCAATCGATTTCAAGGAAAATAACAAAAAATAATAAAATTATTATTATTGTACCGAGACAATATTTTAATAAATTTCTCTATAGAGTTCAATATACAAAAATTTTAAATACATATGTGCATATATTGAAATTTTTAATAACGACGAACAGAATATTGAATAAATAGTGTTTGTTAATTTATCGTTATAATGAATTTGTCAAAATGTAATAATCCTATTAGATATTATATTTTCTTTGATGATAATAGCCTTCTGCCACATCACATCTTTCAAAATTTCGTTAATAAAAATAAAATAGATAACTACTAGAATTAATAAAATTAATAATATATATACATATTATAGAGATTTAATGCATCTTAAGCAGAAAAACATGACAAAACTTAATCAATTTTAACTTCCTACAAAAATAATTTAAGAAATTGAAAGTAAAACACTAAATAGACTAAATAGCAACTATATATATATAAATATATACAAATAAATTTTAAAAGAAATATTTATATTAATATTAGTTTTAATAAATATTAACCTTATATTACTTCAAATATTATAACGCAAGCCTTATATTTAACAACAAATATTTATAAGTTAGAACAAAATCATTTATAATAATAACTATATTATATTATTTAACATAACACTACTAAACATTGAAAAGTAAATTTTCTTATTAACAATATTATTATTATTTTTTTAATATAATATTTTTATTTAAATTTATTTAGTCTAGTCTTTTATTACTTTTACTAATATTTTCTATGAAAATAAAGAATTAACTTGAGTCTATATAATTTTAATATTATTAACTTTTTTTTTTTTCTTCGTTTGAAAAGTTTGCCAAATAAACACAAAGAATTTTATTTGTACATTAATGTTTTTATTTAAAGAAAATACGATGATGAAAGTAAAGTAGAAAAAAAAAAAATAAAAAAAAATAAAAACCAAAATATTTATCCAATGTTTAAATCGAAAATAATGTCGGATAAGTTGCAATCAAATATGTTTAGGGAAAAAATAAGGAAAACATTAATTTTTTTTATTTTTATATTGATAAATAAATGAAAAAAAAAATATTAATAATTTTTAGTAAATATGTACATATACTTTATTATTTTATGCTTTAGAAAACACAGTGATACGAATGTAAACACAGTGTAATATCCAAGTTTACACAGTAGTAAAATAAGAGTGTATGAATAATATTACTCTGGCCTTGTCTTAAAATCTACAAAAAAAATTTTCAATTTATATTTAAACACTTTTAAAGAAATATAAATTCTTTAAAATTAAGTAATTAATTTATTAAAGGATCAACTAAAAAACAAAAATATACGTGTACATAAGTTTATTTTTCATTTATTTAAATAAATGTTTTGAAAACTATACAGAATGTATAAATAAAGTTTCTAATTAGCTTGCTTGATCGAACTTTGCTTGATCAAAACTTTGTATGAAAGAATTTAGTTTAAATGCGTATTAAATAGAGATAAATAAATTTATTTTTTTTATTGAACACCACATATAAACATGTGTAGAATAAAACCAGCTGTTAAAATAAAATATTTTTAATTTTTTTCTCTCAATTTTATTTCAATAAAAATTTGACAATAATTCAAATTTTACCTCAGATAAAATTTGAAAACATAATACCTATATTTAATATTTAAAAATTCAAATTGCATTTTACATAGGTTTGAAATTCAATAATTCTTTTTTTTTTTTTAATTAATTTCCTATAAAACTATATAGCTAAACTAAATATTTGTATAATCATTTATATTTATATAAACACCTTGTATATATGTGCATATATTATTACTATAAGTCTCAAAGAATTCAAATATTAATTAAGTATACATCAATTGGAATTTTCTAATATTTATTTACATAAATTTTCTAAAAAGTATATATAAACGTTAAACATTAACGGAATTAAGTACATTATTAATATATTTATCTTTATATACAGTGCGTATATAAAAATTAATATCTAACGTGTATATATTCATTACACATATAAAAAAAAAAAATTAAATAAATAAAAAGTAAAATATTTTAACTTCAACCCTTAAAAATAGTGGGACAATATTTTATTTAAATATTTGCGTATTTATTCAATATTATATATAGAGCACTTCTTTTTTTCTTTTTTTTTTTTAATTATGTAGAATAGAAAAATATAAGGAAGGAAAATAAAATATATATAAAACAGAATTTCTGTTTAATTATAAATATTTACTGAGAAAAAAAAATGAAAATTAAATAGCTACAGGTTTCAGGGTTAATAGGTCTATACTCTATAGTGATCGTTTATTATATTATTAAATGTTTTTCTTTAAAATATGAAGGAAATATATTATTATTATAATTTTCTTTATTTTTTTCTTTGAGAAAAATTATTATTTTATTTTCAAATTAAAGTCAATAAACGATAATTATAGCTTTAATAACGATAAAATAATTAATAAAATTTATTGTTTAAAATTAAAAAAAAAACAAAATTAAAAAAACAAAATTATCGTCACTTAAAGTCTCGTAGTTGTAAAATCTAATAATCTAGATTGTGAATTTTTAACCGATTTCAGATAATTGCAAAATAAACTTAGCTGTACTATAATATTGTATAATCGAAGAATTCAGTTAAGAAGAGCTATCGACTTTATTTACCTAATCTTAAAACAAATATATACACATTGGGAAAAAATTTAAAAATAAATTTTAAATACTTTATCGATTCATCCTTCTAAAAGAAATACGACTCAGAAGTATGCACAAAAAAAAAACGAATTACTTCAATGTAAAATTATATTAGAAGGTTAATTGTTTAAATAAAATAAAAAAAAATAAAAAAAAAAAAAACAGCAATAAATAAATAAAAATCCCTTTCATTTTAAATATGCTTCATTGATTCCTATAATTTTCTTATATTTTTTCTGATTAGATTGCAATTTATATAAAAATGAATTCATAAAATTATGTTAACTCACTCGAATTGGCTTATAGATTTATTAAATGCTCGAATGATTAAAATAACAAAAAAAATTCCATTATGAAAAATCAAGAAAATCAACTAATATAGAGCCAGTAAAATTAAGATAATCCTTCTTAGTTCAAATTGTGGACATAATTTGTTATGATTTCTCTCAAATTACTATAAAGATTGTATTTTTATTACTCTAGAGATACACACATTTATTTATGGGTATAATTCATATTAAAAACGAAAAAAAAAAAACTTCTGGCTAAAAGTTAAATATTATATATACCTAGGTACCTTTTTGCATGTAAAGTAGGAATTCATGTTTTTTTTTTTTATTTTGCCTTTATACAAATAACATTAAATTGTGCCATATGGGCGTTTTTGTTATCATTTCATTGAAATTCCAAATGAATAATAATACTATATGGCGAGTTCCTTTGAGATGTAAAACAGTCAAAGAACATATTCAACATTAAAAGCACAACTACACATACATAATAACTCGAACATAAAAATAACACAAAAATAAGTAAATGTTGTTCTTTTCTATCACGAATTAAGCCTTTTATTATATGTGAATCATTGTTTAGGAACGATTTGACTTAATGTTAGAATTTAGAACCTCCAATATTTAAGTAATTAAAAAAGTAATAAAATTTCCAAAGTTTAAATTTTCAAATAGGGATCAAAAAAATTTTGTATTTCATCGCGACTTTTTTTTTATAGAACAAACAATATTTGTGATTCTGAATATCAGATTTTAACAACACCGTTTTTATTTATTCAAATAAATTTACCTATATTTCTATATTTTATATATATAATTTTGGATCTAAACAATATTTGTATATAATATACTTTATTTTATATTATATTTATTTTTATCATGATTTTAGCATCTTCATAAAAATATTGCTAATGCTAATTATTAGCAAGTGCATTTGTTGACTTAACTATTTATGATATTCAAAAGCCAATGCAATTGTTTTAAAACAAGTGCAAAATAAGATTTTCTAATTGGAAAAAAAAATCATAATTCATTTTATTTATATGAACAAAATGTCGTGATTTGCACCGTGATTTTGACTCCATATCAAAATTCTCATCCAAAATAATAAATAATTATATTTCCATTTTAGATCGTCAAGCCAGCTTATTATTTCGTTAATCGTTATAGTCTTACACTTTTTCAATTGTAGCCAGCGGCACATTTTTTTTTTTGAATAATAAAATAAAATATCTTAAACTTTACTTCTGTTCTGAAATAATCCATTTACATCTATAACTTTATCAGCAACGCACATCCGTACTTGAGGAGATTATAAATTTGTTCTATACACATGAATTTGAATTTCTATTTTTAACTCTTAACTAAGTATTTATTCCTAAAATTCAAAATCTTATTCTAAAATTATCAAAATAAGAACTTGTTACATTGAGATTCGAATTATCAAAAGGCGTGCTAAATTTATAGTATTAAAAAAATATAAATTTTCATAAAAATTTATGCCATAAAGTCATGTCAATGCAATTACTGTGTTTGAAAAGCTTACAAAAAAAAAATAAAAAAATTGTAAAATAAAAAATCACTCAATATTTTTTAATGGATTTGCATTAGCGACAAAAACGGATGTGTACATTTGAATGTAAATCATACACGGTATAGCAATTTCATCGTAGCACTTAAATAGTCATTGACAAAATTGTTATATTCAACTAAACCTCTACTATGATATAGCATAGGTAATAATCCTTTCACATAAAAACATAAAAATCTAGAACCAAAAAATTTTATATTTTTTATTCAATTGTTAATCATATTTTTTTTTTTTTAACAGGATTAAATACTTGTATTATTATAGGTAAATAATGTAAATTTGTAGTTCTTGATATAATTTTATTGTTGACTCAAAATGTTTCATAAATATATGCTAGTGTTGTGAAAAGAGCTAGAAGAAACATATATTTTATCGAGTTTTAGAATATAAAAATTTTGTGCATTATTGAAAACATTTGAAAAAAATATTTGTAATTATATCAATATCATTACATAATACGTAATATACTGAGTACCTGTCGTAGCCCCATAAGATTAATACAGATTATTCAATGGCCACATCGTTACCATATACTTTAGGCTTCAAAACTTACGTGAACTTACGAATATGTAAAACACAAATCATATAAATGAAAAGCATTATATATCAAAACTTAATGAAAGTGATTGAAAATGCGATGATTGCAAAAAAATAAAACAATTTTATTGACAATTCTTAATCAAAAAACATTCAACATAAAAATAGAACAAATAAAGATATTTTTTTTTTATTATGATTCAAATATTCAAGATGATTTTTTTTTTGTGTCCTCTTTTATTTGATTGTCCAAACGATAACATTTTTTATTTTAAAAAACAGAAAAAAAAATTTTTTTTAAATTTGTTTTTTTTTTTTTTTAATTTTTTTTTTAAAAAGCCTTTTAATTTGTTATATTTTGCTGAATTCTTTTTTTTTATGCTATGTTAAGTAAACTTTTGTGTCCATAAACATTTAAATTTTTCATATACATATGATTTTTTTTTTTTATATCTGACAGATAAATTCATTTTGCCAGCAATTACAACACTTTGGACTTCATTTTCAAAACAAAATTTAAAATAATAATAAAAAAATGAATAGCAGTGGTAAGTTCTGAATCTAAAAAACTAAAATTGTTTTCTAACATAAAATTTCATATGAAATAAATTCTATAATAATTATAATAGTAGTGGTTGATTATAATAATTTCAATATACCTACACAGAATTTCTAAGTTGGGTTGTCCAAAAAAAAAATTCGATAAATATCAAACTTTAATTATTTAACATCCCAATATTATAAAACTTTGAAATTAAAAGCTCCGTCATTAATATCAATAAACATAATAATGGAGTATGTTTTATGAACGATTAAAATATTTATTATAATCTCAAAACAAACAAATTTTTTTCATATCTACAGTTTTTAAAATCAAAAATAAAAAAAAAAAAACTTCTGAAAACTAAAAGTTTTCTGCTGCCACGTTTAACATTTAAAAATAAAATACTTTGACTGGACATTTATGTGAGTTTTATGTAAATATCTAATAAAAAAAAAATTTATTTGCATCTGTATTTGTTAAATCGATTTTGCTTTTAATATGAAAACTTTTTTTTTTGTCTCCATATATTCTCATATAAAATAAGTATTTCAGAGTTGCCAACCTTTTATTTACTCATTGAATAATTCAAATTAATGATATTGATTCATAAATGAAGAATTTAATTTTATAAAAAAAATGATGCAGCTAATTTAGATAAAAAAAAAAAAGTTATTGTGCGAAGAACATATTGATCAATATTAAATTTTAACTTTCTTTAACCCCAAATTCATAGAACAGAATTCTTTTAGGCCGACCACAAAATACATTTACTATTACTTAATTATTAACATTATATAGTTATTTAATGGACGTCAAAAGCAACAAATGCACATTGAAATATCACTTAGAACTTCAACAGGCTTCATGGGAAAATCATATTTATGATTTTTTTTAACATAACATTTACATACATTATTGTTAATTTTGATAGCAATGATAATGCTCTAGAAAAAGTTTCAATTAATATCTATGCACTTTCCATAATGTTTAAAAAAATGTTACAAACTTTAATTAAATCGTGTAGAAAAAAGCGCGAATAAATTTTCTTCTATTATAATTTGTGTTTTTTTAGATTTTTTTTTTTTCAACTTTAACGTTAGACTTTCATTTAGAATGAAAATTAAAAAAAAATTATCAGGAAAACTACAACTTTTACTTGAAAAAATATAGTTCTAAAAATCATACAATTATAATTTTTTCTTGTTTAAACGCAACCCAAACTACAGTGTACTTATTTCGTTATCTTTTTTTTTTTTGGTTATAAGTAAATAGAGAATGTATTATACATACTTATGTGTAAATAGTTCATTAAATAATATTTCACAAAAGAAATTTTAAAGTATTTTTTGTACGAAACTTTTTAAGCTACTAGCTCGACCCTATAAAATCTAACAGAATTCTCGCTCTGATATTCCATCCATTTTCTGAAAATTAAAAAGTAAGATGATATTGGCAATTTTTCTCAAAGATTTTGACATTATTTTAATTATTCTTTATTAACAAAACTATTAAAAATAAAAATCTTATTATATATAAAAAAGACCAAAGAAATTTCACTATATTACGAATAGAACTCTTTTATTTATTATTTATACCACAGCTTGTTTATTCTTAAATATTTTCCTAAAAAACATTCTCAGTAATTGCATCACTCCCAGAAATGAACATATACAGATAAATACCACCTACCTATATTTCTGAAATTTTATTATTATTATTCATTTTAATTTATTTTATACAAAAATTCAAACTATATGTACATATTATAACACTTAAAATTACGTTATTATTTTGTTACAATTAAAAGATACAAATCATAATAAATGAATTTATTTTTATTTATTTAAGTTGAGTGAAATTTTCTTGAAATTGTTTATTTTGATGTGAAAGTATTATTAGATTTTCATTAAAAATTTTTCCTATATATGCTTTTTTAACACTAAAACAATTTTCATCTTAACCACCTGTCAATGAATTTCTATATTTCATATATATTATATTTTCTATGTTAAATTCACTTGAATTTTGTACTCTTTTACTTTCAATTTTCGATTTATGTTTTTCTTTCTATTGATTGAAAAATTTCCTTATTTCTGTGTTTATTTATTTATTTATTTGATGATTTTTAAGGACATTTTTCTGTTAAAACACTTAAATATAATTTTGAGGGACCTATAAAATATATAATTTTATACTCATAGATAGTATATGTATATAAATAAAATTTAAGTGAAAGCAAAAACAAAGAAGTGTTATGTTAAAATAAAAATAAATAAATAAAAATAACAAAAGCTTTAACAGAAATAAAATTTTCCGCACAGTTATGCTTTAACATTAATTAAAAAAAAAAAACTGAATAAGTTATCTTATAAATAAGTGTTTATTTTAAATTTAAAAATTAAATTTGATTAAGAATTAATTCTGAACTAACGCTATTTAAATACTTTCAAAATTTATATTGATATAAGTAAATTTCAAGAGAATGGTAAGTGGATTTGTAAGTCACCAAATTTTTTTGAGCCTGGTGTAAATTTAATTTAAAGAATATTTAACAACATTAAAAACAACAAAAACTATAAAAAAAATAAAGTTTTTTATTATAGTTTTATCATGCAAAATGTGCTGATTTTGGTAACAAAAAATTTATATTTGTATACATTTATAAATTATGTAAGCATGTATTTATGTATATTATATGTATATATACATATACAATTTATAATATAAAATAATTTATATTAAATCCAAAAATGTACCAATATTGATTACTTTTTGCCCATTGGACATTTAGCTAATTGAAAATAATAAATATTTAAGTAAACATTTTACTAATAACATTGGTAATTTTTAGTATTTTTTGCTACCAAAATTAATCCTAAAATATTTATGAAAATAAAAACAGTAATCTTCTAATGGCCAAGCAAAATTTATTTAAACACATTTATATGTAGTTCATTAAAGAATTATAGCATTATGGATAAATAGTCGAAAAAATATGTATATATGAAACTCAATAAAATTTCTTTTGCCATACTTAAAAAATGTATATTGCTGCGTACGTATTCTTATTTTAATATAGGATATGTGTATATATATGAACAATTATTGTACATTAAACATACATGTTGTATGCAAAAATTATAGATTGTAAAGAAAAAGTTAGAAATGCCTAAAAAAATATCGTCTATCTTTTTGTTTTTGGCTTCAGCTTAAACAGAATAAAAATTAAGTTTAATTAAATACTCAACGATATTGTAGTTAACAG
This sequence comes from Hybos culiciformis, assembly GCA_964007475.1. Classification (NCBI taxonomy): domain Eukaryota; kingdom Metazoa; phylum Arthropoda; class Insecta; order Diptera; family Hybotidae; genus Hybos; species Hybos culiciformis. The sequence continues at coordinate 31,720,608 of OZ023273.1, read as the reverse complement.
CAAATAAGATTCCGCTTTCGTGTCTCATAATAGTTATAAATAAGAAATTGAATGGTGCGAACATCGAGCATATTTTGTTCAAAGCTCTTTCATTCAATTTTAAGGAGATAAATAAAAAATAAAATTGAATTCAAGAGTTGATTTTAAGAGAATAATCTTCTTTCTAACTAAGTTTCTTTTACATAATAACTTTGTATACATATATCATCTAGTAAGTATGGACTTTCATAATAAATATTAAAAATATAAACATTGATGAATCTTATAAAATCAAACTTGAATTTTTTGTTTGTGTGTACAAAATTTGTAAATTGTAATAATAAATAATGCAAAAATATTGGAGTCAATAATATTTCACATATGCTATTTTTGATTAAAAATTGATTTATTAATTAGTTTTGTGGTTTGTTATATTTAATACCACTTACAAAAAAAAAAAATAATTGTACAATTTTAATTTTTTAAACCATTATTCTGATGATAAATTATATATATAATTTTGTATATTTTCAATTTTAATAAATTAAAATTAAAAACTTGGTTAAAAAAATAATATTGTAAAATGTAAAGGATTATGACAAACAAAGGATTTTTAAAATGAAAAATCAACAAAATAAAGTTTAAATATTACGTTTTAGAGGCCATCTATTGATGTTAAAGGACTATATGTCAACTTTATATACTTATATAGTATGCCCGTATAGCATAATCTGATTACACCTACCATCTTCAGCTAAATATAAACTGAAATATAGAAATTAAATAATTATGTTCTTACATTATGGTTTTGTTTTCATCTTTATTCACAAACATTATCTAGTAACATTGTCCATGACACATTTGCTGACACATTTTCTAAAATACGGTGTATTTTTATTAAAATTGAATGTTGATAAATAAAATAAAAAAAATGTAATAAAAATTGTTGTCCAACTATAAAATCACCGAACCGTCGGCAAAAGAAATTTTGAAAAATTCAGTTAAATATATTCAAGCACATCGGTTCTAAGAAAATAATAGAAAATACAGTTTAAATACCACCTTTTTTTTTTCTTCTAAAATTAAATCGGAATATGCGAGATTAAAAAAAAACACATATTTATATTTCAAGAAATAATTCTTTTTCTAACTTCACTGTGCCTTTTCATTATAACCGCTTTTATTAATTTTTACACCCTAATCCTGGACATTTAAAAACTCAAGAAATTTAAATATATGACCAGAAAATCTTCACCATTTTGATACAAAAGTTATCATCAAAACCAGCTTCAGTTTTCATTATACTTCGCCTAAAATTAAATTAATGACCTCAATTTAGCTAGTCGGGTCACCTCACCATAATTTTTTTTCTGTCACCTCACATTTTTGAAATAAGCTTATTTTACTAGTCACAAATACGACGTGAAACTTTACTGCGCAAACATCTTAATTCACACACAAATCTCTTGCTTTCACCTTTAGTTTTGAGAATTTGACAAGAAAAAAGTAAATAAATAAAGAAAAATAAAAGAAAATTACAAAATAAATCAAAAAAAATCTAAAAATGTGTAATTTTTATTTTACTATTTTTTTAAATAAATAATTTTTTGAATTTTTCAGAAATAAATACATTTTTTTTTCAATTTATTAAATTGAATATTTTTTAAATAATACTCAAGACCGTAATTTTAAAATTTTTTAGAATTTTTCTTATTTCTTTTCTTTTTTTTTATACTAGTCACCCAATAAATTGCAGGTGAGAGAAATATAATTTTTTGTGAAAGAAAATGCGCGCGTGACTATCAAAATATGGTAGCTCTCACTTTTCGTGACAAATTTGGCGCTTTTGCGACTAGCTAAATACTGATTTTACTGTCACGCTGTTGACTCGACTAGCTAAATTGAGGTTAATGTTTTTTGACATACTTGAATGAATAGAAGATATTGTGTTTTGGATTCATTGAAAATTAAAATAATACAAATTTATAAAATCTTATAGTTCTTTGGGCTCAAAATTCTAACAAGAAATTTTTAATTTCTATTTTCATATTTCATAACTTGCGATAAAATAAAATTTTATTTTATTTTCTAACTCAATAAATATTATTTTCTTATTAACAAAATATTGCACATTTCAAATAAAAAAAACAAAAATGTTGCAGCTAAGCAAACAATTTCACTAACTTATAACTATATAATGATTTTTTTTTAGCTTGTGTCATGTTCAATTGTAAGTAAAATACAAAAACTCTTATGAATCAAAAAAAAAAATCTATCTTTCATTTCGTATTTATTTAAAAGAAAAAAAACAAACCACCTTGATCCTTCTCCCTCATCCTCAATCACATTAACTAATAAATAATAATCTGATCTTTTTGAATTTTTTTTTCTAATTTTTTTATTTTATTTTTTTTTATTTTAACAATTTATATCTAATCATTTCGCCAAACATTTTAAACAAAACCATTTTTCATTAAGAAAATTTTTTTTCATAAGAATAACGACAATTTCTTGCCTTATTTCAAAAATAAACACAAAAATAAACAAAAAAAAAAAATGGTATCAAAAGTTTGCCATCATCATTTACGTCCAAAAAAAGCTGCAAATAACAAAATATTCTATGCTGCAACATAAAAATAATTTTTGAAATAAACATGTATTTTTTTTTTCTTCATCTTTATTTTTTTTTTTTGCTCTAAAAGTAAACTCTCAATGCTTAAAGATTCTTTACAGCAATTGACAATAAAGAAAATATCTCTAGAAAAAAAAAAAAAAAAACAAAAAACATTTAATATAAAGAACGTTATTTTTTAAAGATATTTTTCTTGAAGAGTTGTGCAAAGATACATATAAAACAAGTTATAAAATATATTTCAAGTCAATATCATAACTTCAAGAATTATTATGGAGTTTAAAGCAAAAAAAAAATATTATAATTTTTTTTTATAAATGCGTAGTATATTATTAAAGTATAGTATTAAAGTATATTCCAACAGACATAATATGTATATGTTGCTACTAGGTTTCATTATTAATTTTAAGTATCTACTGAATTCAACAACAGACTCATTTCAGAGGGCGGAAAATAATCTAATATAAATTTTAAAAGTATGTAATGACATTTGGAATAATAGTAACATTTGAGTGCATATTCAATATTTAACGTGAAGCTCAGCTATAATACATTTTTTTTCTAACTTTCTTACAACTAAACTTATACTTCTCTTCCACACTGAAAAAACAGATAGCTGCTGCAACTATATTTTTTTATATCCCTTGATATTTAAATAGGTCAAATGGAGTTGACTTAACCAAGATTTACTATTTACTATATAGCTTTACTTTTACTTTTTAATATATCTGATATAGAATGATTGTAGCATAATTCGGCATAAAAATTTAAGAAACTCGTTTGGTATAATTTTTAGTTTTGACTACAAAAAATATAAAACAAAAATTTTTGGGCTATCAACTTTTGCTATTTGTCATAGCAAGGAAAAATAGCTAATAGTATTACTTTTAATATATCTGTTCATATATGATTATAGCAATATTTGTCATAAAAATTTTAATAAAATTGTATTGTATTAAAAATTATTTTTTATTTATTTTTAGCCAGAAAAACTATTTTTCAAGCAGCAAATTTTGCTACAATTCATTTGCAATATATTTTTGCACAAGTTATTATGTATTTAATAATAAATACAATATTTAAAGTACATACTATCAGAAAATATTGCAGTTTTTGTTACAACTTTATATCTGGTTCTTTTAGATAGCTAATTTTCGAATGATTTTTTTTTCAATGCATCTGTAAATATAAGCTTAATTGATAATCATTGGTTTTTTTTAATTAATTTTTTTAGTACTATTATTTATTTCTTAATATTTTTTTTACCAATATTCATAAAACATTTTTTAGCATGTCTCCTTAAAAAAATAAAGAAAATAATAAACAAACAAAAATAGTTTTATAGAATAGTTTATCTTTATAGAATGAAATTTTTCGGATATAATTTTGGAAAGGATATTTTAAAGTTTTTCCTTTCTTGTTTCAAATATATATACATATATATTTTTTTTTTCTTTCCTTTCTTTTTAAAAAAAAAAATAGAAGAAAAATAAAAACACTCTGAAAAGTGAATAAAATTTATTGTGTTTTTGGTACTGTACAATCCTGATGCAATAAAACGCCTTTTCCGGATGTCAAAAAGCAATAAAATTTCTTATTATTTTTATTTCTTCTATGTACACAACAAAATAAAAAAAATAAAATTTTTTTCGTTTTTTTTTTATCATTCTTAAAAAATATCCTTGATCAAAAGATTTAATATAAAAATATCCCTTAAAAAATATAAAAATGTTGTTTCGGAAGTAAGTTAGAATATATTTTTATTAAAATTTTGCAATAATTTTTTTTGAGTTTGAAGCAGGGCTGTGGAGTCGGAGTCGGAGTCGTGGAGTCGGAGTCGTGGAGTTGGAGTCGTGGAGTCGGAGTCGGAGTCGGTTGTAATTTTTGCTCGTTAAGAGTCGGAGTCGGAGTCGACAAAATAAAGCCGACTCCGACTCCGACTCCAAAACTATTAAATTTAAAGTACACTCGACCAAAACTTATTAAATTAAATAAAACATTTTTATAATTATATTTCTATAATTAAATTTAACAAAGCAACAACCAACTGTCTGGCACAGAAATCCAATAAAAATATATTATCACGATTTTTGGCTTACCGGGAAAATTAAAATTTATGGCAATTTCTATTTTTTATAATTGTTGGTGCGGGTACAGAAAGTATAGTACATTGGTATCAGACAGAGAGTCAAATTAGTCAAAGTAGGAGTCGGAGTCGGAGTCGGAGTCGCCAAACAAAAAAATGAGGAGTCGGAGTCGGAGTTGGAGTCGGTAATTTTGTTGACCGACTCCACAGCCCTGGTTTGAACAAAACTTCTCCCTTGCACCTCGACCATTTTCTTTAAAAAAAATTTCTATTAGCTGTAAAGGCCTGTATTATATCTGAACTTTATTAAGAAGTATGTAATATTGTTATTTCAGTATCAGTTCTTTCCTTTTTCAAATTTCGGGCAATAAACCCTATCTGTTATATATATAAACAGTTACAGTAAATAGAAAAAAAAAAGCCTATACCGATTTTTTTTGAATTTTGGAAAACGTCCAAACGCTAATTTTACATATAATAAACTGTCAGGAAGCATTAAAATCTTTTTAATATAAGATAATAATGGAGCCATTTAATTTTTAATGTTTAAATTTTTAGCTTTTTTTTTTAATTTTGTTTTTATTTTATTTTTAATATTCTCAAATCGTTTGTAAATATTTTTTAAATTATAATGATTTAGTAGAGAGAAAAAAAAAACTAATTTTAAAATAATCACAAAGTAAATTGCTTAACAACAAAAAAAGAATTAAAGAATATTAGTAAATAAAAATTTTCTTAAAATATTTAAAACAAAATCATTGCATAACTATTAAAACTAAATATATTTAATTTAAATTTTTTTCAAAACTGCTACCGGTTTTTTAACTTCAATTATTTTTGATCTTTTTAAATATATTCACACTATGTTAGTTTCATAACACAACCCATTCAATAACATAAGTAGCATTTTAATAATAATTTAAAACTGTCTGCAATATAAAGTAATTATATTATTTAAAATTAACTAAAAATACAAAAAAAAAAATGGTCTGGCGAAGTACAAATCTTCTGATATTAACGTGGGTCGCCCAAATAAGTCAAATAAAAAGAAAATACAAATTTCCTATAATATTTTTTAAAAAAAGTTAAGATAAACTTAAAGGTACTTTAAATCTTTAATTGACTTAACCATCAAACTTGTCATAAAAATTTCAAAAGCAGATCTAAATTATCAAAAACTTTGTTATAAATGTTATTTTTCTACGGAAATAAAATAGAACTTATTAATTTTCTATGTTAATGTAATTAATAGAATTAATACAGAAATCCATATGTTCTATCACACAGTTTTATGCACAATATAATAACTACAAACCCTTAATACTTTCCTAAGCATTAATACAGAGATGAATATAACAATTGAACGAATAACTCATTTGCTCATCAGTTAGTGCCTATTGTTAAGATATCCAATGCGTATAGAATTATTGATTTGACTTAAAAAATATATATATGTAATTATATATATATTTTTTTTCTCAACACTATGTGGCACCAAAACATTTACCAATATTAAATTTTTGCTTCTTTTATTATTATATGGAATATATTTTTTTTATAATAACGTATTCTTTACAGAAAAAATATAATATAAAAGAAATATTTGTCCATATTGATGACACAATTGTCATTTTAAAGGGAAAATTTATTACTATTCATTAAATCATTAAGAAAATAATATTCAATATAACATATATACCTAATATGAAAAAAATAATAATAATAAAAATAACGTTTAACATTTATAAGTAATATCTTTTTAAAAACTTCTAAAAATTTATTTTAATCTTTGCCGACGACGACGACACAAAAATTATATACGTTATACATTTGAAATTTTAATTTTTGTTTTCCAATTATATATAATTTTTATTTTATGAATTATTAATTATATATATACATTAGTTTGTATTGGTACCGAAAAGTTTTGCAATTATTATAAAATTTTGAAGTTTAATATTGAGACCGGAGATGGTGCTATTTAAATGACGACTTTTTTGACAGTCTTTCAAAGTATTAGTATAATAACTAATAAAACTACAATAAACAAATTTTAAACAAAATCGCGAAAAAAAAAGATTATTCTAATTTAATTTTAAAATAATTATTATTATAAAGAAGATTTCAATTCTTCTACTTTTAGATTTTAAAAAAGCCTTTGAAACTTCTTGCTAAATTAAAAAATAAATTTTATTATTAATTTGATTTTCTCACATCTAAATAATGTTCTCTCAGAGGTACCTCAGGGTTCGTTACTTGTTCCATTGCTTTCTATTTTATTAAGGATCTTCCAACAATTGCTGCGAAAGGATCAATATATTTATTCGCAGATGATGTTCAAATTTTATACTTAGAAATCATATCTCAAGTGATTATGAACTGGAACTCATTTGCCTATTTAAAAAAGATTATCTTGTCAGGTTTTCCCCGCTATGACTCAATTATCTTCTCGCCGACTAGACTATTTATTATTTCTAGCAGCTTTAAATATGATTTAATGATTTTTTTTTTTTTTTCTGAAAACGTTTAGTATTCTTAGTATAGTTATAATGTATCTCTATTTTATCCCCAGATAGCAACCTTTTGGTTTCAGTTTCGATCATTGTAAATATTATGTACATATTATGTTTTTGCAACAATCACATGATTTTTTAGAATCTACTCTAAGTAAAGCTGTTTTCATAGTATTCAACAATTTTCATAATTAACTTTTTTATCGAGATTTTATTTTATTGGTTGATGAGATAAATAATTTTTTACACATTACAAATTGTCTAGATTGAAAAATAATTAATAAATAAATACTGCTTACTAATCAACCAATAAAACTTAATCCAAATTTTCATATAAAGAAGAAAAACAAAATAATTTTTTACATTTAAAATTTTATTTTTATTACAAAGTTAAAAAGAAAATTCTATTAAATTTCAGAAGACGATCGAAAAAAAAATAATTTTTTTAATTTAATTATAATTTTATACTATTTTGTGCCGCCAATTTTATTTCATATATATGTAAGGCACCCCCGTTATTACTTCATTATCATCTCTAAAACATATTTTCTTACAAAAAGAACTTTTATAAGTATGTCTGATGCTAAATATGTACATACCTATATAATTCAAAATTTGTTTGTTCCCAGTTTTTTTTTTCTGTTTTATTTTGTTTTTTTGTTTTTTTTCTTGTACATTTTGTTTGACAAATATTTGCAGGTACTTGTTGTAGAATCGACTTTGGGAAACGGAAGTTTAAAATATATAAAAATAGTTTTCCTTTTTTCATTAAAAAAATAATAAAAATAAAAGAAAAAAAACATTTTTGTAACTTATCCATTAAAAATGATAAAAAAAAAAAGTAGAAGAAAAATAAAGGAAAATAAAAATAAAAACTAAAATAAATATTGACGCGTGTAGTTTTCATTTAAAATAAATATATTCTTCTTTTAAAAAGAAAAAAAAAAAAAAACATTATAAATATTTTTTAAAAAGAGAATTTTTAATTCAAAGAAGAATAAAAAATAAAAATTGTTAATCAAAAGAAATAGAAAATTAATAATTTATCATTAAAGTGACTTCAAAAAATTACTAATTTTTTTATTTTTTGTCTTTTTTATACACAGAGAAACGATATATAAATAAAATAAAAAAGATCTTTGAAAATTCTGAAACAGATCCAAATTTTAGTTTGATTTTGTCTTTTATTATAAGGTATTATTATTATTATTTTTCAAATTTTTCATGAAGCCATTTGAATAAATATTTTTCTTAAACACAAGGTTTATTTTTAATTTTGTTATAATTTTTTTTATTATTTACAAAAAAAAAAAATTAAAAAATGTTTTGCCTTGAACGTTCTGAGGGCTTTAATTATGAGAACAAACGCAGAAAAAAAAAATTGGAAAAACCTTCGTTGAGCCGGCCAAAGCACAATTACCTTTTCGCGCTAGATCTGTTTAAATTTCATATTTACATTTTTTTTTTTATGAAAAATAAAACAAAATTGAAATTCGAGATAAATTGAAATTCGTACGAAATTTATTTTCATATTTTCATTAATTTTTATTTATTTTACATTTATTTGGATTATATAAATTCTCGTAAATTTTAATTTATAAAATGTTATTCTAACTTTTATTATTAAAAATAAAAATCTTAAATTTGACAAAATAAATTTATGGGAAATAAACATAAAAATAAATGCATATATGCATATATGTACAGGATTGGAATTTAGTGGTGCGTAGCGTACACACCAAACTTTTTTTTTAACAAACTATAGTTAAAACATAAAACTAATCGTTATTTTAATAGAAAGTTCTCTACTTGTTTTCTATATTAAAGTAAAATTACCGTCGCATTTGTTACAAATTTATTTTCAATAACCAAAATGTCTAAACTTCTCTAAATCTATAAATAGGTGTATATGTACCGATTTATAGTTTATTCCAATAAACTATAAATCGGTACCAATGCTTATTGGCGTGCTGCGGAACGACATTAAATGTGCCGTGGTTATTTTCACCCAAAAGATTTTTTTTTTTAAATATTTAGATAGCAATTTGTTTTAGAAGATCCTGGAAACTGAAGTTACAATTCGAATAAATTCGAATTTTCTTTATGGATAATTTGTCATAAACTTTTAAAAATATTTAGACCATGTGTCTAAGTTTTTTAAAATTTTTATCTAAAAGAGATAAAACTTCAAAGAATTAATTGTTTCTTTCATTAAACATTTTTCGGGATTTAAGAAATATCTTCAACATAAGTTTCTTCTTTTCCAGCATAAGATTATTTCCCCAATCATACCCGAAAATCGCCCAATTATGAGAAATTTCCTTCTATCTAAAAGAACGTGCTTCGATAAATTAAACGGGTTCGAACAAAAACTCGAACTGTGGCAGATGGTTGTACAAGTACAACAAAAATCATCAGATTTTCAGAAAAAAAAATTAATGCGCCATATACGAATAAAGGTTTCAGAGCACTGATTTATATAACTGAGGCTCTAAGTACAGAATTTTATTAATATCTATATTACGGAACAATATTCTGAAAAATTATCAAAAATATTAATTTAAAATTCTAAGAAATAAAATTTGTAAAATTTGATGAGTACTTTGTAAAAAAAAAAAAAAAGTTTTTTATTTATAATTTTAATAGAACTCAAACCCTATCAAATATTTTATTCGAAAGCCCTTAAGATAGGATTTACTATAATTTTTGTCTACTTATTTCTAGTATACGTAAATTCGTTTTTATTTTTCATTCATGTAATAATATCTTTTTTATTATATTTTTCATTAAATTTTCTAATAAAATCTAATATCCTGCAGGTTTATAATTCTATTTGTCGGTATACAGGAATATCTTCAAAAAAAAATTTTTTTTTTTTTATGAGAATAAACCTCATACATCAAAAAGTTAAATTCACAAATAACATAACGCTTTTTCCCATTTTTATATTTAATTTTATTTTTGGGGAATGAAAAAAAAAATTAAAATTTAATACTACTTTTGATTCTTTTTTGCAACATTTTCCATCTTAAAAGACTGGAAATTTATAAAGTCTACGTTATCAATGAATAGTTTAAATAAAAATTAATTAGATAATTGTCGCCATAAATTCTATAATAAATACATATAGGTATGTTGGATACCATTTAATATAACTTGTTTAATATTATTATAATATTTAGAAATTTTGTAAGTGGAATTATTGTACTTATTGGAGAATAGTGTGATTATGAGACATATGTGAATGTGATTTAAGTTTCCTATTCAATAGATTTAGAAAGCTTCATACTTTTCAAATGGAATAACAATTAAGTGATTGATGAAAAAATTTGCTAATTTGAAAAAAATATTCTGACAGTATTAAGGTTTTATTTTAGTTTTTAAACTTTTAATTTTAATTAGTAAATTATAATATTAATAATAATTGTGAATTTCAATAAAATATTTTTCCTATTAAAGATAAAAATGTCAAAATTTCATTAAAACATTAAAACATAATATAATTTAATTGCATTTTGTAATTCAAGTTTACTGTATATAAACTTTTTAAAAAATATGATAAAACATTTTTAATAAAGTTGAGGTATATAAAACGTTTAAATTGCCCGCAGCTTTTATCAATGGAAAATTATAAAATAAAGTAACACATGTTTCTTAACTAAAAAGTTAATGGAACTGTTAAAAAGGGCGTTGAAAGCAATAAAATACCATTTTTCTAACTCAAAAGTAATAAGCGAATACATACTGTCACGACAATCTCTTCCTTCTTCTCTTATACGAAGAAGAACTTATTATTAAACGAGATTATTATTATAATGTGGGTAGTAACAAATTATGCTATAAATATGACCATAAATAAAATCTAAAAGAAAAAATTAACGACACAGGATGGATTCTTTATAATAAAAAAAAATATACCTACGTATTTTGAAAAATATTTTTTTAATTTATTTAGATAAGAAAAATTCAAGAAAATGCCAATCCTTCGATTTCTTGACATGATGGATATATTTTTCATTATATCAAGTTCTTTCTATTAATAAATATTATTAATGGCATTTTAGGGGTGTGTATAACATGGAATTAAATTTAGTACCTAATTTTTATTTTTGGTAGTAAACAAAACATATTCAGAGTTCACCTCACTCTTACTGCTTGTTCATTATAGTGAAAAATGAAAAAAAAAAAAAAAAAAATTTAGTATTAGAGAATTGACGACGAGGATAGAAAAGGAATCGCAAAAAATAAATTCAGAAATTTGAAGAATTTTGCGAAAGAATAGTATTTTATTTAAAAGTTGGAATCCATCCATGACCCACCGTACAAATAGTTCGACTCTACTTCACATAGGACAATATTTATACGTAGATAATAATCATAATTGCTTATTTTATTCTCTAGTGCTCCATTTTTCAAAACATTTCTTTTAAAAAATACGTCATGTTTTCATTATTGTTTTTTAACAATTTCTTGCGTGGCAAATGTAAAAAAAGATTCGTGATTTAGACAACCCTAAAATTTGCGAAAAAGAAAAAGAATATAAGTTTTTTATAAATATACATACAAAACACATAAATAGTATACTATATATACACACGTACATGCGTATGTACCCAACTTATATACCTACAATTTATTATAAAACAAGAATAAAAGAAAAAAAAAATTGAACGATACCCTTAAATTTTATTTGGATTTGAAAAAAAAAAAAAAAAAAGGATCAAAAATAATATTTGTTTGCAAAAGGATGATGTATTATTATTGGACATCATTTTTTTATTATTATAATGATATGTATTTTATTTTTTTCTTTTCTTTCTAAAAATATTAGATTTGAAAAAAAAAACCTATCAAGTAAACAAAATTTTTTATCGATTTAGGTTCCAAAAGTTTGTGTCATAAGCTATTGTAGCTTAACTAAATTTTCGCGAAAACATATGAAACGATGTTTAAACGGAAAATTATGAATTTAGAATTCCGACGGATGAACAATGGCATGCCTGAATAGTCAAGGTTTCGAGAAAAAAAGTTCATGGAACAGACTTAAATTCAAATATTAAAACTAAATTATATTCACATTCACAACATTATATTTTATATTATTCTACATTTTTTTAAATTTCTATAAATACATTCGTTTTATTTTTCATTACAAGAAAGTAAACAGCTTACGACAAATAAAATACAAAAATTAACTTAAATGAAGCTTAAATTATTTTATCAGAATTCTAAATATGATTTCATTTTTATATATATTGTTGTAAGTCCCAAAAGATTTAAACAATGAAATTTTTTATTTTCCATCAAAGAGTTATGGAAGTATAAAAGAGCGCTTGCGCTTTAAATTACAAACCAAATAAAAATAAATTTTATATTATATTATATTATTGTCCTTTGAAAATTTTTTATAAGGAAAAATTTAATGGAGGAAAATTATGTCCATATAATATAATTCATATATTTAACAATTTTATTAATATTATTTATATCATAAGTTATAAACGAAATGTCTATAAATTATATTATACATAGTTATTTATAAATTAAGATATCTATTGAATTAAAATTTTTCCTAAATGATCCTGAAACAGATCTCACTAACAAATCAGATTTTCTTTTATTATGCATTTGGTCGTTATAATAATTACATATAGTTTAACTTGAAATCTTTACTAACAATCAATATGAAATTAAAAAATATTTTTAATATAAATTTTAATAAAATTATTGATATAAAAACTATTCAAAAATTTTCAATTTATAAGTTTTGCAAAAAAAAAAACAAAAAATATATATCAAATTAATAATTAGTAATTTCACTAATTTATAAACAATTCATTTTATAATATAAAAATAAAAAATAAAAGACGTAAAAAAAAAAATATAGCATAAAAATATCCTTTATGTTGAGGTCATGTTTGATTAGGATTTTGTTTATAAATTATTGTTTGGCTCCCTGGAGGTGTCAACGTTTTAATTAAAACATCAAATTGTTGGTTTGGGATCTTACGATATTTAACGTTTCAATAATAAAAAAAAAAAAAAAGAGTTGTTGTTCATTGTTTGCTGAAACTGAGAAAATATTTCATTTTCTTGAAATAAAGTCTATATCAACAATCAAAAAAATAATAATAATAATAATAATAATTTTCTTTACTTTGCGAAAAATAATTTTTTTTTTTTTTGTATAAGCAAAAATAATTCAAAATTAAAGCCAAAATAAACAATAATATAGGTTAAATTTAATTAAAAATATTAAAAACAAAATAAAAATTTTTTTTATAGATAATGGTAAAAATATTAATTTTTATAAATTTTGAGTTGTCTTTCAGATTAATTTAATTTTGTTATATGAATGGTTTCTTCAGCGTTTCCTTAGCATTAATGGTATTCGATTGTGTTTTTGTTAAATTTATATAGTTTCGTTTACTACCTTCACTCAAAATTTATTTATTCTTTAAAAAGTCTCGAGTTTTTTATAATTTTACGATTTAGGTTTTTTTAACCATCCGACATAAACTATGCACTATATTTTACAAATTAGCAAACCTTAAAATTTACTTCAAATAATCTTATTCACCTGTTTTGTTTGTACTTATTTACAAATATTTATCAAATTACATAAAAGACCATAATTTAATTCATTCAATTGAGTTAAACGGAAATAGAAAACAACGAAAAAAAAAACCTTTAACAATAAATGTTAAGATAACCATAAAAAATTAACCATTATACACTATTTATTGAGAAAAAAAAACAACAACATTGTAGTAAATTACTATTTTCAAAATCACAACGTAACGCCTTTTGTCATTAAATACGTTACAGATACCCAAATCTATTATGATTACTTCCAAATTTTATTATTATAACTTTTTTTTTTTTGTTTTTTTTTTTTTGCAAAAGGGAACATAATGAATGAATGAATGATCAAAAATGTATGAATGAAAAGAAGTCAAATATCCTGCTGAGATATCACAGGATAAAAATTTGTTCATATTCATAACAATGTAATAATGTAATTTTAAATTAAAATGAAATTACACGCCTTTTTAGTAGTATTTATATATTTATGTACAGTTAGCGTCATGCTGAGATTAAATAATATAATTGCAATTGTATATTGTTACACCCAAAAACTAAATGTTTAATTTAAAAGAATTTACAAAAAATATATAGAATTACATGATAATGTTATGTTAGAGGTATTCATTTATCTTTGTACTGATAAATTTGGGAAAATAAAAGAAAAAAAAATGTTTTTTTTTTTTTTAATTTTGACCAAATAATGTGCTAAAAGCAAATAAGAATAAATGTTATCCTTTTTGATGATAAAATCTATTGTCAGAAAATCGCTTTAATTTTATTAGAAACTTAACATTAAGAAAGTTTTCTGCAAAACATCAATATTAATAAATTAAAATAAAACATTCTCAACATGTACACTTGATGTTCACTATACTATATTAAATATGTACATAAGTATACATTATACTTATGTGCGTATGTACGTACATAATTAAAATTATAACTACATAATAATTTATAGAAGATTTTCTTTTAAATCCATCAAAATACAAAATAATACAAAATAATGTATACGATACCTATACAATTCGTATATATATAAAAATTAAATTTCATTGCATATAAAATACAAATTACATATTTACATTTTGTTTTATAATTCGTTTTTTTTTTTTTTTTTTTTTAATTATTACTTTGGTATATTCCTTTTTTATGTACGTAAAATATTATCATCATCAACATCATTCGTAGCCCTAAAGAGAGAAAGTACCCAAAAACATTATAATTTTATGTTACACAGAAATTTATGAAAAACAAAAATCAAACATTTTGTTTACATAAATATGTATATGGTCGGCTGGTACCTTAATACTGAATATGGTATGAACAAAATTTGGGTTCAAAAAAACTATAAACAGTTTAAAATATGTAATGGAAAAATTGATTTTTGTAAGATTATAAAACAGTTGAAATTTTAAAAAAAAAAATATTTATAATTAAAAATTTATAACATAGCGTTCTTTTTATGTTTTTGTTCAGAAAATTATATATGTATTAGTCGAAGGAAGTTTTATTTAAAAAAATCGAACATTTTAAATTTAATTAACTTAAATTATGAAATAACCGATTAAGGTATAATTAGGTAATTACAATTGTAGAAACTTCCTTCAATTAAATACAATAATTGATCTCAATTTATTGTGCATATAATGAAAATGAGAATTTATTATAATAATTTCTGAATTAGGTATACGAATGTTATATTGAAAACTAACAATACAATATTTTTCATTAATAAAATGATGTAGTATAAAATAAAAATTAAGCAAACTTAAATGTAATAAATCGACAAATCGTAATGTGTACTTAGGAAAAATATTAGCACAAGGAATTTTCACTACACTTCCTCTTCATTTTATATAACATACATATATTTAAATTTCTTTATACATGTATATAAGCAAAATGTGTTTATACTCTGTACAATTAAAAATAATATTTACATATAAACTTAATAAGAGTTCGATTCGATAGGAACATAATTCTTTCAATATAAAAAAATTCTATTGGTTCGAGTAATTTTTTTTTAATATGTAAGAATGTTAAAAAAAAAATATTTTATGTAAAGACGACGAAAAAAGTAAGTAATGCAAACGGTTAATTTAAATGGAAAATAAGTTAATTTACACAAATTACACAAATCCACGGTTCGAAGTGATCCCATGATCGAGGTGCTGTAGGAAAATTAGTTACTATATTATTACAGCGCAATTGGCAATAATATATTTTTTTTTGTTTGTCTATATTTCAACCCTAAACTTATGAATGCGACCTGTACTTAATTATGAACGTTTCAGCTAGAGAAGTATTTTTCTATTAAACTTTATATAGTGCTGTGGGATTCTTTTATTTTCCAAATAAGAAACTGTGTGTGTGTCTAATATTTGTCTAGATTAATCTGCCAAATTACCAACGTTAAAAAGATGAGTATTGAGCAAGAATTTGAACACAAATAGAATATGACACAAATTGAGCCCCAATACTCTCCAGGATAGCTATTAAAAGCAAACGCTTAAAATTTCGCGCCTGAGAAATAGAAAATATATCTTGTTCAACGAATAAATATACTTTTTAATTTTCTCATTTCGATCCCAACTAACAATATTTATTTTAATATAAAAAAAAAAACAAATATTTTTGTTTTATTCCAAAACTCAACTACGTACATATATAAATGATGAATAAGTTTAATTGAACCGATTTCGTTTTCTCTTCAATCCCTTCACCATTAAACCCTTATTCAATTTACATATATGAATATGTATACAGTTCAAAGAAGGAATGAGAAATAAAAAAACATCATATTATGAAATTAAAAAGGACTTGCATATCCTGGTAATGTACATAAACAAACAGACATATACAAAATAATTTCAAAGAAGCTAGGGGCTATTAAATAAATTTTTGATAAATAAAAAAAAAAAAAAGTGGCAATTTGTTTGATTTTTGAGTTTTTGAATGATGGACTTTTAAATTGTATATTTATATATGTATATTTTTATTTTTTTTTTTGTACTCAACTGTATGATTTTTAATTTTTTTTTCTCTAGATTTTGTTTATACATTTATTAAGAATTGTGTATCTTTTTGATATACATTTAATATATTTATTTAGAAAAAATAAAAAGTTTATATTTTTAGACTTGACATATTAAGGTAGAAACATTAGGATTTTTTCAATTATATGATACTAATTTTGTAGAGATTTTCTTGCTACGATATTTGTGAAAATATTTTCGTGTTTGATTGAAACGAATCACCTAATCCTAATCCCTTCTTTTAGATTAGAGACTACAAACATTTTGAATTCAGGAAGTAAATAAAACTTAAAAAATTAATAAAATGATTTGATTTTTTATCTTTAAAGGACTCATTGTCACTTAAATTTAAAAAAATACTTGAAGACTTACAACGAAATTTTAAGATTTTTTATTACAAATTACAACTGAACATATTTTGACTTTAAGAACAGTCAGTCTATTCTGTAAAAAAAAAAAAAATATTTCATATTTATTCAATTAATTAAAACAACTGTGAGAACAATCCTCTTAATATTTTAACATGATAAGTATTTATTACATAATGCCAAGTTTAAATATTGGAATATAAAAAAAAAAAAAAAACAAAAAATATTTTTTTTCTTTCAATATAGAAAGTCAAATGTAAACTAAGTAATAAAAAAGGAATTTTAACACTCAACCAAGCAAAAGAAGGGAATTAGTTGGAAAAAATTTTATTCAAATAATTTAACGAAAATTTATGTTTAATTAAAGCAAATATTATGTGTTTTTAATAACTTTTCTCTATAGTTTTTTTTTTATATTATTACACTCAAACGTAGATCACTTTTAATCTCTATATAAATATAAATTACATTTTTATTATATATAAACAGATTAACTGAAATATGTAAATAATTTTAATTTTTAATTTTTTGTATATAATGTTTATTATTTTTCTGTTAAAATATAGGCTACAGTGAAACCTTTTTATTTTTTTTTATTATATTTCTAAGCCAAGTTCTTCAATCTGTTTTTTTTATGATATTCAGATAAGACGAAATGACAAGTTTCTAATTATGGAGTAGACAAGTTTGTACATTTAATAATGCATATTTTATACTTGATAGATTTAGAAATTTATCCGAATTTAATAATTTATATCTGCCATTCATAGAATTACAGAAATTGACTCTAAACGGTCCTAGTTTCATTCTGCACCTTATTTAACTATCTATTATGAATTTATGTTGTAAATAAATATGTATATAAATAATTTAATTTAATATAAAGTTAAGTTAAGGTTGCATAATGATAGTTATAGTAATATTAGATTTAAAAAATTATTTTCATAACTCGTATAGTCGATAATGTTTTTCCTTATAAAACGTATTTTTAAAACGCTAATAAATTTCCATGTACATTATATTTTTAAATTTATTAAATGAAAATCTGAAAAAAAAATTAAAATCATGTCACACATGTTATCTTTATATTTCCATAAAAATTAAATTTTATATAAAAACGTATATAATATTATTATTTTTTTTTAATTACACACTGAATATTTATAAATTTATCACGGAAAAATTTTAACTGGAAAATTCGCATGTTTAGTTGATATTAGAAAATCTGACATTTTGACTTCTGAACTATTCTATTTATAATTAATCAACTTATTAACATATGTTCATAATGTCAAATATGTGAATTTTTTTTTTTCGTGATAAAACTGCTCTTATGATATATTATATTTCCTTGCAAACATAAAATACATTTTTTCACCTGTTGTAATTTTTAAATTTTTTTTTATTTATTTCATAATGAACGCAAAATCGTAATAGTAACATATGTATAATATTATTTATATATTATTTCTTCATGTCTTCACTAAAAATCGCATGAGTACACAGTTCTATAACTAACTATTGTTGGAAATTTTATTGAAAATCCAGAAGGAAAACTAAAATACAAATAATACTCTTGAAATTTTATATTTTAATTTAACATTTATTTTATCAGCAGCCTTTTCTTGATACAAAAATAAAATTAAAATAATTATTTTGTATAAAAAAAAAAAATTTTTTTTTTCTTTTTAATATCCTTTTACAGCAAAATAAAACATTTCTTTCATAAAGAAAAAAATATAAAAAAAAAAATAAAAAATTAAAAATAAAAGAAAATTTGAAAAGTTTTTTATTAAAATTATCTATAAAGAAAAGTTTTTTACTTGATTCGTACAGAAAACTTGATATTATGCCTTCCAGTAGAATTTTTTTTTTCTCTATCTTTTTTTTTCTTCTTCTTCATTTTAAAAAACTTTTTCTATAATATTTTAATAATATATATAAAATGAGAATATGAAATTTTTAAGCGGAAATTTGAACAATGAAGTTTAATTTATCCTTACGTTTCTTTCAACTTTTCCTATAAATATATACTTATGTATATATGTGGGAGATTGTCATTTTCTTTTTAATCCTTTTTAATTAAAGATATTCTTTTAATTTATTTAAAATTTAAAATTAATATCCTTATGTGCAGAAAATCAAATTGTTTAGATGAAACATATTTCCTGCTTTATTTCTATAACTATAAAACTTAATATATTTTGCGAAAAATGTGAAAAGATAATTTCAAAAAAAAAAAGTAAATTTTGATGAATCTAAATTGTGTTTTCTTTTATTTGAAATAAAAAAAAAAAACTATATTATTATTGAACATAGATTTTTCGTAAGAAACATGTACACGTGTTTTAATTCAAAAAAAATTATTTTTATTTTACATAAAAATCATAAATTTTATGCTACATGTGCGTGAAAAAATCCCGCAAGGGTTTATACAAGAATAAAAAATTAATTTTCATATTTTATAAAATTAGAAACGTGATTGTTTTTGTTATTTTTAGGATTTTTATTTTTTTTTTTGTAAAATTCAAAAAGGATAATTTTTTAGTCCTTTTTAAAATTATTGGCCAACAATTTAACAATTCTAGATAACATTATGATATTAAAACTGTACTGTGCAAACATGAAGTGTTAGGTAGAAATTCTTGCCAAAAAATAGCACCGTATAACTAACTATTCTTTGATTTTTTATCCCGACATTGGATTTATGAATTATTTTTGAGAAAAATTAATAAATTTATCAAGAAAATATTAAATCGCCGTCGCTGTTGTTGCTATTGTTCTCGTAGTCTGAATTATGTTTATATCTTACACAATTATATTGACAAAATGGTGCTTTTCAGCGGTATTAATAAAAACGTAAAATAAAGTTAAATTTGATTTTTCATTTGCTTGATTTTGTATTAATATTATTTATTTCTTAGACCATTTTCAATGAAAAAATTACCGACGATTTTCCGTCTGTAAGTCTGTTCGTTGTCGATCGTATTAATGCATTGACAAAAAAACTCGTTGGAAAATTATCTATAAGAACCAGCCATAAAGTTATAACTAAAACTGCAATATTTTCTGGTATTATGTGCTCAAAATCTTGCATTTAATATTAAATATACATAGTAACTCGTCCAAAACTATACGGCAAATGAATTGTAATTATAATTGAGGCTACTCGAATATTATAATTTTTATTGTTTTTTCTGGCGAAAAATAAATAACAATAAATATTCGTTTTGAACTGTATACAAAACATAGCAAAAAATATAGAGAAAATATAGCTGGGGTAGCTATCCTTTTTTTTCAGTGTAAGTAATCTTGTTCACTTTTATTCAAAAAAAAAAAAGGTTTTTAAAATTGAAATATTAAAAACTGGTCTTATACTTCATTTATGAAGTTCTGTTCTATATTTTAGAATTTTAATATTGAAACAAAATAAGAAAATCAATTTTGAAACCATCTTAAATATTAATTGGCGGAATCTACATAAAGAAGATAATAATATAGTTTTCTTTATTTGAAATTTAGAGATAAGAATATTTGAATTAAAAATCTTTGATTTTTTTTGTATTTGAATTAATTTTTAATTAATCGCACATATTGAGTTCAAAGTTGAAGGTACCCTTTAATAAATTTAAATGAAAAAGCTTTTATAAGTATACAACAAAAATGTTGTCATTAATTAAAATTCTACTGTGGATAACTACATATATATATTAGAATGTCTTTATATGTTGCATATATATGTAAAATGTACAATATCGTTATCTTTGATGTTAAGGAAATAATTTATTTTTAATTTTTTATCTTTTTTTTTATACATATATGTAGATAGATAATGCTTAACAGTATAAAACAATTTTTAAGCTTTCTCTATATCTAAGAAGAGGAAAATTGTGATAACAAACTTTTTGATAAATAATTAACATCCAATTATCTCACATGACTCTGCAAAAAAAAATATATATATACATATAGGTATGAACGTATACAATGTGTATACTATGCACAGTAGGTACATGTGATATCTAATTTTGTGGTCTTATAAATATTCTTTATTATTATACTTTTATTATACCCATATTTTTTGTGGAAATACAAATTTTCAAGAAATTAAGAAAGATAAAATAAAAAAATTAATAAGAAATTATTGTGAAATTAATTAAGTTTTTTTGACTGAGGTTTTGATAGCTGCTGCCAATTACTTTTGTCTTAAAAACTATGCTTTTAGGAAAAAGTATATATTAAGCCGTAAATAGAAATTAGATCAAACTGCGCTTTATTTGTTTTTACACAATTTTACACAATCTCCATGCACCAAACCTAAACATTTTCAGTACGTATTGAAATTTTTGATAAAACCTACAGAAATTAAAAAAAAATATATATATTAAACAAGCCCGTTATTATCAAAATATATTTTATAAATTTTTAATTGTCTATAGAAATTCTTGAATTTACATTAACAGAGACGCATTAACATATTAACATATTTTATCTTTTGTAAGAGGACAATAATTCTCATAATATATTAACGTCAGAATTAAAACAAAATACGTCATAAACCTATTGGTCCCGAAAATTAAAAAAAAAAATTATTTATAATTAAATAAAGCATTATTAAATTTTTATATAAATTAAAAGGAAAATATCAATCGAATGAAACATTTTAATTATTATACTTTTTATGAACGCAAATTATGCGAGATATTAAAATGTTTAAATATGAAAGACACTGAATTAATATTTATTCAATTGCCAAAAAAAAATTTTTTTTTATTTAATTTTCTTCTTATTTCCTGACCTTGACGTTTATCAATTTTTTTATTTAAAAAAAAAATAAAAAATTCAAGAAAAAAATTATTTTTTCTTACATATTTATTCAATTTTAATGTATGAAAATTTTTATCAATTTAAATAAAGAAATAAATTTATTCAAGTGCTTTTTTTCTTATTTATTTTAAGCCTAATTAATTTAAAAAAATTTAATTTTTGAACAAAATACGAAATTTTTATACATTTTCGGACCTTAATTTCTTTCTTTTCTAACAATTTTTTGTTTTTTTTTTTTTAATGTTAGTTATTTGAACAGTAAAAATTAATTTAAAATTTGAAAGCTTATTACTTTTGGTATAGATACATTTAAATTCTATTATAAACTTTAAAATCTTTAGATAGCCTCTAATTAATTTTTATAATAATCAAAATGAAAATATTCTGTTGTGAATTTTTGATAGAACAAGTTCATAAAATGTACAACAGAAGTCATACCTCATTTATTAATTAATAAATTAATGGCGAAAACATGGTATGAAGTTAGGGACATCATAATCAAGATATTTAAGAAAATTTCTTTTGATACATGTTTTGCACTGACATAAAATAATTTTATATTTTTAATATGTATATTCAAAAATATAATCCTAATTCTTGCCATTATACTAAATTCTAATTTATAATATGAATGTCAAAGTATTAAAAATTATTCAAAAGGTACATTGTTGTTGAAGAAAAATAAAAATTGAAAACAGATGCATTAGTGCGCTTTTAATATTTTAATATAAAACGAAGTATGTATACTCAAAGTACATAATATTGAATATAAAAATTGAAAACAAAAACTCCACAGTGCGAGATTATTGTTTTTTTCAATTGTAATAAAGGATTTAATTTTTTATCCTTAAAAAGAAAGAGGATAAGTTTGAAGTGGAAATTCATAAAATTACATGCTTAAAGATTTTTATTGTAATATTATACTTCAGTTAATATTTTGATATGATTTTTCGATATTATCATTAGTAACTTTAAATTATAGTACTTTTCATATTAACCTCGTTCAGTAAAACCACTACAGATAGTACCTAAAATAGTACTCGTGCAAAAATTAATTAGTGATATGGAACTCGGAGATATTTTGTGGGTTCATATTTTATGGAACAAAATTCAAATTTTTATTTTAATAACTTTTGGGTCGCTTAGCTGAATCAAAAAAAAGTTCTTCTGAAGACAGTTAAAAGAAAATAAATTTCAGTTCTTGTTAAAAAAAAATCATAATTTATCTTAATTACAAAATATCTTATAAAACCTAAAAATTCAGCATTTTATAAGTTTTATTCCTAAGGAAATATCCAAAAAAAAATGGGAAACTTATTTAATTTTATACCTATTTAATCATTTTAATTATGTCGTTTTCATATTTGGACATTTTATATTTATATACATTTCCTAATAAATATATATATAAGTATATATGTACTGTATACAAATATTTTTTTTTAAAGACAACGTTAATTAGAAAGTTGAAAACGCACTTCTTTTAAGTTTTCCATCTCAAAGAAAAATAAATTTTAATTTTTTTTTTCCCTTTATACAAGATTCCATTTTGTTAAGTGGTTAAAAGTGCACACCCAGGTATAATATTAATCGTTTTGCATCTTTTATAAAAAACAAAGAAAAAAAATTAAATGAATATTTCTAGGCAGAAAAAAAAAAAAAAAAAAACTTAAACTTATATTTTTATGCTTATGGATATTTAATATAAAAATATTTACATTGCGCTAAGCGGCAAATTCACAAAGAAAATTTTAGTTCTAAGTAATATTGCCCGCGCGCATAAATTTATTTATATTTTACCTGGACTAGATCGTATATTATTATTTATATACATATAGCGAAAATCTTACGTGATAATTTTATTATTTTTTCTTTCTTTACATCCAAAAATCGGAAAAGTATATTATGTTAAAATTATATGATTGAAAAGTTAAACGTCAAATAAAATATTTCACCATACAAAAGCAGGTGTATGCAGAATATTTTAGAGAAATTTAAAATTTATTTATTTCCTTCAAGAAAATGCGTAGACTGCATTAGGTATACCTGTTAAAGATATTTTTTTCGAAAACTTAAAATATCATTAATATTATAATTGAGACAAACTAAGTATCTATTTGTAAAAAATTCTGATTTTTATTGAAGTTACATAATTTTTGATGCACATGCATTTTCTTCGATTATAATTCAAATTAAATAAAATAAAAAAAATCTTTAATTTGTTCTTAAATGCTAGATAAAAATATCCAAAAAAAATCCAAGCCCTTTAAGTTTATATCCGGAAAAGTTAAAAACAAGCACAAATTTAATAACTCCCATTCATTCGAACTTAATAATTATTTTTTGTTATAACTAACATTGGCGACCTGTGCGGGTTTTTTTTTTTTGTAATATTTATTATTTTAAAAAAAAAAAATCTCAAGAGGATCCATCTAATGATTTTGTTTTTTGAGGGTTTTTTTTTTTTCAAAATGGAAAATTTATGTTTTAAGTGACGATTTTTGTTGATTTTTAACAAAAAAAAAATAAAATAAAATAAAAATTAAACTAAAATATTGCACACCTGAAATATTTAAATTGGTTTTTCATAAAATAATACCTTTTCAAAATTATGATGGTTAATAAAAAAAAAAAAATTTAAAAAAATTATATATGTTATGATGACGATATATTTACACGGATATTTATACAAAAAAAAAAAAACCAAAATTTTTTTAGACCACCCATCATGATTTCTAAATTGAATTTTTTCTAACTAATTATCTCTATAAATAAATACTGTATATGTGATATTTAAACCATGGATCGTTAAAATGGTCGTCATAGTTTTATGTAAATAATGCGTATTGCGCATATATAGGAAAATCATTGTACTCCTAAATCTAGTGCAATGTTGTTCAGTAGAAGAAATATTATCTAAAATGATAAATAATTCTATATGCATGATTCTTTCACCATTCCTTGTTTTCGCCCGCCTTAAAAAAACACACCTTAAAAGTTGGTTGTATCTCGGATTATAACTATATCTAGAACTTTCAGTTCACTGTAACTAAAATTCTTATCAAATATTCAGAATTATCTTTTCGTGGAAATTTTTTCAATTCAATAGCTTTATTTTCATTTTTTTTTTCTTATATTTAAGAAGCTGTGAAACCTCCCTAGAATAGCATAATTTAATTTTATTAAAAAGCGATGATAAGCAATGATAAGCAATTCAGATTTCAAGTAAATATTATTTTTATAACAAAAAAAAAAATATGTATATTGTATGTATAATTTTCCACTGTATACATATTTGTTATTTACAATAAAGTCTGTGTACAAATGTAAATAAAGTTACTTAATTAATTAATATTATGAACATTATTACACGGTGTCATGATAAGATTTTTTGTTAAACTCGAATTTTTATTTTATTTTTTTTTGAACACGTTGCATTTTAGTATATATCATAACTTCGGTCAATTTCTTTAAAAAAAATTCTTAACTTTAAATTATAAAATCTATATAATGTTATATATGCAGTTCTAATAAGTAGTTTTGTATTAGCTGGGTTTGTGTATATCGTTGTATGAATTAAAAATGTGGAATTAATTTTAATGATCATCGAAAAGTATAAAAAAAACTGTATTTTCTTCTAAAGACAAAACATAATCATAAAATCTTTTTCTATTAATTTGTTTTATATTTTCTTTTTAATGAGGAAAAGAATGTTATGTGCATTCTAAATGTGACAATTTTCATTTCAAATAAAAAAAAAAAGAAGAAAATAGTCCAGACTTGATGACAACTACTTAAAAAGCATAAAAAAGTAAATTGAAAGAAAAAAAAAATTTAATCAATTCTTGTCCTCCTTATTCTAATTATTATAGCTTGGAATGTGTATAAGGAAAAGAAATCTGACATGGGAGCGGGTTAAAAAAAATTAACTAAAGAAGTTCTTTTAGTTTTCTAAATATATATTATGATGTTAATGAAATGATTGCTTTATTTAATTTAGCTTAATTTGAGCGCCGTTTTTTGCATATAGTCTCTGGACATTTCTAACTTTAACAAATATTATTATTATTAAATAACTCTCAAAATAATTATCAATTTGTTAATGTCGCACAGAAAACTGAATACGGCTAACTGACATAACTATCTTGTACCGAAGATATGAAATTTTTAATTCTAATGTAGGCGAAATCAACTGTAGAAATTAATAAATTTATTATGGATGAATGAGTTTAATTTAAAATTGATTTAAGTAAAATGAAAAATCTTCGCAATATTCGAATTTTCACATTTTCTAAACCACTAAGTTTCATTTGTTCTATATATACAAAAAAGGATAAATTTATTGTATTACTTTATATACACACTATATTTTTTAAGGAAAATATAACGTTTTGTTAGAATTATTGTACAATGTAGGTATATATTTAGAAAAAAAAAAACAGAAATGACAATTATCACAATATGCTGTGGAAAACCTCTTTATAGTTTTTGAGGACATTATTTTTGTGATATACTGTAGTGGTGTCAATCATTTACAGTAAACCGCACTTGAAATATATATTTTTAGTATATTTTATAATAAAAGTTTCTACATGTTAAAAATAAAAATATAACAACTGTCAATGAGCAAAAAAAAAATTTTTTTATTTAACTAAAAATGGTTTTGTAGCATAGTTTATTCATTATTAATTTTTGGAAAATATTCATATTTAGATTTGTTCTAGAATACTTTAAATTAATCTAAATATATAAAATATTAAATAAAACCTAAATTTATTTATAAATATTTATCTATTTTCCTAATTAATTTGGTTTTTTTCACGGTTTTCGGGGTTTTTGTTGCGTTTTTGCGGGTTGATTACGATTTTCTGAGTTTTTCACGAATAACAGTGCTAAATGGCGGTTTCAAACCTGAACTACTACTTAAGAGCGATCCTTAATTATATATATTAGAAGTCTCAAATAATTTTCTTTAAAAAGGGTCTTGTTTTATTGAAATTTATCTACAGCCAGACGTTTTATTGACATTTATTTACAACCAGTCTTTCAAATTTTTGTTATATCATTTTCAAACTTTTATTGTGAAGAAAATTTGACTTCATAACTTCATAAACATCTTCTTCATAAATTACAAATTAAATTATAAATAAATTATAAAAATAAAAATAATAAATTAAATTAAAATATAGGTGAAAAAAAATGTATCGACTAATTATATCGGAAAATGCAAAAACTTTGAAACTATGGATCAAAAAGATATACCTACTAATTTCCAAAAAAAATAATAAAAAGTTATAAAAAGTTTTCTTCTCCGTACAATAATTTGAAATAAAACACATTAATCAATTGAAACAAGATTTGCAAAATTATAAAAACCATATAATAAGCATTCAGTTACAAAAGGTAAACCATTCTAAAAAGACCTCAAGGACTTTAATATATAAGGAAAATTCTTTTATTTTGTCTTTTTTTTTTGTTATTCAAAAAAAAATTTATAAATTGCTACAACCTACGTTCGTTATTATTATTATTTTTTTATATAATAATATAACAATAACCCTTAAACTCTTCAAGGGTGATTATATGGATAAATGCATATAACTATGCTATGTACTGCAGCTCAAAAAATTCTATTGTGCATTAATTTCCTTTTTTTTTTTCACTGTTCTTCTTTATATCGCGCGCACAATTTCAGGATCACAAAAAAAAAAAAAATTTATGTATTGAAAACGCATAAGGACCTGAAAAAGAACCTGAAACTGTTATTAAACATACTTTACTCTAAATAAAAAAAAAAAACACAAATTTATTGTTTGGAATTATTGTTATTTTTTGGGCGTATGGAGTGAATTAACTATGGTACAATAACAATAATGAAACAATTTAATTTTTTCAAAATAAATACATCCGCATTAAGAGGGTGAAAAACGGATGTTAAAAATTTGTATTTTTTTTGTTCGTATTTAAATAATATTATATATATAAAATGTAATTATACAAATTAATTTTAATATTGTTACTTAAAATTGAATAAAAAATTTTACATATGAAATCATTTTAAGAACTATACATTATAATTAAAGACTTTATTTCTTTTACAGAATTCTCGTGTATCTTTTCAAAGATCTCATTGTTTTTGCATTAGTTAATAACCAAAATACTAGGTGGAATAGATTTACGTAAAAAAGTACGGATTTGGTATTTGTATATAACAGGATAAGATTCAATTAAGATCAAACCGAGAACTAGTTCAAAGAAAATAGTTCACAATCTTTCTGAAGCTGCCTAGTTCACAGATACAGCCGGGAAGCAGTGAGCCAGAAAGCAGTCCACATTTCATAATTCTAACATAATAAATAACAAAAAGGATTTTTTTCAAACAATATGAGTGTCTGAAATTTTTGTGACAAATATTGCTACAATCAAATGAACAGATATTATGACAAATAGCAAATTTTATTAATGTCATCCACTAGTTATTCCATTTGAACTATATTCATAGCAAAAATATAGCTGCCGCAGCAATCTGTTTTTTCAGTACGTTTATAGGAAAAAAATCAGTTTCTAATGCAACATCCAACATTTCATACTTTTTTACTTCTCTTTGCTAATAGATACATATATGAGTATGTAGTTCACCCAAAAATATTAGTAAAAAAAAAACCTATTAAAAATTGTATTTACTTCAGTCTCTTTTTTTTTTATTTCTTAAATTTGAATAATATTGAAATAAAAATTTTCTTGAAAAAAAAAACAAAATAAATTCAGTAAATAAATCATTTTACTTCTTTTTTTTTTTTTTAGCAACACGAGAATTTGATTTCATTGTACATACTTTTTTTTTTTTGTTTCTCTATACTTCTACTCTGTATTTATACCCAAAATTTATCCTGTTTTCATTGATGATATATCCTGATTATTTCAAATCAAAGAAACAAACACAAAATTTATATAAATATATATATATTTATATATTTTTTTTTATTATTTTTTCTGAACAAAAATACTACAAATTCACCATTATATTTTATTTACAATTTACATTGGCGTACTTTGTAAATAAATTCACTTAAATTATTGACAATGTGATTGTTGATATTATTATTATTATTATTTTTTTTTAATATATGTATATATAATATAAGTATATACGGTGTTTTTTTTTATTGTATATTTTTATTTATAATAAATGTATATGTAACATTTATATAACATACATTTTACATTTGTATACATATATATAATATGTATTTTCTTCTTTTATTTTATAAATAAATATTTGATCAAATCGCGTTCTTTATTTTTTTTTTTATTACATAAAAACATTACAATAATTGTGTTACGAAAAGAAAATAAAAATATATACATTTAAATTTTATTTTATTTTTTTTTTGTCTTGTAATGTTTATTATTTATAAAGGTGATTTTCATTGAAAATCTCAACTAAATTAGTGTTTCATTGAGCTGAAGAATTTTTTTATTTTTTTTATTGCCTATACCTAGTTGAAATTATTGTTTTTACTGTGACAATATTTATTAAATTTATTAACTAAATTTATTAACTATACAGAAAAATTTAAGTTCAACTTGAATTTCTTAAGGTTTAAGAATTTTGAAAGTATTCTTAGACTTACTCAGTAAATAAGATATATACAAAAAAAATGTTCATATGTATAACATCAAAATTATTGATTGATTTGAGTTTGAATATTTGTCAAATCTTATTTTCTTTTTGCTATAATAGGTATTTAATTTTAATGTAATTCTATTTCCAAAATTAGCTTATTATACATTATATTTATAATCAACCCAAATATATTTATAGTACCAATATAATTAATTGATATAATAATAATTTTACCTTTACAATATTATACATTGTAGGACTATGGTCAAACATATGACAAAATGAAAAATTCACACACGTGGACAAAATAAATTTTATTAATTTTACAACAACACGGAACACGAAAATAACATTATTATTCATAAATTATATTTTTAATATATTAATCGATAGCTGCTTGAAATTAGTACATTTTGTATAACAAAAAAAAAGTATAGTATAATTTTTTGTTAAACTAAAATTTCCGTATTATTCATCTAAACATAATTTTATAAGAGGGAATAGAATGTCAATGGATCGGTTATCATGCTTAGATTTATCTAACTAATTTTTATAATTCATTTTTGAAAGAGGAGATACTGACTCAAACTAACATAGTATAATTTTCTTATGACATATTTGTATAATATTTTTAAGTTTAAATGATTCACAACTCAAATTATATCTATGTACTTTAGTTCCCAATCTCATTTTATGTGCCAAATCATACTATTGTTATATATTATCGCTTTATTTATTACAATCAATAAAACAAAATAAAAAAAAAAAGTGTTTTGACAATCGCGTCACACAGTCTAATTAATTAATAACAAAATCGATGTACATGATATCAATACAATGTATTGTCATTGATAACTTAGACTCAGAGGGTATTTATTATGAATTATAATAATAATCAATTTAAAACATTCATAATTTAAAATGATTTATATATAGCAAAAAGTTAAGTGCTTTAAAAGTGTGATTATAGATCTGATTCATTTTCTTAGACAAAAATAAAGTCGGTTTTCCCAGTCATTGAAATGATTAAAAAAAAATATATGTAAAATATATGTATAAAATTAGTAATATAGGTCCTCACCCTATATGTATAATATTCGAATGAAATAAATTATAAACTATAATTTTAGTTTTTAGTTTTAATTAAAGATTTATTAAAAGAAAATAAATTAGTGTTTTAGTATGGTGTGAACAGTTAGGTAAAAATATAAAATTTTCATAGTGTTAAGGCTAAGCGAGAACATGTTATAAGATGTAAGTAAGAGTAATAGTATAAGAAATTAAGATGAGAATATTATGAACTCTTATGATAATGTAATGACTAATGGAAGTGTTAAACAATATATTAAACCTACATATAATATTTTATTTTAATCTGGTTGTAACGACAATGAACGATATAAAGCTAATTCAGAGAAAAATTTATATAAAAGCGTAAACATTATAAAAAGAATAAGATTTCAGAAGAAAAGGCGGAGCATAAAATAAACAAGCATGGCCGAATAATAATAATTTATAATGTGTTTTAATTTTTTTTTCTTTTTGTAAGCAAAAAAAAACATCATTATTCACACACTTGAAAAAGTTATAAAGGCATATGAAAATATAAAATTGAATGATGCTAATGAAATATTATCTTTTTTTTTTTTTAAATACCGTCATAATTACTTTTGACTTTAAAATAACAATTGAACCCTTTTTGAGACGAACATAGAAGAATATTAAAGAATAAGTCATAGGTTGCAGTTTTTTTGTACCTCTAAATTATTGATATAATTAAGATATAATATAATAGATATAGGTACGTATTTCTGAAAATATTTGGCTGGCAGTCAAAATTGCCAGTATTAAAATCGTAAGTTTATTTGATTTAAAGTAAATGGTTTTGTCTCTGTGTATCTTGTACTATATAATTATTATATGCAATACTAACAAACTAAGACAATTATATTTGTATAATAAAGTAATTTAAAAATTGTAAATTATTCGAATATTAGATGATGCTAATAAAAATCTCAAAGTATCTTCGATTAATGTCATTACGACTATTACGATGAATTTATATTATTATTATATTGAAAAATGTAGGAAATAATAATCAATACTTGAATAATAAGAAAAAACATAATTTTATTTTAAAATAAGACAAACATCAGAATTCGTGGTGTTTGTTAAGTTAGGATTTGAATTTTATTTTTATTTAAGATCTGTAAGGTACCTTCTAGTTTTTGTGGCAATAAAAAAGCTTATAACCATAGAAGTAATTAAACTGGGTGAATGATATAACATGATTTCAATTACATTACAAATATTGAAAAACTTCGTCTTATTATTAAATAAGGTCAATGTATTTACTATTGTTTTTTTTTTAGATCACCTTCCATGTTAGTCAATGTAAGGTTATAACTATGATCAAAATAATTGTCGATTAACCCTATAAATAATATTATTATTGTTGTCGGAATTTTGTTTAGTGCAGGAAAATAATGTTTAATTAAGTTCTTAAGTGATGCAATTTAGGTTTTTTTTTCTTAAATCTAAGAGTGTGACTTAATGGAAATTGAAGATTTTTTTATAACAATTTGATCAGTATATAAGATGGAGAAGTATTGTAACCATGATTAATTTAACATTGAATTATATTAAATTTGTTAGTCCGATTGAGAAAAACAACGACATTTAATAGTAATCTTCTGACTAATTGATGTCATGATAAAACTATGATATATAAAATTATTATCAAAAAAAATTTTGTTTTGAAGACTTGAAGGTCTGTTTTAACAAAAGATACAAAACTAAAGTAATTTAAGTCGTTTTATATACATAATTTAATGTTATCACTATATAACTAATGCTCGTCCGCTCGATTTTTATAGCTGTAGTTAATAGGTAAATACTTACTTACATATATATTTATTACAAACTGAACAAAAAAAATTAATTTAAAGGCATAGTGACAAGGTACTTACGAATTTATATCAATAATAATATAAATTTAAAGTAAAATTAAAAAAAAAAAATTGCATTAATTTTGGAAATGGAAATAATTTTAAACAAACCTACTGATATTTTATATATATATTTTTTTTTTATTTTTTTATTTAATGCTTGATTTCCTTCAACAAGTAAATGGATATATTATTATAAATATGTATATCTATCTAGATAAATTCATATACATAATCTTACATATTTACAATTACATTAAAATTGGCTTACTTAACAGGGTCTCTTAATATCCTACAAATAGACAATATATTACATTAAGTTTGTTTACTATTGAGATGAGATATTTGACTTTCACGCGTTGAATTCTAAGAAAAAAAATTATTTAATTTCATTGTTTACTTGCATATTATTATTATTTTATATATATATAAACACATACATATTTCTGGTTTGTTGGTGCTTTATATATGTTTAAAAAAAAATGTTTTCAGTTCGTCAGCAATAATTTACTGTGAAAAATGATTATTGTACATAAATATATGTGAACCTACCTTACCTATACATAACAAAGTAATAATATATAATTAATATTTATCTGCTATTAGTTATAATTGTAATAAAAAGTATGTTAGAGAAATTTCCGAATATTCTTTTAATACAAATTTTTCACATTTCATTTTTAAATCTTGAAATTTTTTAGAAATCTTCATTGGCAATGCAAAAACAGCTGGAATAAATCTAACTATGTTATGCTAGCTATAGAAATATATTAGAAATTAAAAGTAATAATTGTGTATTTTATTTGGTTTAATTAAACTTCAGATGAAAATAATTAAGCTCTAGACAAGGGAAGTATACACAATGAAGACCGTATTAACCCAGGAGAAAGGGAGGGTTTGTTACGAAATAATGAAAATTATGAAAATAATTTAAATTCTTCTTCTTCTTCAATGGCGCAGGGACCCAATTCGAGTCTTGGCCTCCTCTAAATTATATAAATACCTATACGTTATTTTTTTCATAACTTTTGTAAATTTTATAAATCTCAATCAAATCAAAACTTGCATATCGTCTGGTCAGTATACCTACTAACACTGTATATGAGAAAGAATAGTTTTGGGTAAAACGCATTTAAAGTTGTAAAAAAATTGTGAAATGGATTTAGCAAAACAGATTTTGGCGCCCCAAAAAGCTTGGCGGTCGTCCATAGTTAGCTTAAATGGTAGAGCCACACTAATAACAGCGTATACCTCTATCAAACACTATTATTATTTATACTGAGCAGACGATATATTATATATAGGTAGGTAGATATAGGTATATAGTGATTGGAACCACACTCCTATTTTTATTTTTGATCTATAAGTTGTAGAATTTTCTTAATTTTTATGAGTATTTTTTTTTTTTTCATTTAGGGCGACCTGATTTACAAACATTTTCTAGGCAATCCAAGGCCAGCTAGTAGGTATTAAATAATTTCGATTTTTAACAAAACAAAAAAAATATTAAATAAAAGACTAGATATATCTATTGTACCTATATGTAAATACATGTATGTACCTACATTATGTACCTACTACTATACATACTTATCTACTATAATAGTGTATGAAACATTTATTTCTCGTCGTAAATATAATGTTATAGTGTCTTTTTTGATCACTAATTCACCAAAGTCACGATAAGTTGTTGTTATGACTTATAGTGCAGCTAATTCGTACTTACCATTTGATAATTCTTCAGAATTATTTTTCCACTTTATTTTTTGTGTCAATTTTGATAACATAAACACTCATCTTCTTCTTTCTTTTATTATATTACTATTCTTCATTTCTAAAATGTGAATTTTCCAAGTAAATTAAATTGAAATTTCAAGTTTTGTGCCTAAATAAGAAGAAAACTTGTTGGAGAAAATACCTTTAGTTTTATTATTTATTTTAAATCGTAACGTTTGGAAAAAGCATTTCGGATAAAAACATGTACTTATTTTACAAAAGCATGCAAAGCTTTTTACAGTTTGAGATTTTTAATATTCTAAAACTTATTTTTAAAAGATAACAATTTTTTTAAGGTACATATTGTGAAAGGTAGAAGTACCTATTCAACC
Source organism: Hybos culiciformis (assembly GCA_964007475.1). Taxonomy (NCBI): domain Eukaryota; kingdom Metazoa; phylum Arthropoda; class Insecta; order Diptera; family Hybotidae; genus Hybos; species Hybos culiciformis. The sequence continues at coordinate 31,685,894 of OZ023273.1, read as the reverse complement.
AGGATCAGAGTAGTTGTTAATTATATATTTCGATTCTAAAATGTTTTTATACGAATTCTACTTTACATATTTTATTATTCGAATATGTATATGTATATTGAATTCGTATTTATCCGATAATTGGAAATTTTCTAATGAAATGGACTCAAATTGTACAGGTTACATAATTCGATTATCCTGAAAAAGTAATAACTTTTACAGGATTCAGGTTACAAACCGTGAATTTCATGCTTTGGGGGAAAAAATAGGTTATTTGTGTGTTTTGTACTTGGTTTGCTTCCACTAAATTTTCGTTGGGTGTTTGTATTTTTGGTTTGTATTTTTTATGATACCGAAGCTTTTTGTAAACTAATTTTAGCTTTTGTGTCAAATAAAACAAAGTTAAAAAACAAAACAACTTTTAATGAGGTGGAAAATTTAAGAATAAAATTCAACAGACATGAAAATAAAAAAAGGAAAATCAGTTGGTTTCTTGATATCCGGAAAAACCGAACTATCCAGTTACTGATAAATTATCAACATTATAAAAGAAAGGTGCCGAGACACTATAGATTTTTACATAGAGTTGGTCTCTACCTAGAATTTAAATAGAGCTCTCGGCTAAACTACAGTTTCCTTGAACCCCTCAGAATGGGCTGAAACTTGGAGGGGGGATAGAGGCGGTGCCCAAACTCCCAAAACTGAAATCAGTTCTTGGGCAAAGGCCCCGTTTTGGAGATAGGACCCCCCAAAGTTTTCATACATTTTGTATGGGCAATTTTTTTTTTTTTTGCTCGATTTGCCCCATTCCTTTTCTAAAAAATTGGGCAAATCGAGCAAAAAAAAAAATTTTCCCATACAAAATATATGAAAACTTTGGGGTCCTATCTCCAAAACGGGGCCTTTGCCCCAAGAACTGATTTCAGTTTTGGGAGTTTGGGCACCGCCTCTATCCCCCCTCCAAGTTTCAGCCCATTCTGAGGGGTTCAAGGAAACTGTAGTTACACCGAGCTCTCTATGTGAAATCTATTAGGGTCAATAAAATAAAGAAAAAATTCAAAAAAACTGAAGAAAACATCATTTAAAAAGCGTCATTGTTCCGTATAGCGGAAATTCGACAAAATGTAGTATTTGCGCCATCTGGATGCAATCCTATCTATTAATAAATATTTTCAGCCGCTTCAAAATTCATTCGGCGTCTTCTCTGTTCATGTTCCATTCTTATTCGTTCCACATTTTGACGTTTAATTTTATTTACATTTCAATTCGATTTTCCACTACTTCATTCATTCATAACAATTTTATTTATTATTATTTTTCTTTTTTGAATCAAAATGATTTTGTTTCGAGTTTTTCGTTTAATGAAAAAGTATTTGATAATAATTAAACATTTTTATTATTTAAAAAATATTTTTAAAATTTTATATTTCTAATCGTTTCTATAAAATTGTTTTTAGTTTAAATAATATTCCGGTCTTTTTTTTTGTAGGTCGACGAGATTACGACAACAATCAGCTGATTTGAATTTTTATAGAAATTTTAGAACAACAAATTTTAATTTTATTGCAATAAATGAGATTTTAAATAAAAGAAGAAAAACTGCTGAAGAACGTGTAAGAAACTTTTAAAATATTTTTGAGATCACAATGTCAACAAATCTAGATACCTATCTACATTTAAAACTATAGAGAACGAGAAGACGAGAAGACTCCCGACTCTAGAACCTGTTTGTTCAAGATATTGCATTTGTTTTCATATCTTAAGTTTCCTTACTGATAGATATAGGTACTTATTTTCAAGTATGATAGGTACCTACAAACAGAACGATATTTAAAATGTCAACTTCTGTAATAATATTTTATGAAAAAAAACTCAAATTTAACAATATGGATACTAAATAACCTACCCTCCGGTTTTTATAGCTTAAACTAAATTTTTATGACAAAAAGATAAGTTTTAAGTACCTACTTCCATTAGATATTTTAAATATAGGTGCTACCTGTAATTTTTAAAGTTTTATTTCTTTATTGTACTGTATCTACGTACATGGGCGCCGGCAGTATGGTGCAAGGTGGTGCAACTGCACCACCTTTGTTTGATAAAAATGTTATTAAAATTTTGATAAAATTGTTAATTTTAACAAAAGGATTCAAAATTAAAACAATATAATTTTTTTTTATTCAGAATTTTTATTAAATAATAATTGTAACCTACGTGGCTTCTCTGCGAACTTTAAATAACTTCGGTTAAAAAATCTTTTTTTATGGAGACTCATCATACATAAGCCCGACAATCGGGGTTCGCACATAGCTGATCTTGTCCAAGTCTTCACCCTTCTCAATGTGCTAAATGAGCGTTTCACCTGAGGAAATTTTTAATTTCGGGAAAAAAAAAAAATTAAAAAAAACGTGGGGAAAAATTTGAGGAAAATATTTTTTTCTGAGGAAAATTTGAAGAAATTCATAAATATTGTGCTAACGTTGACAGTCAACAATATTTAAAATTTCAGACTCGTAAATTTTTTTTACCGATATCATTACGATATTCTTCTACGTACGTTGAACTCAAAATCCATTGTTGAAACTAAACTTTTTGATTTACAACATATAAGTACCGCATAAAATCTGAACACATTAAAAATTTGAGGAAATCTTGCAAAAATAAGCTGATGGGGAAAAACTGCAGTGAGTAAAACAATTTTTTTTCTAATTTAGGGCAAAAAAAACATTTATTACACAAAAATATAAAAAAAATAATTTGAGGAATTTTTTTAAAGAATTGTCTATTTTGGGGAAATTTCTTAAAAATTTGAGGAAATTTCATTTATTCCATCTGGCAGCCCTGGTGAGAGATAATCTTAAAAAGTTCATTGCCTTGCATCAGCATACTGAGAAGAATTTTGTCGTGAATTCAAAATATTGTTTTGCAACTGATTTTTCCTAAAATCAAAATTTAATTTAAATTAAGGTTGTTGGAAATTGTAACTAAGTGATGAACCCGCAATATGTCAAAGATTTCGTAAAATCAAAATAATATAATTTTCACATGCACCACCTTATAAAAAAATCCTGGCGGCGCCCATGTCTACGTACCTATATAATACATCTAAAATTTAATTTTTTTCTTCACAGAAATCACCAGGAATTATAGAGTATTCTCCAAAGAAGGCAAATAAAATATTAATTCACGGAGTTGTGGACATTTGGAGGAATATATCTGTTAAGGAATTAGCTCAAACTGTCAATAAATCACTAGGTATAAAAACATTAAACGACTTGCGTTTTGATTGTCAGAAAATTAGAAAAATCTTTAATATTTTGTAATTTTTAGATGATATTCAAGAAGTTATGCTATATGTTAAAGGGGCCGATAATATCGAACCGAATGCCAGACTAGAAGACATTAAAATAATCAGAGAAATAGTCACAAAATGTGGATTAAAGTCAAGAATAATTGCTGCACCTGATAAATTAGAAGAACCAGAAGTAAAGGATAGAGATGTTCAACCAAGACCTCCAGCTCCTAAGGAAAATTTACAATCTCGTCCGCCAGTGGTCACAGTAATGGGACATGTTGATCATGGAAAAACTACATTATTGGATACTTTACGTGGTGCATCAGTAGCTGCAGGGGAAGCCGGCGGCATAACACAACATATTGGTGCTTTTATAGTTGAATTAGAGAATGGAGAAAAAGTTACATTTTTAGATACACCGGGGCATGCTGCTTTTCGAGCAATGCGAGCAAGAGGAGCTGATGTAACAGACATTATTGTTCTTGTGGTAGCAGCTGATGATGGAGTAATGGCCCAAACTAAAGAAGTTATTAAGCTTTCAAAAGATTCTCAAGGTTTGTTGCAATAGTGATATTAAAAATCGTTTTATATTGAAAATGTGTTTTCGTATTTTTGAAATTTGTCATCTCAGTATTTTTTAAGCATTGTTTAAATAGAAACTTTAATTTTTTTATTACTTTTCTTCAGGACACATCATTTGAGTAGTAGATGGTAGATAAATACTTTAAATTTAAATGTTAATGGCTGTCTAATATCAAATTATCATTAAATCGATCTAATCCTCTTTTCATTTCCACTTAACTTGTTTTTCTTAATTTATGATATTTTACAACTAAGCTACTACCATCATCTATTTTTTAATATTTTATTTAAAAAATTATTTAATTTTAGTTCCTATCATTGTTGCCATCAATAAAATTGATAAGCCTGAAGCTGATATAGTGAGTTATAAAAGACCATCTCAGTGAGGAATTTTTAATTACTTAGTGTTTAAATAAAGTTTTCTTTAAATTTTGAAGGATCGATCAATAAACGAACTAATGCAAATGGGACTAGCATTAGAGGGGCATGGAGGAGATGTTCAACATGTACCAATTTCAGCCGCAGAAGGTACCAATCTTCAAGAATTGGCTGAAGCTGTCAGTACACAAGCAACTTTAATGGGACTTCAAGCCGAATATACTGGCTTTGTAGAAGGAGTTGTAATCGAGTCGAAAACTGATCAAAGAAGAGGGAAACTTTCCTCAGCTATTGTAACTCGAGGAACTTTACGGAAAGGTTGTATTTTAGTTTGTGGTACAGCATATGCCAAAGTGAGAGGTCTGTTTGATCATAACGGTAATCCGATAGATGAAGCTTCACCAGGTACCCCTGTTGAAATATTGGGTTGGCGCGAATTACCACTTGCTGGAGAAATAATTTTAGAAGTAGAATCAGAGGTAAGTAACAATAATAATATTTTTTAAATGTATGTATCAACAGAAAGAATCAAATATTTATAATTTTGACCAATTTTAGAAAAAGGCACATTCAGTTATCCATTATCGAGAAGCAGAAGCAAAAAAACATAAAGCAGAAACTGATCTAGAAGCAATAACTCAAAAAGAAGAGGAACATTTAGAAAAGTACCGGGCAGAAAGAGATGCTCGAAGATTAGCTGGTCGCTTCAGAATGCGTCGTGGACCACGAGCGAAGACTTATTTGCCAGACGATGGTACACCTAGAGTCAATATAATTCTCAAAGGAGATGTACATGGATCCGTTGAAGCAATTCTAGATGTAATAGAAACATATGGCAGCAATGAGGCATGTCGTCTCGATGTTGTACATTACGGTGTTGGTGATATCACAGAAGGTGATTTAGATTTAGCTAAAACATTTAATGCCATAATTTACGCATTCTCTGTTAAATCCCTACAAAAATCACCTAAAGGAGTACTTATTCGAGATTTTAACATAATTTATCGCTTAATTGAAGATTTAAAAAATGAAATTAGTTCAAAACTGCCTTTGGTAGAAATTGAAGATGTTATCGGTGAAGCTAATGTTTTGCAAATATTTTCAATTACTGACGGAAGGAAAGAAATTCCAGTCGCAGGTTCACGTTGTACAAAAGGAATTCTAAAGAAAAGTGACAAATTTCGTGTTATTAGAGATGAAGAAATTATTTATGATGGTGAGTTAATAAAAATTTGTATTACACGTATTTATGCATTTACATAAAAAAAAAACTTTTTTTTTGTAGGGGAGCTTGAATCCATGCGTCATTTAAAAAATGAAGTTGGTACAATTAAAAAAGATGTTGAGTGTGGTCTTAGATTGAAAGATTCAAAAATTGAACTAAAGACGGGCGATATTTTCATTTGTTATTCAACACGAATGGAAAAACAAATTACTGACTGGGATCCAGGATTCTAAAATATTTTTATCATATTTAAATAAGAATAAGATTTGAATTTACCGATTTAATTTAATATTGTAATAGGAATTTTTTTTGTCACAAATTGTTGAATTGTTTTTACATGGTAAATAATAATACATAAAACAATCTAACTCCGCTATTATAATTTGTGGCTGCAATATTTTGTTTCTTATTTAGGTTTTACTTAAGCTTTATTTGATCCTTTTTTTTTGTGGACTTCTAATTCTTCAAAATTGTATATTGTTTATAATACACGGTAAGACAAAGAACATATAACTACATAATATATGTTAAAAACTATGAACACAATAAAATAAAAACAACACGTAGCCAAAACACGAATTTAAACCTCATTTTTGTCAAATTTATTTTTATTAGTTAGTTTCTTATTGAACGTTAAATTCCCAAATATTAAAAATATATAATCCACTAAATTATAATAATCAAATTGAAACATTTTCACCCAACTAAATGACAAATATTGAATAATAAAAAAACTATTTTAAGTGAAGGATTTTTATTTTTAAACAAAAAAATAACAAGTTAGTAAAAATTAGTAAAAAATTTATGAATATTATGTAATCTTTTGTTTATCAGTACTTTACTTATTTTTTATGTATTCAATGTTTTTAAATCGAAAGAAAAAAATTAGGTCATCTCAATATAATTTATTTTTTGTTTAACTTATTTTTTAAAATACTTAATTGTGTTAAACAATTGTCGCGATAATCTCGCCGATCCTGTAATTTATTTAACGGCACCATAGCTTCACATTGTTTTGCAATTGCCACAGCTGTTTTACCTTCCATTTTAGGTGGTGGTCCCATTGTTTCGCTAACAGCATACATTGTTTTTGAATATCGTTCAAAATAATTTGTCATTCCTTCAGCATTCAAGTGAGCTGTTTCTAAAGGACCTAAAAACGCATATCGCATTCCCAAACCATCACTCATAACCGAATCAATGTCTTTAACATCAAGTATTCCGCTATCAACTAATCGATAAGCTTCATTCAAAATTGCGTATTGTATGCGATTTAAAGCGAATCCTTCAATTTCTCTTGACAATGTTACAGGTTTCTGACCGATTTCTTCCATAAGTTGACGAGTTTTCTTAACAAATTCTGGTTTAGTCCATTGTGATGGAACTATTTCTACTAATGGAACATAATATGGTGGATTAACTGGATGACTTACCAATACATTATGCTTATTCATTAAACCATCACTAAATTTAGATGGTAAAAATGTGGATGTTGAACTGGAAATTATTGTATTAGGTTGAATATATTTATCCAATTCACTGTACAGTTTTTTTTTTAATTCAAGATTTTCTGGAATACATTCTTGAATGAAAATCGCATTTGTAGCTAACTCATTTAAATTAGTTGTTCCACTCAAGCAATCAAATTGTTGTTTAGCATTCAATTTACCACGAAGAATACCAGCATTTTCTAATTTATGTAATTCGATTTCAGTTAATTTTAATGCATTTTCAATTTGTTCAGGCAAGATATCATAAAGAGTTACTTGATAACCAACCGAAGCGAAAAGCATTGACCACGAACGCCCAATTAGACCACTAAAAAGAAAAAATTATATAATAATTATTATAAAGCAATAAATAATTTAGCATACCTTCCAATAATTCCAATTTTTTCAGATTTAATTGACATTTTAACAAGATTATTATTAATTATGCGTCAGAAGAAAATCACAAGTACCCACTTTGCAATATGAATTTGTAATTAAAACTAAGCACAATTAAAAACGAAAACTTAGGCTAAGCAAAAAACAAAAAAAATATTTCAAACTGATTAGATTTAATAACTTGTTTATCATTCATTTACTTTATTTTTATTATTAAATCAAGAGACGGCTTAATTTTGATTATCTTTAAATACGAATGGTATCAATTTGTTTGTAAATAGACAGATTTTATTTTCATTTTATTAGATTCTGAGAGTGACGTAAAAAAATTGATGGAAAAGCTTTTTAAACAACTTGCAATGAAAGTGTTTTTTTTTTGGTGGGCTTTTAATACTTGTCATGGAAAAAGATAAATTTTATTTTATCCGCACCGAAATAGCTTGAAACACTTGTTGATTTATTTTTTTGATTATCTTATAATAAATTTTTTCTCAGTGATTTCAGAAAAAAAAATATTGTATTAATTTCATTTATTTCCATTAATTTTTCACATTACATTATAGGTATAGGTATTATATCATATAATTATAGGTAGGTATAAATTTATTTAATTTTTTTTATTAATGCATTTATCTCATTGTCTTATCTACACAAATGTGACAAATGTACTTAGTTGTTAGATATATGGTAGGTACACTATGTATATAATTATATTTTTTTCAAATATTTGACTATATGTTCTTTTGAGTAAGAAAAAATTATTTATCAATATTTAAAGATTAAAACTGAACAAAAAAGAAAAAAATTAGAGGAATTTTTTTTCGTCGGTTTAAAGACAAAATAATTACAGTTTTGGTGACTTTGGTTTTTCGATGTTATTAATTATTAAAAATCAAAATAATGATTGAGTGCCTGTGAAGCTCTTTAAAGATTAAACAAAAAAGTAAATTTCAGTTTGTGCCATAATGGGCACGTGATCGATATGTTGTATTTAGTACCATAGAATTTAGATCACTAAATGGAATATTATATGCGTCAATACACATGCAATCGTTTGGATGCATCAGCGTGAATAATGAAATGATTTAGATGCATCAGCGTGAATAATGAAATCATTTAGATGTTTCGTATTGAATATTGCGTAATACCATAGATTAAGAATACAGAAAGATTGTTAGCTTCATACGACATTATTTTTTGTATTTTTATGTGAATGTGTTAGTAAAACAAAATAAAATACGTGATAATTATCAATATATGAAAAGAATTTTATTAAGTTTTACTAACACCTTCACATAAAAATACCAAAACAGACTGAAAAAATTTTGTATGAAGCTTCCCATCTTTCTGTATTCTTAATCTATGGTAATATCTAAACAAAATAATATCACTCACAATATTTCAATACAGACAAATACCAACAAAAAATGAAAAAAAAAAATTTGTTTATTAATTTTTGTTTTTTTTGCATTGCAAGTGTATAGACTGCAACTACCTTACACATGCACATTAAAACAGTATATTATGTTAACAACATTTGTTATACAACTCGTTCTGTATTTACACAAAAACGCATAGACACTTGTCAATCATTCGACCTAACGGTCTCGTGACATAAGTATTGACTCGTGTCAATGTGTTTTTGTGTATACACAACTCGTAATTAATAACAAATTTAGTTAACATATATAATTATCTACTATACTATAGGTAGATAACTAAAAACATGTGTTGTCACAGGAGGACACACGAAAGAAGTTAATGGTTTGTGATTTTCTCTGTAATGATGGTTAATAATTTTTTTAGTAAAATTCATTTATTTAATTTTGGTGGGGTCAGTTACTGGTGGTTGGTCATTTGATTTTGGACAAGCTGTAACTAAACTTTTCGAAAATGCGGATTTTATCCCTTCGATCCTAATGCAATTAGATTACACAAAAATTTACTAATGATGATAATAATAAAAGTTCTTCAAATACTGTTGAAATGTTGGATAAGTACAAATTTTATTAATATAGATATCCAATTTCTCAGTTTTATTTAACTTTGTTTTTTCTTAGCTATACAAAACTTCAATAAAGGTGAAAGAATTAAGAAAAGGATATCATTAGTTAGAATCTATTGGCAAAATTATTCAATCAAAAATTTTAAATTTAAATAAGGTACGTGAATCGCCCTCAATTTCATCCTCAATGACTTAGAAAAAGATCCAATATTTTAGGGAAATTATCAACTTCACTGACAAATCAAAATATTGTTGTCTAATCTAATATGAATATCCGTTGGAGATTACGAACTTATTCCAACAACAACATTAATCAAGTACATTAAAATCATAAATGTCTCATTCAAAAAATACAGTAACGTCTTCTATAATAAACATACCAAAGTCTTCGCTGAAAAAATAGCTTAAAAAAAAAGTTAAAAAAATTCAATTCAATGGAGAGAGAAAAGTAAGTACTGTATAATATACTATAGATGCAAAAAATACGTTAAAAAAGAAAAAGATGAAAATATCCAGAAAAATAAAGAAAAAGAAGATCAAATAAAATCTAAAAATAATACTAAGGAAAAAAAATTATATTATGTCTAGGTCGTCCAAGCTTGTTTAAAAAATCGATTTAGCGACGTGGATCACGAAAACTTAATTTCCACTGGATGTGAGAAATTTCGTAATTCGTCTAATAAAAAATGTACCATCATATTAGAAAATCTAAGGTATAAAATGTCCATACGATAAACTGCCTTATAATAAAATATCTAATATATACCAATTTTCATCGAAAAACTGTTTAAAAAAAAAAACGAGGTTGCTCATATTTTTGCATTTATTATTGATTGAAAACGGGCTCAAAAAAAACTGTAAGTCGAAAATGGAATTTTGATTTGGATTTCTCTTTTTTCAAAACTAAATTTGTATTTTAAAAATAATATATTAATTAGGTCTTAATCACTGGGGTTGGATTTGTTTTTTTTTTTTTTTAAATAAAATATAATTATCGTATTATTTCAATTATTTCTCGAAAATTTGAATTTTTTCAGTACTGTTACTAATGTTACTATCAGTGATGGATTTACGAATACTAGTGTGCTCGAGCCTAGGGCGGCAAAATTTAATGGGCGGCAAAATGTAATAAAAAAAGATTTCGGACTTAAAATAGTATAAAACTTTTTAGAATCGGTTAAGGCTAAGAGCTCAAAATCTCCTCAAACTAATTTTAATGTCATGTTGAAGTTAAGTGTATTTTTTTTAATGTGCTTTTTTCCGATATTTTTTTAATAGTGCCTAAAGGCGGCAAATGTGTAAATCCGCCCCTGGTTACAATATAAACTTAAAAAGTTTAAATACATATCTAAATTTATAATCTTCAACTAAACTAAAATTCAATTCACATAATGTAGCTGCAGGAAATTTAATTTTTCTATATCTTTATTATTATGGTTATTTTTTTTTTTTTTTTTAGTTTTATCTAGGATATTTTACAAATTTACTCAATTAAAGTGAAATTGCTCGTACTTAATTTACGTATATATTACTTATACGAATATTCATATACGGTTTTTCATTCATAAAAATAATAAAAACGTATTTTTTATTTTGATATCCACAACCACCATTATTTTCATTATAATACTTACAACGTAGATCATTTTATTTTATTTTTGTACGGAAGTAATATAAAATTATGTAACCGGTTGGTAACGCGGATATTACTTTTCCAAAAGGTTCTTTCATTTTGTGTATTTGTGTTGTTCTCTTTTTTTTTGGGGAAAAATAAAAGTAAAAATATATGGTTTTTTTTTTGGGAAACGGAAATAGAAATCGAAAGCTTTAAAAATAAAAAAATAAAATCTTCGTTTCTTTCTATCATTCAAATAAAAAATATTTTTTATAAATGTTGTTTGTATACATTTTTTATTTATTTTTTTTTTAATTTTTTATCAAAACGGACACGCATTTTTCTAGTCTGGTTTTTATTATTTTATTTTTTTTAAATTTTTACTTTTTATTTTTTCATTGAAATTGGGTTACGATAACAAGCACATAAGCTTAGAAATAAATATTAAAAAAAGAAAAAAATAAAAATTATTTCCGATAACAGAATATGAAATATTTACATTAAAAAAACCTACATCCGTTTTGATTTTTTTTTTTTTCCAGAATTTTTCATCTAAAAGAGAAATTCATTCGATGTACATAAAACAAAACATATTATTTTGTTTTTTTAAATTATTTAAAAACTCATGAATTTTAAAAATTTCTTTGAAATATATTTTATATAGAATTTAGGAAATTTTTTAAAAGTTTTAAAAAAGTTGTCCATACATTGCATTTACAAATAATGTTAATATCGATGTTTCATATTGTAAAATTTGGGTTGTTATTAAAAAATGTAATTTCTTTCATTTTCGGTTAAAAAACTTTATTAATATGTGATTAAATAGAATGTGTTTTGCAGTCGAAAGTTCTGACATTAACTATATTCTATATATGTCATACCAATAGTTAATCCTACAATTCAGTAAAATATAGAATGCATTTTCCACTATATATAATTATTATTACATAATTCCAATTTCCAATATTACTAAATAAAATTTAAATAATAAATTATACTAACTATAAATGTGTGAATTCCAAATATTTACTTCAAGTGCCGGTGGGGTATGAACATTGAAAAATCAGAAATTAAGAGTTATAAGACTTATTATAGATAAATAAAATATTATAAATAATTTAAGGAAAATTAAATCAAATGTTAAACCAAAACCTGAACTACTTATAAAGTTATACTAATAAAATTTTCAACATATTTTTTAAATGAAGCAGAAAAACCCCAAATTTTTAAATTAAATAAAAAATAAAAGAAAAACATTTTCTCGATATAATAATCGATTGAACGTAATTCTTACAAAAATCATATTCTCTTTCCATTCAAGAGAAATTATTCTTAGAGTTTCATCGAAATATAATTTAAGAATAGGGTTTTCGTAAGATTTTCTACATTCGATATTCGATCCTAATTCAATCAGCTTTAACTATCGCTTAATTTGAGTAACAATATTAAATGAAACGATTATTTACGGATTCAAAAATTATTAAATTGATTCTCATGGTGTTCGTTCTATTTTAATTCAAAACCTTCTTCAAATAGGATAAAATTAATAGTTCTAAAAAAGTTCAGAACTCAATCTCTGTTGAGTATAGAAAAATTATTGGACAGATCAATTGGAAATAAGTGTATTCAGTTTCGCATAGTTTGATACACTCCGATACCAACAGTAGAGTCAAGTCGGTTATTTTAATATAAAAAGTTGCCAGTCCAAGTAAGTTGCTTATATTTCTTATGAAAAATCGTATGTGCTCATAGTTAAAAAATTTAAACTATGTTTGTATATACAAATATGCATAACAAAACACAGGGTGCACATATAAAACTTAAATGATTAAGTTTTTAAATTAATAATATAATATTCTTGGCTCGGCTGGCATTCACTAAAAGCTAAAATTAAATCAACTTTTCAGATTAAAAATATAGAATTATCATCATCAAAATATTGACAAACATTAATAGTGAATTGACAAATTCAGTTTATTGTGTGCAAAGTGTAAGTGTATTAAAATCAGATTTCTTTTTGGTTAAAATTTCTTTAAAGTACACTATAATTTACTTATTAGTTATATAATCCGAATTCTTTTTTCATTAAACCTTGACTTTTTTATTCGACGATATGCCTTTTCTTTTATAGAAAATCGGAAATGGGTGTTTCTGATAACATTTTGATTACTTAATAAATTTTAAAACTTTGTAAAGTAAAATTCTAATTTTAGAACAAATTGTTTTCTTTTTATATAAATTAGATATATAATATACTCAACATCTTGGGATTATGTTTTTGACGGGTTGGCTACTAAACATAGCAAAAAGAAAAAAATTTTGAAATACCAGTCTATGCAGTAAGAGTATTTATTTTTAGAATATATTATCAGAACGAAGAAAATAATTTAAATTTCTTGGAAAAATTAGTAAATGGAATGTTTGAAATAAAATAAAAAATTCAAAACATAATATACATAATAATATATGAGTTATAGTAAAAGCTTATACTGCAACCACTATTATTGTAGGTATAACTAGTTCAGTTTAAGATAAAATACTTTAATTTAAAATAAACTAGAAGTGCATTGTATATTTTATTACTGTATACAATAAAATATTGACTTCACACCTCATATAATGACATAAGCATTCTTTTTCAAGTATTCTATCAATGTTCATTGCAATCGCAAACTTTTTGGAGGATTTTTATGGAATTATATAAAAAATAAAAACATATACTAGTAACAGACCAGCGCTATATTTTTACTTTAATTGAAATAATAAAATTAAAGTAACAAAATAAATAATCAAACCATCTATATTGTATGCAAAAAAAATCAACTACTTAGTTTTCGGGTATAGGATAAAGAAATATTTTTATTCAGCAAGCATCAAAGAAAATTCTTAACAACAAGAAAGTTAAAATTTTATAATAATAAATTTTATTTTCTGTTGTCTTTTTACATATAAAATGTATAATATGATTTAATTAAAATTTCATTCATTCAAAAAAAAAAAAAATAATGTCTGTATAGAAGATATGATGATATGTAATGATTGTACGATGTATGGACAGACGCTTAATATAATAATGAGAAACTTGTTTTATGTTATAAGATCGACCTTTGGGAAGATTTTTTTTTAGAAAATAAAAAAAAAAAAACTTATTACCACATTTTTCATTTCATTCTTTCTTTGAGATAACAAAAAACCAGATTTTATGCTAAATCCCTTTTTCAGATAAATATAACGGAAGCTAAAAACCCTTTTTAAAAGAATACCTGTTGATTTTGTGGTTTGGGATAATAAAAACCTGTATTTCATTGATAATATTACAAAAACATTTATTTTCTCTTATATTTTTAAAATATATATAATTTGTTTTTCTCTTTAGACAGGCATAAAAAATAATTAAAAAATAATTAAAATAATAAAAAAAATATTAAAATCGTTCAAAATATTTATATACATATATAATATATATACAGCAAATGTATTGTGGCAAAATTATATTTTTTATTGTTTTTTCTGGCGAAAAATAAATAACCAAAAATTTTATGATAAATATTGCTATGATCGTATAAACAGCTAGCTATTTTTCCTTGCTTTGACAAATAGCTAATCTTGCTAACGTATGCCACTAGTTCCAGCTAACTATTTTTTTCAGTGTAGACCATTAGAGATACTGTTTTCGATAATTAGAAAAAAAAACATACTAAAATACTCTTACATAATATGAAAATATATTACAAGTATTGAAATAAATATTTCAAAAATAATATGTACAATAATGTGTACAGTACGTACCTAATTATGGAAAATTATATATACCTACACAAAAAAAACTAATTTAAAAAAAAACTTAAGTTTTTGTAGGACTAGACATAATTCAAAGAATTTTCCAGCGAATTTATATATTTTGCAATTATATGTTAAGCGCCTTAAAAATTTATCAAAACTTATGATGTGTATTAGATATTATAAGTTAACATTTTTTTTATTTTCCACTTACTAATTATTTTTATATTATACGTAGTTTTTTTCTTTTTTAAGCTAAGAATTCGTTTTTCTCTAAATCAGTACTCAAATTCAAATAATTTAGGTTTTGTTCTGTTATCAGATAACTATTTTTTTTTTTAATTATCCAATTAATTTCTCGTATTGTATTATAATTACAAGCAAAGGATTTATATACACTAAAAATATGTGTCGACCTTTCTCCTAAATTGATGACTGCTTTTATGAGTTGTGTTTAATTCTTTCAAATATATGTATGTAATGTATTATGTAGGTGAACTTATAATAATTCGTAAAATTTAATATATAGAAAATCTAAAATTGCGTAAAATTTTGAATGCCGCCAACCGACTAAACATTAAAAATATAACAGAATTATATATTTTTTTCAAGAATACCTAATAATTAATTCATTACCCTATAATGAATTCTTTCAATTTTATATGCATCACATTACATAAATATGTTGTGGATGATTAAGATTGTTTTTTTTTTCTGGGATATAAATATGTGTGTCTCTTAAAACCAAGATTTATTAAAAACGAATAATTTATTTTAATTAAAATTGTAAAATCGTCTATCTAGTTCTTAAGTGCCGTATACGCATTTTTCGTATTTTTGGCAAATTGAGTTTGAAGTTGTAAGACTCAAACAATTGGTTCCAATTTAGCATATACGTCAAATAGGAGAAAAATATCTCGAGAACGGAAGGAGCTATTGAAATTTCGAGAAGGACGTTCGAAAGATCGCCTTCGAGTTAGTATGAAGAAATCCCTAACTCCAAAAGTGCCAAAATGCGTATACGGCACTTAAGAACTAGATAGACGAAATGTTTAAATAATATTGACAAACTTTGTTAATTAAATGGTAAACTTGAAATAATTACTTTAACTGCAAAAAAAATATATTACACTTGAAAATTTCTGCAGATTTTGTACCGGTAAAAATATCGCAAATTAAAGAGTACTTAAAGACTTAATAATTATTAACAATATTCGCTTATAATTATTTTCAAAAAGTGCATAAATACATTTAAAAGAGCAATGGAAGTAAGTATTTTAACAATAATATAATTATATAATATAATTGTTAATAATTAACTTAGTGAGAAAACAGATATAATGCGGATTCTCACTTATCTAACACTCATTTCAAGCGGATATAAACCTATAATTTTATTTTTAATTTTTGACATTAAGTTACACTCATCAATCAATATATTGCAATTTACTTGTACAAAATTAAGGCTGAAATTTGGCGAGCCATTGTGGACACCTGGCAACCGTAGACTTAAGAGTTCAGTCGTGTATTTTTACAGTCATACTTAAGTCTCAAAAAATATATTTCTTAGTAAAGGTTTTATTTGCATATTATTATAATTATAAAATTAGAAAAAAATTGTATAAATTTATTAGTTATAGTGTCAAAAATACCGATTATGATTTATTTAATGAAATATAAATAAAATTTAAAATAAGACAGCGCGTTATATATTTTATGTTGATTAATCATCAACGCATCTTAACGCATTTTTATTTATTTTTTTTTGGTTTTAGCATAATATAATGCGTGTTATGCGAGAGCAAAATGAAATGAAATTATGAAATTTTTTTTTATGCGTTGATGATGCTCATAATGATCTTTTTTTTATTCTCTTAAATACAAATTTTCTTAAAATATTATTCTCTTTGGTAAAATATTCTCATGCCTTGTGCATCATCATCATCATCATCAACACACAGCCTACAACATGTTCACAGGAAATTCTTTTCATATAATAAGATACAGATATATATATAGTTTTTAAACAAAGTGAAGTTTATTAGATAAATAAAAAAGAGCATATTATTACAATTCATATTATTTAAAATAAGAAAATAAAGATAAAGTAAAAAAAAATCCCATCATTGCCCATTTAATGATGATCCAGTCTTTTACTGGACTTTCATTAACAAAGTCGTTATCGCCCTTTAGTATTTTTGTTGTTGTTTTTTTTTTTTCTTAATTTTTTTTTTGTTAAATGCTATTGCTGAGTGAAATTGAAACATAAAATAATAAGAAAAACAATTTTTATTTTTTTTTGCTAAATATGTGCTAATTGTTTCAATTTCTATGTAATGCTTTATAAAAATAAATATAAATTTCTGTGTTTTGATAAATCAAAAAACGATAAAATTTAATTTTTTTTTCTCCAGAATTTTTATACAATATTATTTTCAAATATAGAATTTTTTTTTTTGTTTTTTGATTAGCCGCGCTGTTACGCTTCCGTTTTTGCCTATACTGAATTTTATGTTTTTTTTTTTTTTTTTAATTTTTTTTTCATTAGCATGAAATAAACTAATTTTATTCTAATTATGATCAGTTGATCGCTGGAGTTCAACCCAAAAGGGTGGTTTTGGGTAAAAAATATTTCCCAACAGAAAAAATAAATTAAATAAATTAAATAATTAAATAAGGAACATTTTTCATTGCAATTTTTAATTGAATCGAATTTTTTTAATAAATTAAATAAACGGTTTCAATATTTAAATTTTTTTTTGACGGTATTATTGATAGTGTAACACTTTGATTAGGAATTTAAAATTATAAAAAAAAAATTATAAATAATAGAAACAAAAACAAAAAACCAAATTTAATATAACCAAAAATTTGTTAAAAAAAAAATTCACAGGACTAAAATCTGGAATTAGCATTTGATTTTTTTTTATAATTTTTTAAAATTTTTTGATTATAAATTTTAAAGAAACAATTCTTTCGAGTCATATTCGCTGAAAAAACATATAGCTCCAGCAGCTATATTTTCTGTTTATTTTATAGTTCAAATCAAACTAGTAAGACGTTATCAAAATTTGCTATTTGATATACCAATGAAAAGTATCTAATAGTTTTTTTTTTACTTTTTTTTAGCAATACTTGTCATAAAAATTTCAGAAACTCATTTATTTTTAATTTTCGAGTAGCAAATTTTGCTTAAATTTATTTGCTATATATTTTTTAATGAGTTATTATGCATATTTATTAATAAATGCAAGATTTTGAGACCATTATACATACCATAAAAAATGTTACAGCTTTAGTTATAACTTTATAACTGATCCTTATAGCTAAGGTTTCAACGAGTTTTTTTTTTAAGTGTTCAAATCAATTTTTCTAGAAGCAAAAAAAAAAAAAAGAAATATAAAATTAATAACAAATCAATTCGAATTGTGAAAATAAAAAGGTTTAATAATTTTAAAAATAAATTTCATAACGAAAAAAGTTTTTTTAAATTACAGAAAATATAGCTGCTGCAGCTATCTGTTTTTTTTTTTCAATGTTATTTTCCTAGAAATTTAATTAAATTCTATGTTAAAAATTTATGAAAATTTTTTAGTTCTTCCCAGTTTTCAAAAAAAAAAAAAAAATCGAATCTAAATAAAAAAATTAAAAAACAAAAAAAACTTACACGAATGCTAATTTCAGGTGCAAAAACTAAAATAAATCACAGCAAAAAAATAGAAAATAATAAAAGAAAATTCTCATATATTAAAAGGTTTTAAATAAAACTAGAAATTTATAATTAAATATAATAATAATATATACAAAAAAAAAAATTTAATTAATTTTCTCATACAAAAGTATAGAGATATTTTTTTTTTCTTTCTATGAAATTTTTAAGTGAAAAATTTTTATGCAAATTTTAGTGTAGATTTTTTTTTTTCCATTTCGGAAAAAAAGGTTCTTTTTTCCATCTCTTAATCAAAAAAAAAAAAATAATAATAAAGGATTAAAAACTTGAGTGTGTTTATTAAATTTTGACAACACAAAATTACAAAAAAAATTTCTAGAAGAGGAGTATTACGTAAACATTAAAAAAAATGGATCTATCAAGGCAGTTGAAGTGAGTCCTTTTTTTTTTTTTAATTTTTATAATTTATTTTAATAAATTTTCAATGGAAATCAAATAAAAATATGTTCATTTTCTTATAATTATAAATTTGCCAAAGTTTAATTCAGAATAAGCTTTGGCATAATATTGTGAGGCAAAAAAAAAAAATTTATGTTTGAACACAAAAAAAGGACAATTTTTGCTTAAGTTGTAAGTTAACGTTGTTTACACTACTTAAAACATTTCGATAAGATGTAAATATCAAAAAAATTACTATTCAGGCAGGACTATTTATACTATAGATGCAGCAACATCAATTACAACTACAACAAAAAACCACTAAAATCTCAATTTAACTGATTTCTATACAAACATTTTTTTTTTAAATAAGTGTTTTTAATTAAAAATATAAAAAAGTTTTCATATATGCAAGGATAATATGTGAACAGAAAAAAAAACCAACTTTATAGAGTCCTTGAATAAATTATCTTCTTCAATAAAAAAAAAAAAAAATTAGAATTAAATAAAAAATACAAATTTATTGAAATATTTTGAAGAAAACAAAAAAAAAAAAGATTTCTTGTCAACCAGATGACTAAAATTGATTTTCTATTTTATGTTTTAATAAAAATAAAAAAAGGCGAATTAATTTATGCATTTTTTGGCTAAAATTTACATGAAAAAAGGATAATACCTATATATAGTGGTTTATTTTGATATTCAAATTAAAGTATACCTATTTTGAAAAAAAAAAAACATAAATTTAATAATAATAATTTTCATCTTAGTCAAATTTTACACACTATATATACAAAACATTTTGTTTTCAGAACAGATTTCGGAACCAAATATTCCTTATAATAATACAAAATTATTTGGACCATCAAATTTTTAATAAAAATTATTCAGTAAGCCCTTTGGGTATTATTTTGATGTGAATTTATATTTTCTAACGAAATATATATGAAACATATATGCTACACTGTATATGATCCTAAATAAATATATGTTAGAGATTATTTAAGAAAAAAGAGGATTCTGTAAAAAAAAAATGTATAGACGACGAAAGTTTAAAATGCTTAACATTAACACTATCTAACTTTCCGCTTATTGGTTTTAAATTTTGAAAAGCTTTTTTTTTTTATTGTAATTATGGACTTCAAAGAAACTAAACATTAAGTAATTTATTTTTTTTTATTTTTAATAAATTGAAAAATGTTTAATAAATTTTTTGGCATAAGCATTCTTCTCAAGCATATTCAACTATCGATAAATCACAAGCATATTCAACTATCGATAAATTTTAAATCTTTCTATCTATATATACAGATACTATAATATGTTGATTATGTAATATGATAATATAACATTTATGTAAATACGCAGCACTATGAAAATAAAATAATAAACAGTGTTTTTATTTTAAAAAAAAAATCTTTTCAAAAATTTATAGGATTTATAAAAATAACAAAAGAATTTTTGATTTCTTTCTACCATTCTTGTCTTTTAAATGAAATTAGATTTTTCTTGTGAAAGTAAAAACTAAAAAACAAAAAGAAAAAAAAACTCTTTACAAAAATATTGTTTATTGCTGCCTTTTTTTGCTGTTCTCGTTAAAAATAAAACAAGTAGATTAAATGCAATTTGATAAAAAAAAATAAAAATAAAAATAAAAATATACAATACATATTCGTATGTTTGAAAAAATATATATATAATTTTTTTTATTTTTAATCTACATAGAGTGATAGTACGTACAATAGCCATCATCTTCATGTCCTATTATTTGTTGGCTTCTTGTTTTATTTTTTTGTTGTGTTGTTGAGCTCTCTTTATTGTACTGCTGAGTCCTTTTTGGCAATGGCATTGTACGTTTTTTTTTTTTTCATCTTCAAAACAAATTTATTTAAATTTTGTTTTTCTCTAAAAAGTATAAATAAAGATTGCAGATTCATGAATCAAACAAACACAAAAAAAAAAAAATTAAATAAAAAAAAGAATGAAAAAGATTTATAAAATTAAATTGAAATTTTTGTTATTTTCATCCTTTCATTTGCATAATATAGTTGTTGTTGTCATTTTTCTTCTTCTTTTTTTTTTCTTGGAAATTTTAATGTTACCATATTGTAGAGCTTTAAGTATAGTTTGTTTTCAGTATTGAAATTTAATCTTCTTATTTATTTATTACTATTATAATATTGATTATCTCTTTTTGTAATCATCAAATTTTGAGAAGGAAAAAAAAAAAAATAACCCGTGAAAAATATATCTTTAGTTTTTATATATGTAGTTATTTGATGAAGAAGAAAATTAAAGAAAGTACGCTAGGATTTTTATATTTTATGTTCTCTGTATATTGAAATAAATGTCAAAATATTTAAATTTATTTTTTCTTTTAAGTTTTATGTTTAAAAATTAAATTAAAAGTCAATAATTAAAATTAACTCATAACTTTTTAAACATTTGGCCACCTTGTACCACGTTTTTTTTTATTTTTTGATTTTTGAAGGTTTAAAAAAATATGTTTGTTCAAAATCTACATAAAATGAAGCCAACAAACAATCACTTTCATCATCATCATCATCGGTGACGAAAGGAGTGAATTAATTAGTACTATACAGAATACGGTATATATAATCCCAATTACAAACATTGGCAATTACTACTTAATTATTTTAAATTAATGAATTCCTCAATAACAATAATAGTTAAAAGACCTATACTATATATTTTAAAAGATCCCAATGTCCTTGACCTACTGAAATGAAAGTCTTGACCTTAAAATTTATGAATTTAGCACTATTTTGTTTATAGTGTGACGGGGTATCTCTTAGATAATTTATTTTAATTTCAATTATGCAATATTAAAATATATTCCTATTATACTTATTAATTTTTAATAATACTTTAAAGTTTTTAAAAGGAAGAATTGCAAATGCCAAACAGTTCTGGATATTGAATTAAAATTGCTAATACTTAAAATTTTATGCATCGACAAGTTTCATTTGATTAAATCATTTATTAGAGAAAAAAAAAACAATATTATACTTATATAATATATTAAAAAAAAGTTCATAATAAGTTTTTAAATTTTAACAAAATTTTGTTTTTTTTTGTTTCTATATAAATGTTAATGTTTTATAATTTTTTATTTTTTTATTTTTTTTTTTGAAAAAATATAATAATTTTGTGCGGAAAAATCTATAAAAATGATAGTAAATTTCATTTCATTTTATGCAGATATTTTTTTATTATGAGTTAAAAAAAATAAATTTTTTTTATATGATATATTTCTATGCCAATATATAACTATAGTTAATACAAGAATAGAAAAAATTATCTTCTCTATTATACTATTATATGGTTATTATTATTATTATTTCTTTCTTTCTTTTTTATTTTGAATGAAAATATGAACTTGATGGATATATTTGGCATAAAAATCTCTAAAAAATATGAAAAAAAAAAAAAATAAAAATATATATTGAAATGTTTTTGTTAAAAAAGAAAAACATAAATTTTTCTTTTTTTTTCAATGAATTTTGATGAAAATATGTTTATGCAGGTTATTTATTTGAAATTTTATTTTAATTTTTTTTTTTTTTTTGGTTTTTTTTTTAATAATAATAGGATATTGCTTTTTAAAAGTTAGGAAATTTGAATATTTTAGGAAATTACCATCGAATATTAAATTTAACTATAGCTAGAAATAGAAATGTATAAGTATATACTGTAGTTAGAATATTTTATACATAAATGTTTGTATTACTCTAAATGTTAGACCTATTTAATAAATTTAACATTTACGTCTTTCGACTTGTCGAGGCAACTCCTCGGAGAAACTCCGAGGATAGCCCCGACAAATAATCCCTACTCTAAGCCCTAAACTTAAAAACTAAAATGATGCCAATTCCATGCCATATTAATTCAATAAGATGCGACGATGCCAATAATTTCATCTAATGCCATCATCATCTTTTGAGTACCAGCTGCACTACTGAGCGAAGAAGATCTTTAGCCCGACAGCAGGCCAACGCCCCATTCACCCAGCCCTTCTCACCTCCAAATGATATTAAAAAATTATACTTGAATGCCTGATAAATAGTTATAAATGTATAATATAATAATAACATTTTAGAGTAACTCTGAAAGTGGGATTGTTGCGCCTACATGCCCGAAACAAAATTCCCCGCTCGACAAGCTGGTACTACGCATCACAGTGCCATCGAAGATCAATAAGCAGGTTTTCGAGACCGTGATTCCTATCCACACACCAATGAGGATACATTTGGGTAAATGCTCACCGCATGTAATGGATAGAAACCCGGTCGGCTATTGATCTTCACACACTTGTGAATGAACACAAGTGTGCCGATGCATACTGAAACGCTCAGAAAATATTAAGTAATTTAACCTCGCGGTTAAATTACCAATATTAATTATACTAAAAATTTAAAAAACTATTAGAAATAAAAATATTAAGAACTGTCCCAGAAAAAAAACCAACCATTTTCGTTTGAAATAATTTTCGGTTTTATGGGGTTTTTTTTTCTGGGACAATTCATGATTTATCTTACTGCTTAGCAGCATCTTTAAAGGTGTCAAGTTATCCACGGCCCATGAAGCAAGATTCTTAGTTGCAGGGAGTACTGGGTAGGAGGTCTTTGGGTCGCGTAGTCGTGGATAACTTCACACCAGTCCGACAAAAATTCAAAAATTCCAAAAAAAAAATAAAAAAAAAATTAATTCTCAAAAAAGTTTATACATATATACATATTATATATATATATATGCATTACTTTTTTTTCAACTTACACTACCGTAACCTTTACCACCTTCAGATTGGTGTTGCGCTGTATGCTGATGGCACCTTACTGTTCGCTGAAGGACATAATGAAAGTGTAAAAATACTCTAATTAACGATATTGAAAGTGTAAATAAATTTTTGAGAATGAACAAACAAAAATTAAATGAAAATAAAACAAAAATTATGAGTTTAATTATGAGTTTAATCTACAAATTAATTGTGAAATAATTGAAAAATATATATATGCAAGAAAATTGGTAAAAAGATTGGCGGCAATGTTTACTATTTTTAAAAATTTCCAAAAACTAAAAAAAATTGGTGCAAAAACAAATTTTTCTTCAAGCAGTCGCCATTCCTATTATAGATTCCTATAGATCAGGGGTGGCCAGACTTTATCCCAACAGGAGCCGAAATTACAAAAATCAGAATTGTCGAGAGCCGCAATTAGAAATATAACAATATAAGAAGAAAACGAGACCGACGATATGTAAACTGTCTTTATTGCCATTTTCATTTATCTTTATTTTCATTCATAATTTATTTAAAAAAAATCCCATGTATGTTTATTTATAAAGAAAAATTATAATTACAACCAATACATTACATAAGAAAACGGTTTTTTTAAATAGTATTTTTTAAAAACAATTTTTAACAATATTTTTTCGAATGTGGCTAGAGCCGCAGTGAAGAAGAGCGAGAGCCGCATGCGGCTCGCGAGCCGCAGTTTGGCCAAGTATGCTATAGATTAATAATCGTTTTTTTTTTTTTTTTTTTCTCCAAATTGCCAAAAGGGCTGAATCGTGGGAATGGTCACGTGCCAGCTTTTTGAGAGCCCCCACTTCATCAGCTGCGAGCTCATTGAATTTTGATTTTTTTACTTTTTTTTTTTTTTTACTGTATTCTTAAAAC
Organism: Hybos culiciformis; assembly: GCA_964007475.1. NCBI lineage: Eukaryota > Metazoa > Arthropoda > Insecta > Diptera > Hybotidae > Hybos > Hybos culiciformis. Next base: position 31,661,343 of record OZ023273.1, on the reverse strand, counting down.
ATAAATAAATATCCTAAAAAAAATGGATAGTAAAAATATTGATTGGTTTTTTTTTTTACAGCACTTCAAAAATTGCAATAAATTCGTGCCTCTAGACCAGAATACCCTTTGACTTTTGCGTATAACAACTTTATAATTTTTGTGATCTTGCACTTTTACGATAAAATTTATGTATCGTTTCCAATTACAAATTTTTTTTCTTTAAAGTTTCACACACTTAATGACAATTTTGCTGATACTAATTTTTTCGTTTCTATTTTTAAGTCTTAAAATTGTAGTAAAGTTAGTTGTAATTCAGACTTCTAACAAATTGGTTAAAAATAAACTTTCAATAAAAAATTATTAAAATTGTAAAAATTTATTTGTTTTATATAATTGAAAAATTTAACTCATATTTTTATGCGATGAAATTTTAATGAATGAATTATGAATTTTCATAAGTTGAGATATGTATATATTTTTCTTCCTTCACTTGAATTTGTAAATTTTATTAATATTGGCCAATATTATTGGAAGAATTTGATAAATCTTATGTAAACGAATAAAACACATAGGTTTTCTTATTCTTTAATTATTAAACTTTTAAATAGATGTAGGTATATTGAAACAAAATAAATATAAATGTATTTAAAAGAAAAAAACTTGCAAATACCTGAAGGTAAACAAACTGTCTTCGTAGATCAGCTAATTCCTGCAAAGGATCCTCCACTGACGTTAGTGACTGCAAACTTCCCAAATGTTTATCATCTTTATCTAAATTTTGTTGACGATGTCTGTCCACAGCGTCATAGTTGCCATAAGCAGAGACAAAAAATTCCCATTACCGGCTTCAAATGGGTTGAGAGTATCAGTCTGTCAATAAAATAACAACATTATTATTAGATAACTATGATGCGGTTGATATTATTTATATAAAAAAATAATTAGATAATAGAAACTTTATTTTAGACAGTTCTAGACAGTCTCTAGGATTGAAGAAAAATGTTCTATTGAAATCAAATTAATATGCTAGGGTTCCGAAAAATGGTATAATCGTAATTTGAACTGAAGTATGTAATTTCCTAACACTAATTTTTGCCTCTTAAAAATATTAGAAAATTTTACGAGACTGAAAGCAGCTGCGGCAAACTATATTTTCTGCATATTTTTTGCTATGTATACAGTTCAAATCCAATTAGTGAATGACATTAGCAAAAATTGCTTTTTGTCATAGCAAGGACAATTAGCTAATTGTTTTACTTTTTAATATATCTGTTCATATGATGATAAAGAAATATTTTTTGTTAAATATTTTTCGTTATAAAAAACAATATTCAATAAAGGTTTTAAGATTATTCAGATACACATTTTTTTTTTAGAAAATTCAAAGCTTCCTTTTTTGCAGATATTAAGTTAATCAGGTCTATGAGCTTCTATTTAATTTCTAGCGTTTCACATAAAATAAAAGCTTTAAAATGCTTTAAAAACCGACTTTTGATAATCAGAAAATTAAATGTTTAGAAAATTCTATGGTTAGCAAGGAATGGTGCCTAAAAGATATTCAGTAATTTAGACCGACCGACGGGTCTCTACTTAATCTCTACGATTTCTTCATTGACCCAGTTGAATCTCAATTTTTCGTCAATTAACTTTAACATTTCTCTGATACCCATAATTTTCTTCTGCAAACATATTCCTATTATAATATTAAAAACATAATAAATTCTAGTCAACAAAACTCAAAAAAAGTTATAAAAAAAATTCTGATTTTTACGTAAAATAATCAAATTTTAATATTAAATTTAACTAAATTCGTTAAAATAAATGTTTACAAAATTAAGAAATATTTTTTCTTAAGATAAAAATCATTTTTAATTAAGATATAATTATTACAAAAAAAGAAAAACCCATACAAACTGAGATATTGATATAGTGTGTTGTTTTTTTTTTTTTTTATTTTTTTTTTTATAAAGAAGCTTGTTTCATTCTTTTTCATCTGATTAGTTTTAAACATAAATGGAATAAATCAATTATATTAATTCTTTTCGTTCGGCTTTTTATTCAAGTTTGCAGTAGAAGAAAATAACTAGAACTTCCACAAAATAATTTATATTATTATACAAAATAATATAATATCTTACTTACGATTTTAATTCTCCTGAGTGCATCAATTCAGTGACTAGAACGATCTTTTTTACCAACATTTGTTTCCCAATATTTATAAAAACGTACAATATTTGGATTAATTGGTGTCGCAATTTTTTCAACATTTCCGCTTCTTCATGGAATCGTAATCTTTCTGCTTTATGTACTTTTTTATCCTAAAATTATATATCAAAAATTATTATTTTTTTTTTTATATTATGTACAAAAAATTGCTTACCTTACAATAAAAATAGCCGCTAATGATAAGAAGCATTCATCTGCCATGATTTCCGTATTCAAATATTTCTTTCAGGCCTATATACTATTCTAAATTAATAAACTTGTGACCGTTTTATTACAAAACCGGGCAAGTTCATTTACCATCTGATGGTATTATTTTTGCAAGCATAAAAAATGTTGACAGCTCAAAACCACAAACTACGTTGGAATATATAACGTTGGGTTGAACGACCCATTAATGTTTCTTCTGATAATTCTGGTGCGTGAAATGGTAGGGTATTATCCCACCGTTACCACAATTTTGATCATTGCCACTACCGTCTGAATTATTAGTATCTAATAAACTATGAAGTCCAGTTGCACCGATAAACTATGAAGACCAGTTGCACCGATTTCCGGCAATGTAAATGCTCGAGGAATTGCAGGAATTGCATTTATGTACTTTTTTATCCTAAAATTATATATCAAAAATTAATTTTTTTTTTATATTATGTACAAAAAATTGCTTACCTTACAATAAAAATAGCCGCTAATGATAAGAAGCATTCATCTGCCATGATTTCCGTATTCAAATATTTCTTTCAGGCCTATATACTATTCTAAATTAATAAACTTGTGACCGTTTTATTACAAAACCGGGCAAGTTCATTTACCATCTGATGGTATTATTTTTGCAAGCATAAAAAATGTTGACAGCTCAAAACCACAAACTACGTTGGAATATACAACGTTGGGTTGAACGACCCATTAATGTTTCTTCTGATAATTCTGGTGCGTGAAATGGTAGGGTATTATCCCACCGTTACCACAATTTTGATCATTGCCACTACCGTCTGAATTATTAGTATCTAATAAACTATGAAGTCCAGTTGCACCGATAAACTATGAAGACCAGTTGCACCGATTTCCGGCAATGTAAATGCTCGAGGAATTGCAGGAATTGCAGAAACTGGCTTCGGCTCTGAAATGGGTAATGATGGTCTTGGTGGACTTGATTGCGGTTGCCTACTAAGTCTATAGAAAAGAACCGAGTTAATATTTGAAAACAGTCAATAGAAAAAGGGTTTATATTTTGTTTACTTCTTGTCATAATCAACATTTTGATCTTCTGGAAGATTATTTGGAACTAATACCAAATCATCTGAATCCTCTGGGATACTAATTCCGCTATTTTGACCACTTTCACATAGTATACCAGGATTTTTTTAATGTAGCTGTATTTATAGTATTCATTTCAATCGGCTCTATATTACAAAAAAAAATTTGTTAAATTCCAAAATATATTTCGGTCTAGGTACCTCTGGTAAGTAAACAAAACTCGTCCATTTTTAATTTTTAAATGAAATTTGAAATGGATCCATTATAATTATATTAATTAAGAATTAAAAATAGTAATAGTACTCATAAATGAAAAAATAAAAATTAAAATAAAAAATTAATGTTAAATTGAATGTTCTTGAAAATTCGAATACAAAATCTTCATATAAAATAAAGTTCATTTGAATGTAAATATTTTTTTTGTTCATCGATATGTATAATCTCAAAATTTATAAAAAATTTCACTCGAATAATTTAAATTGGATACTATATGATATTTTCCCAAATTTATAAAATAACTAGCTCCTATAATTGTTCTTCAATCTGACAACAAAAATTTCACTTAAAACGTGTGTTCCACAACAACGTGTGTGCGGGTACAGCTAGTTTTGAATAAAACTAAAAATTTTTACGTAATTTTTGTTCATGAATTTTTATTTTTGTAGCGGAAAAGAAATGTTTTGTTGTATGTATATGTAGAAGATAATATTCGAAGGTATATTTCCACAAAAAAAAAATATTTCGGTTGAACATAGGTAGGTATTATCACACACGAAAAAGATGACTTTTGTATTAAAAAAAAAATGCAGCTAGTAAATATTTTTGTGTGGAAATTAGGTTTCAGTCTGCATTGTAAAAAAAATTAGAGAAATTGATTCGAAAAAATTAAAGTATTTTTTACTTTGTTGTTGATTCTACCGCTGGAGATGTCATTATACGCGTTGCATATAAATTTTGGGGTGGACTCATTGTATAATTATTATAAATTCCTCCAGATAATAATGTAGAGCTTGGATTCGTTGCAAGTGATATCAAACGTTCAAAATTTATCTTCTGGATAGCCTATACCGTCTTTAGTCACTATACGAATAGGATCATCCATAAAGGCTAAATCAACTGGTTCTATTTTAATTTGTTTTGATTGATCAGATTTTGTCCAATTTTTTTCTATTTCTTCAACTATATCGGGATCAGAACCGAATGGACCTGTTGGTTTTGTTGGTTGTATTTGTTGAGGTTGAAGTTTATCAAAAGTTCTGAAATTGTATATAATATTCTTTTTAGAAAAACTTATCTATAATAATTCTGTGTTTTGTGATATACGTAAATGCCATAAAATCAAGAAATCAAGAATTAAAAATCAACTATATTTATATTGGCAGAAATCTTTTTTTTTAATTTTTGACTGTAAAATAAGTCAAGTATTGTTATATTCGTTAAACAAACTCAAAAAAATCTCATTTAAAAAATAAAAGCAAAAAAAAAAATTCAAAAGCCCCTATTAAAAAACTATAATACTATAATGAATCTTGAATTTTTCTTTGGAAACCATTATAAGAAAATAAATTTGGCTTACAACTTTAAAATTTAATTTAAAGATAAGGAAATAAAAATTATTATAAATATAAAAATAATTAAATCTCAATAATAAATAAGTAAGGAAATATCGTATAACAAAATTCAACCATCATCCTTTCCTTAAGAGGCCACTAGAGTGAACAGATTGTTCATATGTTCTACCTCTAATAAATGAACCGATTTTTAAAAATCAAACAAATTTTTAAAGCTAAAGGTGCTTACAGACTCGTTGAATGTTTATTCAACTGAGTTGGCTGACAACTTAAAATTTACTCACTCCCTAAGCCGTTTTGCCTAAAAATAATTGACACCTATTCTCACCACACTAAAATTTTCGCTTTCGTTGGAGATCTTAACGGGGTAAATTTGAGTCTACTTAGTGGTCTGTTAATACATCATTTGAATTAAAAAAAAAGTTTGACATATTCTTTTTTTGTAATATACTTTAGTTGTAACTTCTTTTTTTATTATTTTTTGTGATTTTCAGTTTATCCAACAAGCTTTTTCTTCAATAAAATCAATTTAATTCTGATACTTAGGGCAAATTTACTAATTTAAAAATATTAAAATATTCAAATTCAGTTTAGATTGAAAATTTATATTTCCACCCAAATCAATAATCAAAAATTAAATTAGAGTTCTGTTTACTAGGGATAAAACCCTGACTAGTTTAATACATACATTTAAAAAAAATTTGATTTGAATATAGATAATCATTTCGTATCTTTGCATTCTATACAAATTCTAATAGCGTTACTAGCTTATTATAATAAATTATATTGAAAAATAAGTGAAACTAAAAGTTTTTTTAGTTTTAATAGTTTCACTTACTTCATCAGTCAGAACTATATAATCAGCCTCTTGTGAATTAATTTTTAAAAAGAGCTTGATGCATAACTATAATTACTACTAACCCAACTAATGATAAATTATCTTGAATACGAATTTAGTGAGCGAAATAATATGTAATTTTATGAGTAAAATTATATTATGTGGAATTTTACTCACAGTCAGATTCTTTTTTTTAATCTTTTAGCCCTAACGTATAGTGTTTTTGTGTCGCATGAGAATAAATAATTAAAATTTATATTAATGAATAACATTATATTATATTCTAACTAAAAATAAATATATCTATATTTATAATTTGAATGACTTGTTTTTTTTTGCCGTTGCTTTTTTCATATATTATAAATATTATAAATTTTTTCCAATTTACATTGTATTTGAGAATTTGATGAAGAACATTTTGTAATATTTTAAAAAGTTGATAAATTACAAAGCAAGAAGAATTTAAAAAAAAATTATTTAACTATTTTGTAATCTAGAAAATATTTGGCTAAGATGTTTCACTTAGACAAATTGTCAAAAGTATGAATAAGATATATATTATTATATATATATATATATATATATATATATATATATATATATATATATATATATATATATATATATATAAAAATGTTTTATTGACGCTGATCCTTCAACATAAAAATACACAAATACAAATGACGTTGATGGTTTTAAAAAATGTTATTACAGAGTGTCTAAAGAAGTTGATAAAATAGAATTTTATTGTTTGTAAAAAAAATATACTCAATTCCTTTTTCATTAAGGTATTACTTAAGAAACTCTAACGCCAGTGGGTAATTACAAGCTTTCACTTTCACTTCATTTGAAACTAATGTCATTAAAATATATTCAACACCAAAAATCTTTCGGCCTAAATAAATCTATATCTATCTAATATATAAAGCAGAAGTTGTCCCTTTGTCTCTTTCTCTCTTTGTCTGTTCCGGATAGGCTCCTAAACCGCTCAACCGATCGTTTTCAAACTTGCTCCATGTCTTTGTGTCAGGTCGGGGGTCGTTATAGGCTATTGTAAAATTTGATTGGCCTCCTACCCAGGGACCTCCTACCCAGAGACCTCCCATGGGGTCGGATTTCAAAAGTTCGTCAGATTTGATTCAAATTTGGTACATAAAAATAATTAAACACACGAATTTAGGGGGCCTCTTCGAATATATAGAAATTAAAATATTAAATATTAAAAACTAAACCACTCAACCGATCGTTTCGAAATTTACACCGTCTCTTTGTATCGCGGTCGTTATAGGCTATTTATTTTAAAATTTGAATGGCACCCTACCCAAAATTCCTCCCGGGGAGGACTACAAAAGTTCTTCCGATTTCATTCAAATTTGATTCATAAAAAGAGGAAATGGATAAGAACACAAATTTGGTTTGGTTTGGAAACCTTTATTATTGTTGTTTGATCCTTCAAAGCATTTGTCCAATAATAATACTAATAATAACAAATAACAACAAAAGAGGAACATTGTGGATGAAAGAAAAAAAAAATAAAAAAAAAGGACTCTAAAGGGATATTATAATAGTCTTGAAAAAAAAAAAAGTAAAAATAAATAATTCGTGTTTATTTTCATTAACTACATGTATACATTTTTTGTACCTAAATACCTAAATATATTTTTTTTTTGCTTTCTATTATGCGTAATTTTAGGTTTTGTTGGTAAAAGAAAACTTAAATGAAGTGAAAGCAACAAATTGTTTAACTTTTCCATTACATTTTGAATGTTCTCTAAAAATTAAGCAATTAATGATGAGGAATATTTTGTATTGATTTTTATATCACTACTTGGAAATTCTTTGAAGGAAATTTTGTTTGGAAGTGGATATTTTGATTTGAATCACGACTTGGTAGATAATTTGATATTTTTACTACTATTGGATAATGTCATAATTTTTATTTCAAATTTTGTTGTTACATGAAGGCGTAAGATTAGAAAACCAAAAGGTATTTCAAGTTAATGTTTTATGTTTGGGTGCAAGCATTATGGAAATATTATATTTATAATCAGGGCAAAATGGATATTAAAACTGGGGAACTTATCTCGGTTTTGGAAAAATGTGAGTTACGTTATGTAAGTTAAGTTTTGATTAAGTGTTAAGTTTCTTAAACTTCTTGAAATTGTTACCCAACTCAATAATTATATATTTTAATAAAAAAAAATTGAATTAAAATTCTAGAAACCGGTATTAATTAATAGCTTTTAAATCATTGTCTAATTTAAAAATTTACGAAAAAGATGTCAGACAATGTTAAGCGATTATTTTTATCAAACAGGATAAAAATAAAATAAAAGGATAAAAATTTAAAAATAAAAAACATTTTTGATAATTTCTTTAAAAAAAAAAAAATTAAATTGACATTGATATCATCTTTAGTACGAAAACATACCCAAGAAATACATTTTGTGTCAAATTATTTTCAATTTTTTTTTTTTTTTTTGATTCCTAAAAATATATATCTGAATTAAACCTTAATTAGCTAGAATTAAACCTTAATTATCTTCGAAACGGGGCCCGATCCCCAAGAACTGATATCAGTTTTAGGGGTTTGGGCACCGCCTGTACACCCCCACCAAGTTTCAGCCAATTCTGAGTGGTTTACGTCATCTGCACTTACGCCTATTTTATTTTCACGTGTTGACTAAATTATTTTATTAAGTAAATAATATTTAATTGCAAAAATTAACATTGAAGTAACATAAAAAAACAACGGAATAAAAAGTAGTGGTTAATTTTTTTTTTTCTAAAACAAAAAAAAAGACTCTACTTTTTTTTTTCCTAAAACAAAAAAAAAAACTACTTTTTTTTGTTTCATTCCGTTATTTTTTTATACCGCATATATTCCTAAATTCCTTTCCTATAAAAAAAAATTGGACTTACCTCTCCTGCTGTTGGATTCGAAATGAGAAAATCAGAAAATGTTAATTTTTTAATGTAGAGTTGCCAGCAGAGTTGAGTTGCCGTGAATTAAATATACAGTTGCCATTTTAGCATTTTTTGTGGAAGATAGGTGAAAACACAATTGGGGCGACGACAGCGACAGCGATTTTTCATATAAAAAAGTCGCCTCAATTGTTTGATAGATTAAAAATATGAAGAATATCAATAAAAAATTATACATATATATGTGAAAAAAACTAAATATGAGATATCTGAAGACTTCGATCAAAGATTTCATCTCAAATCATTTTGGAAAGTGGAAAATATATTCTTTACGATGGGGGCAAGGTGTTTTGCGGGTTTTTTTTTTTATAAGTCGACGAAACGCAATATCAAAATTTAAAGTTTTGAATTTAAGAAAAAACATAATTGAGGTGTCAACTACTGAAATTCTTTTTTTTCCCAATGACGATAGTAATTAATAATCTTATTTTAGTGTTTTAAAGTTGCTCATTATTGGGATTATGAATTTCAGACTTATTTCTACTTACACTACCTTTAGATTTAGAAGGTTTCAAGATAATTTTCTCTTTTTTTTTTGATGCATCATCATTAAGCTTTGCAAAAATTTCACCACTAAATACATTTGCTGCACTGGGTACTTTCTCAGTATTGAGTACTTTCTCAGCATCGGGTACTTTCTCATTCAATTTGTTCAAAACAGCTGATTTTGGCTTTGCCTTAGAAAATGCCTTAAAAAATTATGTATATATATTTTAATAAAACATATATTAAAGATTTTCATTCTGTTATACGAAATTTTTGTATTACTATTTTGATCAACTATATTAGCCAGTCAGTATTAGAAATTGTATTATTTTATTTATAAGATAAAATGAAAAATATATATAAAAAACCTTTTGATATTGACTTACTTTTCGTTCTTTTTTATTTCTATTTCGATTTTGTTCAATTTTCAATGGCATTAAGTCATAATCATAAACATTTCTTTTTTCTTGTTGAGTTTTGAAAAATTTTTTAGTTGTTCGATCAATCGATTGATTCAATTCTTGTGTATTCCTTATAATTGTAGAGAATTCTTTTGTCGTTAACGATTTTTCTTTTTTTCTTAAATAATCTGTTATTCCAATTATACCATGATTTTGTGAATATTCTTCGACTGTTCTGTTCAACTGCTCATTATCAACATTCAATGGTTTTGCAGGAACAGTATTTGTAGTAATAAACATTTCATTTATTTTAACTTTTTTATTTGGATCAAGTTCAGCCTGTAAAGGTCGAACTAAATTCACTAAACGTTGTGTCGATGAATCTGCCGAAATTCGTCTCGAAGACATTTTTTCAATATTTGTTATATCTTGTTTATATTTTCTATTATTATCAATATTGTTTTTCTCTGGAATATTTGATTTTTCTTTAATATTGTAAATTTTTTCTTTTGTAACAAAACTACACTGTCTATTTTCAATATTTTCAAATGTTTTATTTGAAATATTACTTCTGAGCGCATATCTGGAAATATTTCTCTTCCTAGGCTCAATTTTTGATTTTATTAGCTTACTTTTATGTGGTAATACATTCGGAATATTTTCAGTCGATAAATGTTTTGCTTTTACATTCAAACTTCGAAGTTCTCTTTTTGTTTGCAATGGAGAGTTATCATCACTGTCTTGTAAATATGTGTTTGATTTTTGCACAACCGGTTTATTAACTTTATTTTCTTTGGATCCAATAGATGTGATATTATTTGATTCGAAAATATATTTTTTTCCTTCAATGTGCTGATTAAAATTTTGCGTATTTTTATTAACGTTTTGAGACTGAAAAAATTTATTTTAAATTGATATCAAAACGACAAAATTAACATTAACAAAAAATCTATACCTAAATGGAATACGATGTGAAATGATAATTATACTACAGGAATATTTGGTTTTGAAAGTTATCGAAAGAAAATAAGATTAAATAAGACAATAAAACAAATAAATCAGGAACTGTGCCTGCGCAATGCTTCCGGCTTCCGGAATAGGACTCTATTGTATAGTTGTGATGTATATATCAGAATATAACAAAATAATTGTTCTAAATAAATTAAATAAAAATAAAAATTGATTTAAATATATTATGAAAAATTATATACGAAAAAAATACAACGATTTAATGTAAATAGTGTACAAAGTATTAAATAAATAAATAAATAAAAAAATTCAAGGAGCTTTGAGTTTTAAGAAAAACTCAAGTTTTGATTATCTTCATTATCTCCTAAAAAAAATTAGAATTTTCTACTTCTAAAATTACCTTTCGAACTTGAGAATTGGAAAGAACTTGACAGTTCTTGAAAAAAAATAATAGGTGCAAACAAGTTTCTTTCACATTTAAAAGTTTTGTGTTTACTTACATCTTCAAGTTTTTCACCAAGAGGAATATTCTCACATTTTTTATCTGATTTAACTTGGTCACTATTATTAATGTTACATATTTCTTCATTCAATTGAATGTTTGTATTTTTATTATTTTTATTACTATTTGGCATACATAATAAAGCAATTTTCTTTTTGATCAGATACTATGCTAGTATTATTAATGTTTGTTTCTTTATTTAGTTTTCTATATGATACTTTTGTTTCAGAGGCTGATTCTAAAATAATTTAAATACTGTATTCCAAATAAAATTTCAGAATAAATCTTAAAAATTATATTGTGTACCTGGAATTATAACTGTTTCTGAATCCTTTTTAGAATTCAGATCATTTGAAGTAGTTTCAGAAACATACCATCTATCTTTAAATAAAAATCCAATTGAAGAAACCCTTTTTGTTATTCCAGTTTCTTGATGAAGCAAATAAGGTTGTTTGTTTCGGTTTTGGTTTATTGAAAAATTTTCTGTTGATTTTTTTTTTGAAATTAGAATTATTCAAAATTTTATTTATTTTTATTTTGTTTGAACAAAAAAAAAAAACAAAAATTTTTTTTTTGACACAAATCTTTGCTTGAAATGTCTGTATATAATGTTGTAAGTACTAACCTTTTTCATCCGAATTTTCTAATTGTGTTTGGGGAAAAACAAATAATCCAGTACACTACAAAATGGAAAATAAAATTTAATTTAAATTTCTTTATAAAAAAAAAAATTCAATATTGTCACTTTGATAGTGACACAAAAAACTAAAATTATAAATAAACTATTACTTTTTTCCTTTTTTTGTTATAAAGAAATGACACCGCCAGCAGGTAAAAGAAATAAAAAAAATAAAAGTTTCTTAACTTCACTTCTTTTTTTTTTTTGAAAATCTCTAATTAATAATATTTCACTTACTTCATCTGAATTCATATAATCAGCAATATTAAAAGATTTGATATTAGAAAAATCTGTGTGGGTGAATGTTAATTTAATTTTTTTTTTAAATGTGAATTTAAGAATATTATTTAATTTTTTTGGCCAAATTAATGGTTCAGAGTTTGTTTCTATTACTACCGCAAATTCACTGAAATATATAAAAAAAATTAAATATATATAGTCAAAACAAAATATAATAAATAGTTTGTATCATCTGATTAGTATAATAACAGTGTTTAAAGCAATTAAATTTTTTGAAAAAAATAAAATTTTGTATGAAATTTCATACTCAATATTTTCATATTTATCATATAAAACATGCCAGGATTAAAATTTTCAAAAATGGATATAAGTTGTTCTTATAAAGTGGGGAGTCCAAATAATCGAATTACATTGTATAACTGTCATACACTATTATTATACTGCACAGACGATGATACATACTTCTCTATAATTTCCATTTTAGAAACAGAATATTCAAATAGGATCATGTATTTAAACTCTTTGACTTTGTGGCTACTAAATGAATTAGGTTTTGCGTAAAATGAAATTGTTTTTGTTTGAGCATTAAAATTTATCCACAAACTTCCAAATGATCCAACCACGGAGGAATCAACTTTTATTTCAATTGTACGAAATGAATATACAGCTTTTTCTTTTGATACACTCATATTGAAAACATTCAAAAATTTTCGATAACTCTACAATATTTTACAATATTCATAATTTATTAATTAAAACATTTAATATAGGTATACTACCCACCCCTTCATATGATACTGTTGTAGTATCAAAATTAAGTAGAATTTCTTTTAATTTAAAATTATTTAAAATTCGATTCAAAATTTTAGATTGTTCTTCAATATTATAGGCTTTAAAAATTTTTATGAAAACACGTAGACTTAGAAATTGTAATGTATAATTCCCAATTGACATAATAATTTTCAATAAATACTTTCTGGAATAGAAAAAAAAAAAAAAAAAGAAAAGAAAGATAAAGTTCATTTCAGCTCACTATTATTTTTATCAGTTTTTTTTTTTGGAATTTTTAGTCAAATAATGTTTTTTTCTGGATGAAGAATTTATTTTTTTTTTAACTTACAAAATTTTATCATCCTCATAATTCGACAATTTTCGAAGTATATCGTTTTCATTAATTGATTCCAACAAATATACCAATTTTTGACCATATTTTACTTTATCAGAAAATTTTTTTGTTGCGGTTGATAACAAATAAATTAAATCTTGGAACGTTAAGCATAAAATTTGGATAAAGCTTGATTTGTCGCTTGGTTTATGACAATACATGGTGACAGCCTAAAATTATTATCAAAAATATTTAGAAATAAAAGGAAATTTATTTTGAAAGGTTGCTGAAGCAACCGATCTCGCTCTGAAATTTTATTCACATGTAATAGTTAAAGGTCGTTGGGTGAGTTTTATTATAAATGCGACCCGATTCCTTTTTAGCGTCCACAAAACTCACCAACGTAAATATAATTTAAATATTTTGAATTAATGAATCTATATATATATAGGCTATATAGGCGTACCGCTAAAAGGATACATTAGAAGTCCATTATTTACGTTTTATCTACATTCTTTTGCTTTTTCAACTCTCCAGTTTTTCCCCGGTCAAGAGTTGGCAACCCTGTTCATCGTATACCTATGTGAAGAGGAATTTCTGAATGATTGATAGATGAATGTACCTACAGGTATTTTATTTGCAAATATTGTAAAATGATTAATGTAATAAACGATGTAGGTAGGTATCTACCTAACTAATAAACGAAACCTAGCGAACAACAAGACTATTTGCACCTACCTACTTTATTAATATAAAAAAACTTACGATTAAAACGTCAAGAATTTTACTAGAGAATTCAGAAACAGATTCTGGAAATGAATCTCTGTATTTAACTAGTCGATTAATTCCTATTACGATTCCATTGGAAAACTTTTCATTCTAAAAAATAAAAATTATAGATTTGTCGTAAAGGTATTAAAAAACATAAAAAAGAATAAAATAGAAAATTTATAATTACATACAATTTTATAATGTTTAACTGCATATTCTAATTTCAAAAGAAAACGTTCAAATTTTTCTCTCAATGTTTTCTCATCGTAAAAACTGGACGAATTATGAGAAAATCCGCAACTTTCCATTTTAATTGTTTTTTTTTTTTTTTTTCGGATAAAATTTTAAACCTGAAAATTAAATTGAAAGTTATTTTTCTTTTAATTTTATAAATAAATTTATTTTTAACAAAGTTTTCTTCAAAATAACGCCATCTGCCAAGCCTACTGTATTGTACAGCTACGGTAATGTAGTAGTACAGCTTAGTTTTGCAATTGTTTTTGTAATTTGCTACTTTGCTACCTTGCGAACCTACTTTGGTTTTTTTGATGTTAAAAAAAAAGTTTTTCTTGAACCAGCTTGGTCGGATAATAAAAATGAAAATAAAAATTTTTTTGTTTGAGGTCGGAGGCAGAGGGCGAAGTCGTTTGATTTTTGGTCAGCAGCGGCTTGCGGTAAAAATAGCCAGCAGCGGCTCGACTCAGTCGATAAATTCCGGTCTCAGCGACCAGCTCGACTTGATCGACTTAGTCGACTAAATCCGCATTTTTTCTAAAAAAAAAAAAAAAAAATAAAAAAAAAAAAAAAAAAATAAAAAAAAAGGATTTTAGTCGACTAAGTCGAATAAAAGTTCAGCAGCAGCTAGTCGACCTGAGTCGATAAAAAGGAACCAGCGGCGGCGACTCGAAAATTGTGCCGACTAGCTCGACTAAGTCGATGCGAGTCGACACGACTTCGCCCTCTGGTCGGAGGTAATACTGATCTATTTTTCTATAATCTATTTTTCTATAAAAATTATCAAAAAAGAATAAAGAAAGTGAAAAATAAGAGATGCATTTAATATATATATACAAATATTAATAATTTAATATAACTTTTCATAAATTGAATTGTGGAAATTGGGCAACATAATATAGTACCTGAGTTGCTTAGCATTTTCTTTGAGAACTAGGTACTAAAAGTTTTTTTTTTGTTTGTGGTAAATAAATCTATACCAAAAAGTTTCCCGCAAATTTATTTTCTTTTTTAACAGGTATAGGTACATTGTGTACATACTAATTATAAAATTAGTTTGTGCTTGTTTATGCCATTAAAATGAGAAGTATTCTTTGTCATGTATATACTTATAGTTTAGTAAACAAATTTAAAAAAAATAATAAACTCCAAACGCCAAAACAAATAATTTTTGTGTTATTTTTCTTTATAAAATATAATTTAATTGAAAATTAAAACAAAGTCTATTAAAATTTTGTTAAAAGGCGTTTTGTTTCCTTTTCTTGTGTTTTTTTTTTTGTGGTCTTACCCCATTAATGTAACAATTTAGTAAATGATGGAAAATTAATTTATTTTCAAAAAGGTCGAATCGATTATGGATAAAAACTTTTTCTTTTTCTTTATACCTATCTAAGAAAGAAAAAAACATCTGTATTTATTTTTTTTTTTTTTTCAAATAATTTCCATTTAGAAAAAGGAAATAAGAATGAAAGAAAAATCAATTTTCAATTTAACATAATTCTGTAATTTTCCATTTTTTTTTTTGCTTCTTATTTTATTCAATTTAAATTAATTTTTTTTGTAGTTATTTTTTTTTTCGCAAGTAAAAGTCCGCCTTTATTTTTAATTTATATCCATTTAATGATAAATTATTTTACTAACATTATTCAAGAGATTTTTCTTTTTTTATTTTCTCTCTGAAAAAAATAAAAATAAAATTAATAAGCAATTTTAAATAAATAATATTATATAGGTATTTCATTAATAATGGAATTTATTTAAAGTTAATTTAAAATTTATTATACATGGTGTCCTTAAAGTCAACGTAAATACTTGATAGGTCTTAATCAAAATATCAAAGTAAAAAGTCGAACTTTTTGAGATACTGGCACTTTTATGAATAATCACAATTCAAAATAAAATTTAAACTAATATCACCTTTTCAAGTATTAACGTTGACTTTCAGGACATCCAGTACATACACTTATTCCTCACAATTAATCAAATTACAATTTTATACATGTATGTCACTTTAAGTTTGTGCTCCAGGCGAACTTGTTACTTATATAAAATGATATAATAAAATTTTTCTATTAAACAGGTACATAATTTCAGTAAGAAAACTTTTAAGATTTTTTATCATTCTCCTTTTTAAATAAATAATCTCTTCCCATTTGATATGCTAATCCAACAGTTAAGCATCCAACAACCGTTCCTAAAAAATTAATAAAAATATTATGTTGTAGATCTACCTTTACAAATATTGCTTTGATAAATATTTCACTGATTTAAAATCAATTAAAAAAAATAATTTTCCTATTATTACAAAAAGTTAAAATTGTTTCTGGAGCGTACATTTTCAGTATTATTTACATTGGTTTTGTTTTAAGTTTAAATATAAATTACATTCCTAGAATTTTCATTTTAATTTTTTTTTCAATCGGAAATGGAAATTTTACATTATGTCATAATATAATAATAAAATTGTATATTTAATAGAAACTTTACAATCTACTTAAAATCCAGAAACTTAACACAAAATTATGTTTTTGTTTTAATATTTTTTTTTTTTTTTATTTTTAGAAAGTATTTTTGGGAAATGTCCAAAATTTTACTATGACTCGTTCACGAGCTGAGTAGGATTTTTTTTATATTTTTAACCAAAGTTTTAGAATGTGTTTAATACTATTTCCTTAAAAGAATAATGCAAGCTTTAAATTCATTAAGTAAAATAAAAAAACTTCTTAAATTTTACTTCTAAAATGGGATTAACAATCATATTAAGTGTCAATTTTAAAGATTGGTTCTATTTTTTATATTTCTAGTTGTGGTTATAAAAATTATCGACGCGACAAATTTTTTTTACTTTCTATGATTATCGTAGAATATAAATTAAACTTAGTTTTTATTACCTTGAGCTGCAACACGAAGCTGCATTAAAAATACACTAGTACTCATATTACCTGTGAATAAAAATATTTTATTAAAAATGTTTTTATAAGTGTTATTGATGCGAAGGTTTGTCCAAATTCAATTTTTTTATTCTTCAACTTAAGGTTTAAAATAAAATGATATTTACCTCTATGTCGATATTTATAAGCACCAATAGCTCCAGCTAATAGAAAACCAGTAATACCTAAAAAATATATAAATAAATATATGACATAGTTATTCCAACATTTATAAAAGATATATTAGGTAAAGAGTTATATTAAAATAGTTTAATCGAATTAGCTAAAATATTAACCATTTCAAACAGCTATATTTAATTAAAACATTTTTCTTAGTTCTTTCATCTCTGATTAAGAATCTGAAATTCTCATTATAACAAACAGAATTTTTAATCTTTAGTCCAAACGTAAATTAGAATCAAATAAAGAAAATCAATTTATTTTTTACCAAATAAGACAATAAAAAAGGTGGATTTTATTAGGATTGAAAAAAATTATTAATAACCTATGGGAGATATAATAAACAAACAAAAAGAATAAATTAAATAGATACATCTGATAGAGATAATATCTATTAACTTATTAACAACATAAAAAGCATTAACAATTTTATTGTATAATTTTAGTATAGTATTATGATAATTTAAAAATAAAAAATGGAAAAAAAAATTATATATTATATAATTTAGTATCAAAAAGAAAATTTTATTAAGAAAAAAAAAAAAAATTCTAAGAAGTTTTTCGGCAACTTTGTATGGAAATTATTTCCTTAAATTATCTATCTCCGGACAAACGTTCAATGTATAATACAACGGTCTTTTCCATTATAATCTATAAGTATATCTTAAATATAGGGTGATATGAATTTATCACAGCACCTCTAGTTAGGTGATTTTTTTGGTTTAAGTTCTATTTGGTTCTAGTTCATTAGATCCTAATTCGTGGCGCCTAAATAAAGAATTTTAATAAATTAAAGAACTTTGTTACACAATCCTTGACGAATTACGACTTCCATGTATCGTCCTGATATTTTAAGCAACCAAAAGCCTTTCATGATACCTGCATGAGTTGTTAATTTAGTCAATTTTGAGTTAATTTTCATAATGTACTATTATCTAATGAATGAAATTTACAGTTTGCAAAAAGTGTATATTATTATTTTTTCAATCAAAATGTATAAAAAAAACAAAAACATTTTAATTGAAATTTAAGATTTTCCGTACTTTATTTCCTTTTTATAATTTTTAAATTTCTCATACAAAAAAAAAATTTTATATAGTTTTAACCGGAAGAAATTTTTTAAATTCATATGATATCCCTACGTGCAAGTCAAAGCTTTTTTTTTATTCATGATGTCAAGTCAATGATAGTCTCAAAGCTAAATTGAAAAAAAAAAAAAAATTAATAATCTATTTTAAAATAATATTTCTATACTTAACATTTTTATTTTAAAATTTCACTGAAATTTAATATTTTCTAATATTAAGTTTTATATGCATTGCATTCTGCATATTTTTCTAATTTTTATGTACAAACGAAAGTATAAATATTTATTTTATTTCATCACGTGGGGCAGTTGAGTTATTAAAAATTTTCTGTTGTTTTTCTTTATGAAACCATCATAATGCATAATATGCATATGTCATTTTATTCATATACACATAATATGCAATATGTATGCATATTATATTTTTTCTTTTATAATAATAAAATAATATTATTATTAACATCCGTCTATATAAATTTCTATCTTAATTAATATCGAACTTAAAAATCTGAAAATAAATTTGCATTCACTTTTGTTTTTTTTTTCATGATAAGTATATTACTTTTTCATATATAAGTATTCACATTGAATGAATTTTGTCTCAATTTTCATATTAAAAAAAAAGTAATAAACATAAATATGTTGAACATTTTTTCCTCTGAATTCTAATTTTAAATCAATTAACAATAAATTTAATTATATGTATATAGGAATGAAAGAAGAAAAAAAAATAATACAGATTTTTTGATTTTTCTTGGATCATTTCTTGGATGATTGTGCTTTTATTTATATTTATGTATTTTTATTAATTTTTATAATATTTTATACTAAATTTTATCCATCTTAATCATAATTATAAAATTAAATTAAGTGTGTACTTGTTTGTTTTCCTCATAAATATTACAAATATGTTTTTTTAAATACTAAATTTTCCATATGATGTTTCACAGATTTCTTAATGGTAGACCTTGTGTCATTTATCTTCTTCTTTTTTTTTAAATTATGTACATTTAAATTGAATTTATTACAGTGATAAATATTCGTCTAATAGAGTTTTAAGTTTCATGAAACAGCGTTTCCGTGTATTAAGTTAATCATAATAGTGTGTTAATCTCAATAATTTGTTATCGTAAATTTTTTTTTATAGTTATCTTCTAATTTACGATATAAATAATAAAAAACGAATTAAATTATAAAACTTTAATCTCAATATTATATTTAATTATGAATTTCCACTGAGTCCTAGTTTGAAATAAAACTAACACAATATAAATTATAATAATTAAATCTATATGTACAACTGCTTTAAGATCTTTATTTACATAATTATAGCAAAAAATTTAATTATAAAATTTAACAATCTGCAAATTTTTCAAGTTTTATTTTATAATTTATTTTTCTAGTATACTATTTTAAATTTATATTATAATAAACGTACTATAAATTTCGTTAAATTTAAATATTTTAATTGTTTTGCTATTTCTAAATCTGAATATTGTTCACATCTAAATCTGTTGGTGGTAATTTACCAAAATTATTTTATTATTAATATTTTTTTTTCAGAGAAATCACCCACCAAGTTTTTTGATAATTATTAACATTATTTAAGAAAGAAAAAAATTAATATATATTTCTGAATATATTTTTAAATAATTTTGTTTAAAAATCACGCAAAGAAGAAATTTACATTTTGAGTTTTTGAAAATAAAAATTGATAAAGATAATATCAATTAAAATCTAAAAATACTTATTATACTAAATTATTATTTTTAGCATCAAAAAGGGTTATAAATTTAGATACTAAACATTAAAATAAAAGAAAAAATTGATTCCTGTTTATTTACCCAAAAGAGAAAATGTTTACATTCAAAAGTTAATTAGGTTAATTTTAATTTTTATTTTTAAGATCTGCGAGAAAAAGAAAAATATTGATATAGGTATACTAGAAACTAGATTACAAATACAAAAAACTGATCATTTTTGTTATTTTGAATTATCAAAGTTAAATTGTGAATTTTATAAGTTCGTTCATCTTGGTATATACTTTTCTGGTATATACTTTTCTTCTTTTATTCTTGAATTAATTAAGGGAATGTTTACAAGAGTTTAGCTTCAATGTACATCTAATAATTTTCCTATTCATTAATGAATCAGTATAAAATTCACATTGAAATTTTTAATATTGATACTATCAACACTGATGAAAACAGAAAGTGGTCAATTTATTTTTTGAAGTATATAGTTGGGTATAAAAAATAGTAATTTTTCAATACGCGGGGTTTTTAAATAGTCCGTTGGGAGGATAGTCATTTTAAATGAATATTTTATAATAGAAAATATATATCGCGAAAATTTTTCAATTATGTTTTATCCTTATTTTATTTGTAATTTAATTAACTATATCGAAAACATAATATTTATATTGAACAAAACAGTGATTGATATAAAATAAACTATGTTATAAAATTCGTTTCTTGTTATTTTGTATTTAAAAATCAATTATTTTGCCTCTTTTATTAAATTTGGTATCCGTTTATTACCTAAGATTGATTGAACCAATTTCTTTTTTTTTAAGAAGAAAATAATGTGGAAATGATTTAATATAAACTAAATTATAGTATTCTATATATTATTATTATTATTATTATTATTATTTTCTTAATGAAAATTTAAGAGAGGTAGGTTTAGAAAATAATTTTTGAAATAATTGAATGAATGAAAATTACTTATTGCATTTTTTGTTAGCATAGTTTTTTTATCTTTATTTTATAATACATATTATGTTATGTTAACAAATTATTTTTTTTTGTATATGATTTTGTATATAATTAAAATTATGTTTGAAGTGATTTTTGAAATAATGTTTAAGGAAAAATAAATAAATTTTCAATATAAATGTGTACATAACATACTTTGTATTCGAATAAAACAAAAAAAAATTATTTGAAATTTATTTTTATTTGTTTATTAATTCAGAATGTTAACAATTGTGTGTCATCTTCTATGAATTCAAATTTGCTCTAAATACCTATATAAACAATGAGGAATCTGCCTAATAAATTAAAACCAAATAAAATTTGTAATGTTAAAGGTTTCTAAAATACACATTTTTATTCTTATTCAAAATCGTTGGAATTGAACAAGTGTTGTAACTTTTAGCATTCAAAAAAAAAAAAAAAACATTTTATCTTTGAGCTCTTTAGTTTTTCACGTTTATTATATAAAATAACGTTCACCTCCAAAATAATGATGGGCCTAACAAAACACTTTATAAATAAATCATCAGACAGAAAAATATATGGTAGCGCATGCCAACCAATTATATAAAAATGAACCTTAATTTTGAGAATTTTGTTTTCGAAAAACATTTATTTTTAATGTTTTTGATATGATATTAAGAAAAAATTAAAAAAAAAAGGGGAAAAAAAAAACAGCAATCACCAAAAAATGTACATTCCTTTTGCCCTTTTTCAAAATAAAAAAAAAAAATTCCACATTGAAAAAACGAAACACCAAACATATAGGTATAAAGAATATAAAAAATATTAAATCTGTCTAGAAGAGATGACCATCATCTCCACAGTGCGAGAAATTCTTATATTGTTGGCTATTTAGGTTTTTTTTTTCATAATATTTTGTTGTTATTATTTTTTTTATCTTACGATGTTCTTAAGAGGTCCACCAGAAACACTTTTGGTAATAAAATTTTTTTTTTTTTATGTATATTATTACAATTTTTTTGTTATAATCACCAAATGATTAAATATCACAAAATATTGTGCGAAATTGTATTATGCAATATCTTTAACAATTTCGATTATTTTATGTGATTTTGATGTATGTTTGGGAAATAAGAAATTATATTTTTCTGCTTTTTACTTTAGATTAATCAATTGATTAATGAGGCGTATATTTCTGAATCCATTATATAAATTCTACATAAAAATATTGCCGAAGAACCACCTCTTCTTATAAAGCTAAGACCAGAATGGGCAATAGGTTCTAGTATCCATTTTTATTAAGTTCTTTTTTCCCAAATTAATATCGAAATAATTAAATTAGCGTGATTGTGAGACATAGAAAAAAAAATTATACAATTAAATCAAGAATTTGAAATTATTCTTAAATTCCATCAAAATTATATGTGTTTATTTTAAATTTATCAAGAATGCATTTTGTAACAAATTTATTCCATATATTTATGTCTAATATTTCTTTACATAACTGAAGCCATGTGTTGCATACATTAAAATTTATTTTATGTGAATTGCACTTCAAAAAAAAAATTTTTTTTTTATGCTTCTTCTTGCAACCAGACGAAAAGATTGAAAAATCTTTGATGGAATCTTTTCTATCAAAAATCATTAAAAAAGTGAAAAAAAAAAAAAAACAGAAGAAGATGAACAGAAAAAAAAAAACTTTAGTTTCTTTAGAAGTACGATTTTGATAATTTTTTTTTATTCTTCTTGGAAGAAAATGTAATATAAAGTAAATATTGTAAGAAAAAACTTGGAACTTTTAGATTTCATAGAATCTGATAAATCGAAGAAGTCTAATATTATTTTTTTTAAATTTTTATAAATAATTGTCTACTAAATAATAGTTCAATAAATCATTCATCGAACCTTAAATTAACTTGTTTAATTTAAAAAATATAAAAAAAAATTTATTATCCGCTCTTAATTAAATTCTTGTTCACTTTAAGAACTTAGTAAGACTATATCTCCAAGGTAAATGAACTTGATTTTATTTCTACAGATAATTATTTTAAAAATTTTCCAGAAAAATATAAGATTTTGAATTAAAAATTTAATTTATTTTCCTTTCAATAGAAGTAGAGAATGGAAATAAGTTTTAAAGAAATTTTTTTTTTTTTAATTTTTCATTATGGATAACCACATCACAGTAAAATTGGTTATATTTTACTCAAATTTATTATGGGAAATTAATTTTTATTAAAATGTTGATAATAAAATAAAAATTAATTATACATATTTCATAATTGAAACATATATAATATTCTGAGGAGAATGGAAAATACTTTGTTCGACGTCGTCGTGAATAATATTATTCTTTTTGTTTAACGAAAAAAAAATTATATATGTATAAATTCAATTATTATACATACTTACATTTTTACACTTCTTGATAGTTAATCTTGTTTTGTGTTTTGTGCGTGGAAATTAAAAAAAAAAGTAAAATAGTAATATGCATATATAGTAAAATAGTAATGTACATATATAGGTTCATAAGATTGTAAGATGATTTTAAGAACTTAATGTAGATAAAATAAAATAAAAATAAAATATTTAGTATATACATAATATCAAAATACATAATGACAATAGTTGGAATCAAAATATTTTATCATTAAAAACATAAGAATCTGAGATTTTTGGATAATTAAGAAGCACGCACAACAAAATAAAAATTCGATGAATTTGGAAATTAAAAAAAAAAAAATTCCAAATAAATTATGTTTCTATATTCTGAGTATCATGGTTTTTAGAATTATAATGTTTATTATATTTAAAAAATTATATGAAAAAACCCTAAACTTTCACATAAATTCATGTAATCACAATAATAACAAAAAACACACAAAATTATCACCACAAAATCTAGTGTTCTAGTGTTCCTTTTATTAAAAATATATTCTCAATTTGATTTTGTCTCTTCTTAAATCTAGGATATTTTCCAATAATTTGATAATTGCAAGTATATTATGTAAATGACCAAAATATACATTGAAACTATTCGTACACATTCTATGTTGAAAATTTTTCTCAACATTAAAATTTTCTCATCCATATCCAAAAATATTATCATCAAAAAGTTAAAAAAAAAAAAAAAATTATCTATCAGTATTCAGTAATGATGAATGATAAAAATTTTCTCTACTGCTTAAATTTCATTAAGGGAATTATTTTATTATTACAATTCTTGCTTGATTTATAATATTTATGTGTATGGTGATTGTAAATTTGTGAAAATTTTTCTTTTGAGACCGACAACCATATGTTCGGTGCGTTGTTTTTTAAATAATTTATTTAATTTCTAATAAAATTTCAAACAGTTTGGATGAAAATCAAGTATAAATGGGATCGCTAAGACTATAGTTTTTTTTTCTTAAACTCAAATTAAGCCGAATTAAAATTCCGTACATTTTGGCATTCAAAGAATTGAAATCAATTACGCAGTTCATTAGTGCATTTTGGTGACTGACACACGGAAATACGGACACTTAATGAAAACATATAGTCCGTTGTAAGTAAAGCTGAGTATATTGACCGGTTTTCATTTTTGACGGAAAACGGTTTAAGAATTAATACTGAATAGAACAAAAATTTAATATTCGCGTCAGTTAAATAGAAATAATTTTTAGAATCATCAAACTTTGTGACATAATGTCATAAACTCACGATACATAGTAAACTAAATTTTTCATTTCGCAGACAAATAAAAAAACATAAAAAAATTATAACTTTTTTTTCCTACATATCGACTTATCAGCTTACAAGAAAAAAAAAAGAAAAGAATGAAAAATGGTCATAAAAAGTTAGGAGGATTAATTTTAATGAATATTCTTGCCCACACAATATTTTATTTCGTTTTTAAAAAAAATTAATAAAATGTAAATATTTACTACTCCATTATTGTATTAAAACCAAAAAAAAAAAAAACCAAAAATAATAATTCAAAATTTTATAAAATATTGTTATTGTATATCTTTCTTTTCTTTCTTTGATTCTCAAAGGATCAAATAATACAAAAAAAAAAAAAAAATAAATATAAATAAAAGAAATTAATATTCAACAGGTATCAAAAAGAAAAATGTTTAAGATTACAAAAATAAAAAAATTTGTGTTTTATTTTATTTTTAAATTTTATATGTTATCAAAAAAGAATGTGGTTCTGCAAGGGGAATTTGATAAAAAGCAGATTGTTGAAAAAGGAGATCTGATGTATATCTTTTATTGATATTAAAAAATGAAAAAAATAAAAAAGAAGCGAAAGTTCATTAATTCTAAATAAAATGTTCGTTTTTTGTTTTTTTGTTGTTTTTTTTTTTCATTTCATTTCATCAAATAAGATTTTGATGATGAATAGAATAATGATTATATAAATTTATTTCTTCCTACAATCCTCTTTTTGTTCTGCGATGCTGCGATGATTTTTGTAATCTCTTCTGGCTTTTTAAATTTTATTAAAAATATAATTGTGTTTAAATAATTATTTAAATTGGTAACTTTAACTATGTGTAAGATGGAAACCTGTTTAAAATGGAAATCGTTCCGTCTTAGACAGGTTTCACTGTAAACCTCTTGACATAAAGAGTAAACCAGAAACCGACCTGTAAAATAAAAAAAATTAGTTATTTTGTTCATATTTTTCAAAGATCTTTGATCCATAAATATTTCGTGAAATAATTTTTCTAACATAATTATGAATGCAGTTTACAAAGAGAATATAAATTCAAATATTTTAAACTGAAAAATAATATCACTTCATTACATAGTATATTTTATTTCTAATAAAATTCAAATTAAAATGTTTCTATTTCCTTTTGGAATAAACTTATGACCTTAACCTTTAAATTTCAACCTCTTTTATATACTGTACATATTGTATCTTAATATTTCCTTCCGTAATGAAGGGTCATCATCAAAAAAAAATTAAATAAAATTCCTGAGAAAAAATTATTTTTCTTTTTCAATAAAACCAATTAGAGTTAAAAAAAAAATATTGAAAATCTCTCAGATATGTATATTTTTTTTAAGAGAAAAATTAAAATTAAAGATCAAAGAGGTTAAAAACTAAAGATACCGACATTGCGTCCAATCAAACTGAATAACGCATATGTTTAACAAATGTTAGAAAGACATGACTGCATATATAAAAAAAAAGTTGTTATATTTATATTAAAATCAAAATAATATAAATACCGTCAATATTATTTCATACAATTTTATTGACAAGAAATAAAGTCGAAGTATCTGATTCGAATATAATTAAAGAATATTTATTCTTCTTTTGATAAAAAACAGAAAAAAAGAGTGGTAAAATTTTAATAGGCAATAGAATTGAATTTTTGTAGAAAAATATAACGAAAATTGGTATTTGATTAATTTAATATGTCACACTTAATATTTCACTGAGTCATACTTATTTTCCTTGCGACTACATGTATTATTTATTCTTCTTTGTTTATTTACTAGTTTTTGTTTTTATATTATATCCTGCTGGAATTCAAAATTCGCTGGATGTGATCATTAGCAGATACGTTTTGTCGAATAATATTTGATGATGAGGAACATATTTAGTAATATTTTTCATTAGAATTAATTGTTTATGTTCGATCAATACTGATAGTTTAATTGTTCATTCGTTTTAATGAAATTGAAGCACAAGCTATTGTAGGTATGATATTGCTCCCATCGTTCTCCATTCTGAAAAATCTATATATTAAAGTTTAACATTTTAATAAAACAAGCAAATTAAAGAAAACACTTTTTTTTTCAGCGCGTAAAAAAAATTTTGTTTTTCTTTTTTATCATAACATTGTATTAAATTAGTTTAACTTAAGGCTAATGTATTCAATGTTTTGACTCATAATATTGAAAATTTATACAACACAAATAAAGTATTATAATCACGACATTATAATATATGTATATATATTTATGTACACTTATAATCTATATAGTAATATGCATGGATAAATTTAGATGCAAAAACATTAAAAGTGTCTGAAATTTTTTTTAAACAAGATTTTTTTTTTATATTATTTGATGGTTACACACCAATATTACCAATCAGCGTAATATTTTGGTTGCTAAAAAAAAAAAAAAAAAATTGATTCTTATTATTAATTTTATCTTTGTCGGTCGATCAAAAATTAATTAGCCGATGAAAAAGAGCAAATTAAGCATATGATATTCATATAAAACTGATTTTTAATTGGATTTTAAAAGTATTATTTATATTAGTTATGTTTGTTTCTGATAAAAATTATGTTAAAAGATTTAAAAAAAAAAAAATTAAAGCGCCAGAAAAGTATTATCAGAAATACAGGGTTTTTTTTTATTAAATCGCTTAAAGAAACATAAAACATGCATAATAATCATAAATTAAAAGCGTTAATATTATTTTATTTACATTAGCAAAAAAAAGAGAAAAAAAAAGAAAAAATTCTATCGCAAAAATTTAAAACAGCTTGAAGAATAACAAGCATTTTTTTTTGGCAAATATAAACAAATTTTTTTGAAATCCATTAAAGTTTTGTCAATCATCCGATAGAAACAAAAGTTCAAAATATAAAATAATAAAAACTAAAATAAATAAATATTTAATTAATTAATTTACTTATGATTTGATTATTGATGTAGCGTGTTTATGTTCAATAAAAGTTATATTTATTTATAATGATTTAAGGAATTATGTTTTCTACACACATTTATTTTAATTTCATAATATGGTTTAATAGTGACGATTTAAAGTTTAATGCCCCTTCTAAGATTATAAATCTGAATTACAAAATCCTGATAATAAATTTTAACGACTTTCACATGCCAAAAAAATTGTGGAATTTTTTAATTTGTTAGTTCAAATTGTGTACATCAAACAATTATTTTGAAAAATGAAGATGAAAATTGTTAATAGTTAAGTTATTCCCTGTAGTTAGAAGAGAATTTTCTTATAGCGGCGAATTCAATTACTTCATATTACTTTGTTGTTTTAAATCTATTTGTAATAAAATAAGGATTAAAGTATTTTTTTTATTATATGCATGCGTACTAATGCTACACATGTATAAATGATTCTATAATAATATTACACCAATGATACTTACAATAATATATATTATATTCTCTGTCTAGAAATAAGAGTTTTGCTTTCCAAAGAATTTTGACTACATAGCTTGAACATTAAATTTCGTTTTTCAAATACAATAATCTTATTGCGGTTATATAATACATGTAATTTTATAGTACATATTTATGTTCTGGTAGTTAGTAATAATAACATGATTATACATTATTTAGATTTAATCATTAGGTATAGAATTATTATAAAAGATGTATTCTATGTAAATTCTTAAAATATGTTACCTCCTATATGATATAACACTTTTGTTCAATTATCTTATAAAATAGGCATAATGCACTAATTTTCAGGTAATTATTTCTTAAATTATTATTTGATTTATTTACTTGGAAATGATAGAAATATGAAGTATGCATATATATTGTTTAACAAACTTTTCATTATACATATTTTATATAAATATATTATAAGAAAAGAAAATATAACTTGTTTCCTTCAAAATTTGATTTAAGTTTGTAATTTTGAATTTTGATTGTATGATTATGTGTAGAATTTCATTTTAATAATAATGTTTAAGTTTTCCATTATTGGTGTATAGAATTGCATAGAGGTATCCTATAATATAATTTCCTACGTATTTATAATAGTGCGAATATTAATGGTGTAGATTTAATGTTAGGAATAATTAAATATTAATCAACACAAAAAAAAATAAAAAAATTATGAGATGAAGATATAATTTGTTTGTAGCTTATTCTATACAATAATACTATATCACTTATTACGATGGCGAAAAAAAAAATCGATGTATGGTATATTATATTTTATATAGTTCATCAAGATTACTTGTTCGCTTTCTAGTATTTCTGAAAATAACAAATTTTTGTTTAAGTATGGTATAAATCTCGAATGTTTTTGGAGGTTCAGCTGGGTATTTCAAAATTCAATTGAATAATTGCAATAGAAATTTGATTCGAGTCATAATCAATGTCCTCCGACAGCATCAATCTGAATAATTAAAAAAATACAAATAAAAATATTCGTATCATTTGAGATAACTGGTTTTTGTATAATTTAATACTATTAGAATCCCGAATCCGAGTGAGTACTCAAATACTCAAGAAATTCGAGTCGAGTCGACGCGAGTTTTTGAACTAATACAATATCTTTGTTTAAAAACAATAATTATATTTTTCTATGCCTTTAAAATTGAAATCATACTTTATGTATATGTACACTAAGTTTTATTCAAATTACTATCTTATCTTGTTTAAAAAAAAAAAAATTTAAATTAATATTTTGAAAAGGATCTCATCTAATAAATTAATTAAAATTCATTACATTTACCCTCTTAAGGTTTTTTCTATGTTAAAAAATAAAAAATTTGTTTTCAACGATATTCATATTACATAAAGATATACAGTACCTATAATACCAACTAAGGGTTGTAAAGAATTTTTTTCATTTATATTTCAAATCTCATTGAAAAAAAATAAATATAAATAAATAAATAAATCAAAATGTAAAATTTATTATAATCGGATTAAAATTTTATTATATTCCTCTCTCAGAATGATATATTTTCACTTTCCAAAAAAAAAAAAAAAATTGTAGATAAAGATAAATTTTATTTAATACTATTAAATATTATTTAATAATAGTAGCATATAAGGAGATTTTTTATACTTTTGTTGGTCGATAATGTTCAATTTTATAATAAGGATGTTCATTTCATAATAAGTATAGAGATCGAATGAAATGTACATACATGGATTTTTTATTTTTTCATTTTAAATCATTCAAAAATAAGAAAAAATGATTTTAATTCACTGAAAAATTATAATCAGTAAAACTTAAATACAGAACAGACTGTACTTTGGAATGGGTACAAAAGTAAATTTATTAAAATGTAAAACGTTGCAAAAACTTCAATTTATCTCTCGAGTCTTATAGTATCATATCATATATCCGATGGAAAATGTAATAAAAAATATTGATATACATTTTTCTCATTTACTTTCAATTATTTTTGGTATACCTGAATTACTGAGATACTTCCTATATATGTAATGTATAAAATCTGATTTTAATAAGACAGATAATTTTTTAATTCATTTTCTGGCCGCTTTTTTCAACATGATTTTATAATATCGCTAATTTAATAAAATATCATAAATTTTATATACTTTTTTAACCACATCAATTTCTTTCATTTATTATATTATTATTATTATTTCTTTGCTTCACTTATCTTGACATTTTAAATACATGTCCTTTTTTTTTTGTGTATATAGAGATAAAAATAAACTAGTGCAACAATTTTTATATCGGTACAATTTAATGTTTCCTTAAGGATTAAAATGTTTGTTCAAATGAGAATATCGCTTCAAGACAAATTATTCTGTTCTTTTAAAAAGCAGGGATTTAAAAATAAAAGTTTATTGGCTGATACAGACATTAAAAGAATATATTATTTTTTTTATTATTTCAATATAAAATAACAAAAATAATAATTTGAAAATAAACGATATTTATAGCGCTTGCAGTATTATTATTTTTTTTTTAAATAATTCGAAAGATGGATCTTAATTTATAATTTTTAATATCTTTAAGTTTAATAAAATGTCAAAACATTAATAGTTATACATCTGATGTTTTTTTGATTATAACATTTAGTTTTTTAAGATAATTTTTATCGAAATTTGGTTTAGTTTCAAGATCTAAGGATCTAAGGTATTTTTTCCTGATTCTAGATTGCAACTCAAAATTGAATGAATGAGTAAACTTTATAAATATTAAAATTGGTTGTATTAAGATTAAAAATACTTGCATTGGCAGCGCAGCAGCACATTTTTATATAGTATATATATATAATGTTAAAAGTTTGGCCTTATTCATTCGATATTCATCAAGGATAGATAAGACTACGATTCAATTTGTTTCTTATTTTTATTTAAATTTATTTTTAAAGAAAGGAAATATTATTATAGAAAATTTCAGAAATTTTTTATCAATTTCTTCTCCTTATTTTTTTACAGACTTTGAGTAATTTTTCAATAACAGATAGTTAGTAACAAAAAAAAGTTAAAGCACTATTTATGCATATATTGTATACAACACATTATATATAGTATATATAAATCAATAAAGTTTTTGTTTTCAGTTCAAATATTTTACTTAATAATTTTCCAATAATTAATTTTGTATCGAAAAGTTATTAACTTTTTCTTCAAACTTTGGAGAGGGGAAGTAAACTTTTAAAGTTTTCATTTGATTTTAATTTACTTTAGAATTTTTTTTGAATTTGTTTTGCCGTTTTTTGTTTACGATTCAAAATATTTATTTCAGCTAAAACAGCTAAAAAGTATTAAAAAATTTAAAAATGTGTGTTTTGCTGCAAATTTATGAATATAATTGTTTTTATGATATTATAATATTATATCGATAATAACATTAACATGAAGTGTGTAACCCACTGAACTCCCTTGTATGTCAAAGAATAATGATAAAATTTAATAAACAAAATCATAGACTATAATCTTATTTTCTTGAACTATAAAACAATTAATTTTCTTTAATTCAAAGTAATGCTACTGGATTTATCTAATTAAACTGAACTTCATTAAAAATAATTGTTACTAATAATTGTTACACTATATATTTTTTTCACGTATGTATTAGTCAAAGAAAACCTTAATCTTATAAATATATATATTTTTCTTTTCCAAGAATAACAGAATAAAATTTCTTAGGCAGTGACGGATGCATCATATTTGGGGACTATGAAGCTAAATATTTTTGGAAGCCCTCAAAGCACATATCTTAAGAGTGGTGCAAAATTTTTATTTCAGAAAAAAAGATGTTATAATAATAATAAAAAATTAATAAAAATCAAGCACAATCTTTCAGCTAATTTCGAGTCTTCTGAAAAGTGGCAGAGAAACTTCTTCTGAGTTTGAACAGTATTTTATAAAAAAGGAAACGAAATTAGCCGATAACTTTATTACCATATACATACCAGAAAGGGTTGAGTCAGAGATATTAGTTTTATTAAATGTTAAGAATGTGAATTTTAATCAACTAAAATTTTTGTACTTTTAATTAGATTTTGTTACCGGACCCTTTCATAGGTATAGATCCGCCGCTGTCCTTAGGTAAATTTCGCACATAATGGTAAAGTTATTACGACGATATTGTTTTGAAACTTTTTTTTTGTTTCATACAACGGCAATATGTTAACATTTATTGAAGGAAAAGAAAATTAATAAAATAGTTTTTTTTTGTTAAAGTTGAGTATTTTATGAACAGCTTTTATAAGTTTTTTTTTCTTTTCTCGAATATAAAATAATATTTTTAAATTAAAAAGAAATTAGGGTAAATTATATAAATATAAATTTTAATTGAATCAAAAATGAAATATATAATGATTGCATAAATTTAATCATTAAAATTTTTTTTTGTTTTTTTTTTAATCTCTAAAAATTACGAGAATTCGATAAAAATAACAAAAATAAAATAAAACAAGAAAATAAACTTTATCTTTTTTATTGTTAATAATCTCAAATGTATAATTTCCATTACAATTAGAATGTTAAAAAAAAAATGTATATCTTTCATGCTGGGGTGTTAAAAAGCATTCAATGCAGTTACAGAGTAGCACAATATATGTATGTATATGAAGTTGTTATATTGGCTGAACGGTAGTTACATAATAGATGTTGAAATTAATAATAATAAAAAACGAAAAATGTTTGGAATTAGAAGTGTAACACTATCATGAAATCCTCTTTTCAAAATTGATTTTGAAGTGCAACATAATTGAAATCTATAGAATTTCACAAAAATTCAATTAAATTTTATTTTGAATGAAAATTGGGTTGAATTTTTATTTTTTATTTTTTCAATACAAGAGTGAAAATCGAAAAAAAAAATAATAAAAAAACAAAAAACAAAAAACAAGAATGAATATTCAGTTTGTAAAAATAATCTTATGTCTCATAAACGTTCGTTCTTTTTTTTTCTATAATGTTGTTGAATCTTTTCTTGTGCATAAAAAACTGAAAATCATTTTTTCTGAAAACGACTGAATTGTGATGAAGAAGAAATAGTCTAAGGCAGAGACTCCAAGCAATATGTATAGTAATAAAGTATATAAGCCACAAAATATACACATTTCTTATTTTAGAAGTTGGAAAATTAATCCAATTGATATGTTTTTTTTTTTTATCACAATATTGATTGAATGGAACAGTTTTTTTTTTTAATTAATGTTTTTACTTATTGGTTGCAATTAACAAAAAAAAAGTCATTATAAATAAGATACTTACTTGGATAATTATATAATAAAATTGATGAAGTTCCATTTTTTATGAACCTTTATAAATACTCTTTGAATTTGTTATTTCCAAAACAAACAAAATCAAAATTTATTTGTAAAATCACATGAAAGTGAGTTTTTATTTTTATTTCAAAAGCTTAATTTGTATACTTTTATTCAATAAATAAAATAAAAAATAAATTTATTATAGAATCGAAGTACATAATATAATACTTATAGAATCGAAGTACATAAGTATTATAGCACCAAGTTCTTCAACTGTTTAAAAAAAAGTTATGTCAATGGAACTTAAATTTCAACAATCCTCAGGATCAATGATAAAATTGACCTACTCAATCGACTTCAGTTTCGCCATTACTATACTTCAATATTAGAAATATAGAAGTTATTTTTATTATTTTAAGACATTCTAAAATTAAATGTAAACAATTTCTTTAATTTTTTGTATTCAATTATATTCATAATATGAAACATACTACATTATGTATTTCTCAATGCATTATTTTTATTTTACTTATTTTTATACATATATATAAATAATATTATAAGTTCTAATCATAAATAATATGAAATTTCATTATGATGTGCGTTTAGAAGAATTTCGAAATTTTGACCCTATATGTGGAAATGAAAACATTTATAATAAATTCTAAGGAATAGATAAATTTCTCTTGAAGACAGAGATAAAGAAATTATATCTTTTAAGGCTATTAACCCTTAATTATGAATAATAATATATAAATTTCCCATAATGTTTTTTATTTCTATAATTTTTTTTGTCTATGTTTATGCTTTTTTTTTTTTTTATGTCACCAAGTAAAAAGAAATACCCAGACTACATTTTCTATGGATGATGAGTTTTTCTCATGCATATTATCAAAAAAAGAAAAATATACATATATGTATATATTATATTTATATAAATTGTAATTTTAAAATTTATAGCATAAAGAAGAAGTAATTTAACTTTTATATCTTTTAGCTTTTATTTTTTGTTAATAAAATATTTAACTAAAAAGTTATCATGGTTAATCAATTTTGAATATCAATTTTTGTTTTTCATTTGCAATTAAGTACAAAATTAGTTTATATAGTTAAAAAGTTAACTCAGATTTCGTCGATTAATCCATGGTAGCTTATATATTTTCGGAACATGCGAATTGCTTTTATTTTGATCAGATGATTAAATTGTTTAAATTTATTTTTATAATATTATTTAAAACCTAATTTAAAAAAGTATCAAAAAAGTTATAAATTAATATTTATTTATTAGCCATATATTGAAATCATAATGTGTTTGAATAAGATTTTGTATTAAAGCTATATATTTTCTTTTTGCTTTTTATATAATACGTGTACTTAGTAAAGAAAATTGCTTAATTTTTAGAATATTTTCTATCTCTCATTTTATATTGTATACATGTTATGTTTGATTATCGTTTTTAATAATTTAAAGTTTTCTACAGTAATTTTTTAAAGACAAACATTAAGTTATAAATTTAAAGTTTGCTGATATGCTAAATATTAAAACATTTTCACAAATTAATGGTAATATTTGATTTCTTTGTGTATAATGGGTATATTTAGAATATAAATAGAAAATGGGAAAACACATGTATTTCAATTAACTTTAGTCTTTGAAACCAAAAAATAAATATATGTATGTGTACAATGTACTTGAACAATTATACAAACGTATGTATAATATTATATATGTTTTATGTATTCTTATACATATCTTTTTTTTTTTTTGAAAATTCTAAATTCAGTATACCTAATATGTAAAAAACTTTAAAGAAAATGATCCCATATGAACATAACATATTATATATATATATTGAACATAAATTAAATTTTATATGTTCAATACAATAGTATTTTCTTATAACACTTATATACTTATTTATATAAAGAAAATTAATGGAATTACTTGAATGAAACCAATATGATCAGAGTTTTGTTTATGTACTTAAATTTCTTTAATATGTAGACTAAGGTAATCAATCAATATTTGATTGATATGAATTGATTCAATTAGGTAAGTGAAAATAGATGTCACAGAAATTGGCCATCTTTATAATTTTAGAAAAAAAAAAACATAAAAATTATTAATGAATGAAATATGTCATTGATGTCATACCACAATAACCTTATAATATACTTTTAGAGTAACATTATTTATGATGTAAAGGTTATTATTGCGAGATTACAAGTGATTTTCTGAACATATTTATTACAGAAAGTACGGCAGATTAGAAAAAATTTAATTTTGAAATTCTATAGTAGTTGCATAACTTTGTTTCTGAACTATATGGTACAAAATATCATTTAAAATAAAAATGCTCGTAATTTAAAAATAAATAATAAATTTATTACAAAAACTGTATAAAAATGATGTGAAATAATAAAGAGACAATGATTTAACAAAAATTAAAAATTTTAAAACTAAACTACAGTGGCAAACATTTTTGTCATATTAAATATTATCTCTTTACACCTGCTCAGGGTGTCAACTTCATATAATATTTTTTACTGAAACACTGAGTAATCTTTCTAAAAATCTACCAATTTGTGTTTTAATGTATATGAAGAGACTATTAAATGCTTTTTATTTTTACCCTATTAAATTTCAAAATCATATCTTTATGAAAATTATCTTGAAAAAAAATTAAAAAAAAAATTCTAATATGTTCTTTTTAAATGTGGTTTAAAATATTTTCCTATTACCTTTTTGTATATGACTTTTGTATAAATTCAAAAAATAAGAGATAGAAAATATGTAGGTATTTTGAATTTTATGAAAGAAAACTATTAATTAAATGGTTTTGCAATGCAGAATCTCAAAAGTTATCTGATTCCTATAAAACGGACACAGGCTGTCTGACATTTATAAATATTTTTGTGGGATTTGAATGAAGATATATGTATTTAAAATGCATTATTTATACATATACATTATGTATAAATGCATTTATTTATATTTTGTATACATTTTTAAATGTACATATATATATAGAATATATGAAAATAAAGCTCTTGGGTTTTATAAATTTGAAAATCTTTCTGCATAGATGAGTAATACAAATGTTTATTTGGGTAATTAGTAAACATCATGACATTTGTTTTGTACTTTTCATGTATTCGCACTTTATTAATTAAAAATTCTGTATGATACATGTGATTTTACTCTTAGATTTCTTAAAAAATTTAAAATACATTTTTAATGTATCTATACAAGAAAATTATTTAAATGCAGAAAAAGAACTATAAAGGTATAGAATTTTATATATAACAACCTATTAAAAACATGTTAAATTGCATTGTTTTATAGAAAGCAATAATGTTTTCTACTTTAAATGTAATTAAAACATTTTAATTGCTTATTCAATTTTGAATCGAACCTACTGAAAATAGGTATGAAGAATTTCAGCATCAAAGAGTAAGAAAAAGTTTTAAATTTTTTTCAAAAAGTGAAATTATTTTTTCGTATATTCATAAGAATTTTTAAAAATGGTATCTTTATTACATTTTTGTGCAATAAGTGGATAACTTGACTTAGCACTAGCTTTACAAAATCAAATTTAATGATTACGCTTATAATGCTCGATGCATTAAGTTATTTTTGATTGAAATCGTACTTCTTAATTTCAATAGAAAGTTAGAAATCAACCCATTAAAACATGTCCAAGTCCTTTTTTATTTTTCGAGAGTTTCGCTAAGATCGAATTATAAATATCACTTTTATACTAAAATTCTTTAAATGTGTTTTAATCAAAACAAATGATATTCGACTTATCAACTTATTCTTTGGATGAGTCCGTATGTTATTATTATTTTCATCAGATAAATCGAAATGTAAGACAATCTTTAATCAATGTTAGTTATATTCGTATTTATTTGATTTTATAATTTTTACTATAATACTTGAAAGCAAAATTTAAAGTTTAGTATCAAAAGAAAAAGATAAGAAAAAGTAAATAATTCATCAAGAATATAAAATTTTTGATTAGAAATTTTTAATTAAGTTAAATATGTATATCTTGTCAATTAGGTTATTATAAATATACCATTAGTACCTATATTATTATAATATAGTGTTGAAAAAGAACCATATATTTATTCTTCTAATATATTTAATTTTCAATACAAACAATGATCGTATAACATTAAAAATACTATATAATGTCAATTATTATTTTAAATAAAATAAATTATGCTAATGATCTGAAGTCTTATATTTAATGCTAACGTAACATACAAATATTTACTACTTTTATTTTATGTAGTTAAATAATATAAAAAAAATCCAAAAAGATAAAACTAAGGTTTTTTTTAACTCTTAATTTTTTTTTTACATTATTTGTTTTTCAATTCTAAAAAATATATATGTATATATAGATATTCAAATGATAAACATCAATTTACGCGAACATTACAACTCAATTTACAAAATCTATTATACGAACTTGATTTGTTCAATAAAACACCTTTATCTCGTAGAGAAAAAAAAGTTAAGTATATGTATATACAATATATAGATATCTTAGGAAATATCAAAGACTTACTATATTGCAATATATAGTTTCATATCAATATTATAAACATTTTTAATAAGCTGAAAAAGTTCTTCAAAGCAATTCCTACTTTGAAAAAAAGTACAATACCTGCATATAGGTACGTATATTTTATGAAGATTTATAAATTAACTAAGGGAAATAGAAATTTTTTTTTTGTAAACAATGAAAAAAACAATTATTTCACGATATAATTATCGAGAAATTGCTGATATTGAAAATTGGTGAAGAATGAATAACACACAGAAAAAAATTTGCTCGTACTAATAACTAAATAATTCGTTAAAATTAACGAAAAATTCGTTATTTTGGCTACAACGAACATTTCGTTGAAAAAAGCTCGTAGTTCGTTAAAAAAGTTCGTTATACCCCAAAACCAAAAACCTTTCAAATTCTTCAGCAAAAACACCGCAAATACGAAAGAAAAAATTTACTAGACTAAATTTTTTTTTTTATTAATTAATTTTTTATTTATTTCTTTTTTATTTTTTTATTTATTTTTTTTTATTTTTTTCTTATTTTTTTTTTATTTTTTTTTTAATTTTTTTTTATGTTTTTTTATTTTTGTTTTATTTTTTTTATTTTTTTTTATTTATTTATTTTTTTTTTTATTTTATTTATTTTTTTTATTTATTAATTTTTTTTATTTATGTTTCTATTTTTTTTATTTATTTTTTTAATTTTTTTATTTAATTTTTTTTTAATAATTTTTTTATGCCCGCTTGTGGCTTCGAACCACTGTCCTAAACATTGCAATCCACAACTCTACCACTGAGCTATGAACTAAATTTACGGCAATGTGTAAAATGGAAAATATAAGTTCTGTATGGATTGAAATTTTTGTTTCCCATATTTAACGATAACGAACTTTTTTAACGAGTACTAAAAATGAAAAAAATGTTCGTAATAAGAAAATAAACGAAATTTACGTTACAAAAACGTAATTATTCATTATTTTTCGTTATCTTAACGAGAATGTCATTAACGAACTTTTTTGACGTAATGAGTACGAGCAAATTTTTTTCTGTGCACAAATCAATCATAGACCTGTAACTATAAAACTATGCTCCGTCTTCATTAAACTGCATAAAGTCCTAAACTCTTTATAAAATCAACCCGTGCTACATATATTATGCATTGTATTTTGTTTGTCACATAATATAAGTTATACAATTTTTTTTTTTATTTTAAATGAAGAACAATTTATACAAATATGTACCTACGTTTAATTTAAAGCTTTTAAAGTTTTAAAATGTGATTTTAAATATATTTGCATATGAATTTTGACAAAGAATGGTTTGTAATTATTTATATAATTATTTTGTAACCAACTGAGAAAGAAACTACATATTACTTATTTCAATTACATTAACTATATTTTATATCCTTATATTATATCTACATTATACCTTGAAAATTTGAGAAAAATTATTTTCCATTTTAATCGTTTTACTACATACAGCAAATAAAGATTTTTTCATAGAACTTTAGTACTAAAATATATGAAATGCAAGTTCTCTTCGGGGTATTTACCAAATTATTTTGAAATTAATCAGAAATGTCATAAAAAGTTTCTTTAAAACTCATATTTTCGTCCTTTGTTGTATTTAATAATGGCACAAACTTCAAGTTACTTTAACCTTTTCGATCCAAGATTTCAATATCCTTAACATACTCACATATGACTTGGATATTTTTTTTTATGTTTATTTTATATTGCAATTTACAATAAAAAAAAATAATCAGAAAATTTCATTTAGCAAACAGTTTTAGAAACATTTATTCTATTAGTTTTTATTTTTATTTCTACTATTTTATACATGTTGTGCATATAAAAAACTTTAAATATTTGAAATTTTTCAGGTGCTTCTGAAAAATCTGAAACGAAACAGAAATACTCAATTTGTGAAACAAGAAGTCAATTGAAAACTTACACTTTTTTTTTTGTACATACAGTTTTTACGACAAATTTTGTCTGTTGTTTTAATACTTCCAATTTAAAGTACTTATGCCTAGGAGCGCATAAGTACAATCGCTTCACATGTTTAAATATAAAAGGAAAAATAAAAAAAATAAAATAAAATTGAAATAAAATTGTAAGAGAGAAAATATTCTTTTTTTTTATTATTAAACACAAAGCACTTCAAACTTCTTTTTTTTTATAGTGTCTCCTCTGTGTATCCAGAAAGTAGAAAATAAAAATCTAAGTATTTTTGTAAAACAAATTTTTTTTTTCTGAAATCAATAATGTTTGTATTGTGTTATTGTTACAAAAAAAAAATCAGTATATATACTGCTTCTTCGCAATTTCTAAGGATCATAGCGAGACTTCTTCTTGTAATAATGTATATATTATATAAAATAAAATAAAAACATCGTGATACATGGGAGACTAGAATTAAAAATCAATTGAACAGATGATTTTTTTATCTCACAAAAATATTGTCATGCCCCCAAACTCAATTCAGTAATCGAGGCTAATATTTCATAGGATAATATTCCAAATCATGCCACTAAAATTATTTTAACTTTTGAATACCGGAGTTAGAGGTTCTCAACCATCTAATAACCTATTTCCATTAGTGGAATATTTGTGGGATATTCAGTTTTCCGGAATATTTCAGGTAAATTCCCATATAATAATAAATTCCGGTATTTCTATTTCCCTTTTTCATATTCCACTTAAATTAGAGTTCGGATTCCAAATTTATCAAAAAAAGTACATAATTTATGAAAAAAAGTGCTTTTTTAAATTATTTTTTGGTTGGTCAGAATTTTTTTTGTCAAAGTGACAAAAAAATAAATAAAAAAACCTAATTAAATTTTTTTTTATATCAAAAGATAATAAAAAAAAATTATTCAATTTTTTTATTTTGTAAAAGTCAATATATTCCACTTCGTATTCCACTTAATGTAATGGAAACGGCAACTCAAATATCGGAATTTTTGTGGGATTTATTAGGTAAATAGAAATAGCTTATAAGGGTCTGAATAATTTTCATATAAAATTTTTAAAATTTTTAAATTTCATGAAATTTTAAATGAATTCGGATTAATATAACTTATGTGGGAGTGCATAAGATGTCGATTAGAAATTAGAACTTAAAAAAATTGTTTGACTTCAAGGACTAGAATTAGGGTTTGGATTTCGATAAAAATTGATGTATTTATGAATATGATTAAATTATATTGATATAGTGATAATAAAGGGACTCTAGAAAATATCTTTAGAACCTGATTGTGACCGAGGTACATTAAAACTAAAGTATCCTAAATCGGTACTATGCGTTCTATATTTTTCATTCATGCAAATAATAATTGCTTGTATTATTCCTTCTCATATTGAAATTAAAATTTTATTTAATATAAAATTTGAAAATAACTTCGCATTTCCGGTTATTTAAATTTTTTTTTGGGTAATTTACCACATTTTTAAAAAGGAAAGATAAAATATTAAGTGAGGAAGATTATATATATATATTATTGTAAATTATACATTTATGTATTACATACTCATGTTATAAAATTTAAGTATATATGAGATTATTTAAAAACAAGAAAAAAGGGAAAATTTCAACTATAACTATTATTATTATCATGTAAAATTCAACAAGTTTCATATAAAATTTTTAAGGATAATTCTTTCTATACCCTATTCAAAATATTACATAATAATCTAAGAATGTTTTGTTTTTACGGAAAAGTGAAAAGTTAACTGACCCTTTTTATAATATACATATATTAAACTATTTTAAATGCTTGGCCCTCTCTATATATTAAGCCATTAAGAAGAATTCTTTTTTTTTTATTATATAAAACGCATTCATCATATATGTATGTACATAATAATTATAAACATAATGTAAAAGATTTAATTTTAAAATTTAAAAAAACCGTATTTGTTTTTAATTTAAAGTCAGCAGACTTCTTCCGATTTATCTTCAGCAATTTTAAATCTACTTATGAAATTATGAAATACATGGCATTGATATTTTTTTGACCAAACA
Organism: Hybos culiciformis; assembly: GCA_964007475.1. Classification (NCBI taxonomy): domain Eukaryota; kingdom Metazoa; phylum Arthropoda; class Insecta; order Diptera; family Hybotidae; genus Hybos; species Hybos culiciformis. The sequence continues at coordinate 31,619,156 of OZ023273.1, read as the reverse complement.
GGAATTAATCTTTTTCAAACATGAAGTTAGACTATAATAGAAAATAATAGAAGTCATATTAAATTAACCGCCAAAACTATACGTGGATGTACTACGCATAGAAAATATATAATCATGTTGTACTCTATGTTTAACGACGGACATAAGTATCTAATTAATTATTTTATTATTATGAATCATTGTCTTGTTTGCCTAAAAATTGTTTTTGAAAGGTCTTTAATTATTTTTTTTTTCGTTTTTGTATTATTTTTTCGTTAGAATTGAAATTCATAATGACATTTTGTTGAAATAAATGTTACTTTGATTTCACATAATAAAAGTTTTTCCTTCTGCTCCAATACAACTTAAATTTTATAAATTTGCTAATTTTTTGTTATAAATTATAGGTAAATATGTGTAGACTGTAGATTGTTCTATATACATTACGAATATTAGAATACTGTAGTGTAAAGTTTACCAGTTGTTATACTGCATGGGTGGCCAAGACTGCGTATCCATTTCTAATCGCCCGCATGTATTTTTCTTATCAGAAATGTTTAAACTTCATAAAAACTGGTTGGTTAGTGATAACATAACAAATAAGCGCAAATAAGGCATGAACAAGTTCATTTAATGAGCCATGAGCTATGAGCCAAATAATGTTAAGCTTGTTGAAAATATGCAATGTCAAGTTTCTAGCGTGTTCTCTGAGTAAAATAAATAGTTCAAATTTATGAACTATAGAGAAAATAAGCTTATTGTTTGCTTTAATAAAGCTAAAATGTTTGTGTTTGTTAATTGGTATCTGTTTTTATTTTCAATTTAAAATTATTTTTGGCTTCATATTTTTACTTTTAGAGCCGCCAAAAAATTTTCAAAACCAGCTCGCTCGTACTGGTTGAAAGTTTGGCCATCCATGTTATATATAGTAATACTGAAAGCTTATGGTTTATGATTGAAAAAACCTTTTTTGTTCCTTTCATTTGAAAATTTGATGATAATGTACTCCCTCGGGTAAAATTTTGCGGAATGTTTTACAAGTATTATCATATTTTTTTTTTTGTCCATGATGGATAATCTTCTCGTATAAACTATTTTAGATAGAAAAAGTTAAACATACAAGTAATCTACAGCTGCTCCTGATGTTGTAGATCTTTTTTTTTCATTATATATTTTTTTTTTTTGCCATGGATCTAATTTGAAAAGTTTTATATGCATCATTATGGACATTTAAGCATATATAAAATGTTATTATGTTTTTAGATACTTTTTGAAATAAGAAAAACTATAACCATTAGCATTAGATTAGAATGAAAAATTAACTATAAATTAATCTTAGACGCCATTCAAATTAGTTGTTTAAGTTGAATATGAACTTATGAACCAAAATTAGGATTTTCTTTTTTCGAAGTAGAATCTAGAACAAAAAGTGACCTTTTTCATAAGTTTTTGTTGTCCTTTTTTTAAATATGAATTACATGTATTGTAATTGTATTACACATGTACAAGCTTTCACAAGGTTTTTATATGTATGTATACTATATAACATAGGTGGCCATTACGTGGCTCGATTGGAATGGCTCTTATGCACATTTTGTAATAATCCCTATAAGAAAACTTTCTATTCTCGTTTACATATTACGTATTTTTTAGCAAATTTTAATTTTGACAAATTTAACCACAGCTTAACTAAACGAAATTTAAAACGCCTACTAATTTACACCAGCAAAAAGTTTAACTTTAAACTGCTTCACTTTAAAATTACATGAACAGTTAAATTTGAAAAAAAAAAAACTATTTAACTTCTACTAATTTACCCAAAAATATTTTCCGTTTAAATTAAAAATTTTAACTGATTCACTTTGAAATTAGATTAATCCTATTATATGTATAATACAAATTATAAATGGCTCTTTAAAATATTAATTCATAAATGTGGCTCCTAAAGTTAGTATAGCTGGCCACCCCTGCTATATAACGTTAAGTTTTGTTTTGATTTTAATCATACTAAAAAATTTGAATTATAATTTATTTTTTTACCAAAATTTCATTTTAGTTCTAAGGATGTTCCAGTCCTAGTGATTCGTTTATTTCATAAAACTTAATAATAATTTTAATTGAAATATACTAAATATATTTATTAAAAACATTTGACGTTTGATACATTCTAAATTTTAAAGGAATCGAGGTTAAAATAATATTTTATGAATTAATTACACATCCAAAATACACAAGATGAGATTATCATAATAATACTAGATATAATTAGAACTTTTTTCCCTATAAAATAATATAAAAAAAATGAAAAAAAAAAAAAAAAAGGAAAGAGCTAAAGCTTGGATATTTTATGCTAATTATGTATTTATGAAAATTTCAACATAAAAATTTGAAATTATGTATACCATAACTACACAGTTTTTTTTATTAAATTTATTCGAGTACAAAGTAAAAAAAGAATTAATTTCAAAAATTTATTATTCTAATAAAAAATTTGTTTATGAAATCATCAAACACTTCTTGTTCGAAAATTAAAATTAATACATAAAAATACAAAAAGAAAAAACAAAAATTTACACATCATATTTCAGAAAAAACAAAATCATTAATTTATTTAAATTATTCGATTTATATGTTTAAGAAACTATGTACTGTACTGTATAGTGTAATGTACTATAGTTTTTACTAAAGTTTAATATTTTTGTTCGATTTTCTCAATATTTTTATTGTTTCCCGCTAAATCTTAACTATAAACATTTTCTGTTTAAAGATATAAGTAGTTTCTTTTTTTTTTTAATGTGAAAATAGGAAAATATTATTTTATGTTGTAGGTATATATTTCAAATGAAAAATAAATTTCTTAAGCTACAAAAAATTTCAATCAATGTTTATTGCCAATTATACATGTTTTTAATTGTGCTTTACACACAGACAGTCTTGTCAATTTATAAATGAATTACCATAAAAGAAATATTAGTTACTATTATAGTCATATACAGTTAAAAAATTGTTACTTGTCAATTGACCAATGATGTCAAATAAAGTGTAGGCAAAAAGATTACAAAATGAGTTATGAATATTGAAATTATATTTTCAAAGAAAAATAATCACTTTAAAAAAAACGATTTTTTTATTGAGAAAATTTTAAAATCATTCCAATAATTCTGTCACAAAGCATGGAAAACTCTATGTGTGTTAAATCATCTTTAAATTAATTTTAAAGTTTCAATCAAATAAGAACACCATAAGTTCGTGAATGAAACATTTATAAATCAATCATAACATTTTTAATAATTTATGTAAATATTTGCTAATAAGCAAAAACTGTAAAAATTAACAAAATAAACAAACCCATCCCATTTTTTTTAATTATAAAAGATACAAAAAAAAAACGAATAAATAAATGAACCTATCTTCAATAAATTTTTGTTAAGCCCAGAGAAGTTCATTTTAATTACAAAAAGAAAGAAAAAATTAAAAATTAATTGACAAAAAAAACTGTTATTGATGTTTTTAATCGTTAAGCCCTTAATGCCTAAATTACATTTCTTTCCACTATCTTTATACCCATATATAAAAAATTTTAAACTGAATTTGCGTTTTAGCTACTCACTGTACTAATTCTTTCACAATTAAAATTTGTAGGTATTTTTTTTTTTTTTTTATATTTTGTATCCATAAATGAAAGTTTATGGGAAAAATTCTGTGCATATGAAAAAAGAATAAGAACTCAAAGTATAAAACTTTTTTTTTTTTGTGGCAACACAGTAGAGACATTTCAATTTGTGGTTTTTTATGTAAAGTTCATTGGATAGATTTAAATTTTTTGTAATTTTTTTTTATTTAATACTTTGATATGGCTATTGCTTTTTAGTCACAAACAAAACGTTAAAAATAATAATAATAATAATAATAATAAAAAAAGAGACCTGGATTAAGTAAATTCTTCTTTTTTTCCCAATCTCATTCCTTTTTTTTTCTCTGCTTTAGAATTGAACCCCGTTTACAGAATACAGTGTCACTGAAAGTGTAATAACTGGAATAGGATATGTGGATATATATATATATATATATATATATATATATATATATATATATATATATATATATATATATATATATATATATATATATATATATGAAAAGATATCTGCATTAAGAATTAATTTTTGTGTAATATCACTGTATTAAGAAATGTAAAATTATAAAATTTGCTGTACGGTGTGTTT